>SRMA01026928.1:50226-231063 GCA_007224835.1 Danionella cerebrum
GGGGTCCTATTTCACTACATGTAACAGTGTATGTGACAAATAAAGGCTAATTCAATTCAATTCAAAGTCTCACTGGGGAAAGATGAGGAGCGGTGTGACAGGAGATCGTTCAGGTTCCATGAAGATCAGTCCAGCTGCTGAGTTTTGGATCATCTGAAAAGGTCTGACTGCACAGGAAGAAGAGCATTGCAGTATTCGAGTCTTGATACGACCAGTGCTTGGACTAGAAGTTGAGTTGAATGTTCTCTAAGGAGGCGTCTGATCTTTCTGATGTATTGGTCTCAACTCTGGTGTGGGTCGTGGTCTGGCCTCTCTTTGGTCTGGGTCTTCTCTGTTTCTCGACTTTCTGGTCAGGGTCTTGTATTAGTCTCAACTCTATGGTTTTACTTTTGTTTAGACTCTTTTGTCTGGGTCTTGTCATGGTCTTGATTGTAGTTGGTCTGAAACATGTCTTTGTGTAGGTTTCTTTGTTTTGATCTCAACCATTTGGCTCCAAGGCTTAACTTGGTCTTTAGTCTCTTCGGTCCTGATTTCTCTTGCTCTCGACTCTCTTTGGTTTGAAATTTTATTTCTTTTGCTCTTTTTTTGTCTGCGTTTCCAGACTTTCTTCTGGGTCACTCTTTGTCGGGGGTCTTTTCTTGGTCTCTGCCTCTTTTGCACTGGGTCTTGCCCTGGTCTTTACTCTCTTGAGTTTCAGTCTCGCCTTGGCCTTACCTTGTTTACTTTACATAACCTTTTGGTCTTGACTTTAATTGGTATTTGATTCACATTGATCTCAACTCTCTTTGATCTTAAACTGATCTAAACTTTATTTGCCCTCTGCATTGTCTTAATCTTCTATCTCTTTTCACTGTCTTCCATTTTAATTCTATCCTTTTTTGATATTGCATTTGAATGAATTTGTAGATGTTTATACAGTAATTTTCTTAAGCGTGATTGAAAATACTTTTAGCTCAGTATCTGTTGGATTTGAATTTATCAGATAAATAAATTGAATAGTAACCAATTGATATAGAAGATGAAGGAGGGGGAGTTTATTTAATTGTTTTTAGTACACTGCAGTACTTTGTCCTGCATCAGATTCTTTGGTTTAAATATAATTGGGCAGATTCAGGCAGCAGGAAAAACGGACACTTTGCATGTGAGATATTCTGCTCAAGGATAAATGATGTTTTGATCTCCTGATGTGAGAGGATGTGCAAAGCAATAATCACTGTGCCTTCTTGCATTAAGGTCTTAAACAGCCATCATTTTAGCTGTATCATCCTGGATGATGAGTGGAAACTGTCGTCACGACAGATTATCCTGTAAAATGCCATATGGCGACTAAATGTAAATGTGGAGCAATTGCCAGATTGAAAGACTGAAGCATGTCATTTCTTGGCTAGAGACATGGAATCTGTTTGGAAACGAGCTTCTCTGATCGCTTTCAGATTTGTATTTAATCTTGTGTTCATGCACCCTGAGTAAAAATAATAATAATACACCAGTCAAGTACACTCATAAAAACTAACCACTCTTTCTTGGGGATGAACCATGTTTTTGGCAACTAGAAAACCCAAAGGCAAACCTGCAAGAAGTGTGAGAACACTTGGGATCAAATGGAGGTGCAGTAGATGAGACTCAAACCATCTCCTTCATTTTATTGCTGCCTGTATATGAAAATATCACATATAAACCTTCATTATTTGGCGCAGGTTCACCAGTGCCAGTTCAAATGTGCCTGATCCCAAAGAGCTGAGTAAAAATGAAAATGATGCTTTCGTGGTGTTTTAACACATTCACGAAACACTCAAGATTGGAGCGTTCTCAGCTGTTCGTGATGAATATTACCAGACATCGGAATGTTTTGAGAGCTTTGCTTTTAAAACCAGGAGTGCCAAAACAAACTAAAGAACAATAATGAAAGAGAACTCTGGGGGTAACTCTGGAGAAAATTGTCTACTGTGAGCTGAATTCTTTTTTAGAGGGGCACCACATTCTTAAGATGTTTCAGTCTGGGTTTAGAACCCATCACAGCATGGAGTCAGCACTGTTGAGGGTTTTTAATGATGTTTTTTTAGCTTCAGAAGCAGGTCAATGTGTTGCTCTGGTTCTGTTGGACCTAACAGCGGCCTTCGATACAGTGGACCTCTTGTCTCGCCTGGAGAACTGAGTGGGCATCCAAGGTGGTGCTTTAGACTGGTTAAGGTCCTACCTAACAGGGAGAACCTTTTGTGTACAACTTGGAACACCTCTCATGTGTGGCGTTCCTCAAGACTCTATACTTGGCCCTCTTCATTTCTCGCTGTATATACTTCCTCTTGAATCTATTTTCAGAAAGCATGGGGTCACATTTCACTGTTATACTGATGAATGTCAAATTGATCTGCCACTAAACCAGGTAGAGGCTTCTTTAGACCAACTTTTATACAGTATTGCAGAGAGTAAAGCATGGATGTCATTGAACTTTCTCAGTTTGAATGCTGAAAAAACTGAAGTCATGTTGTTCGGCCCTTCTGATGCTTCCAAAGTCCTCTGAGTCAACATGTGACACAAACGGCCACAAATCTGGGGGTAAAAATGGACAGTGGTTTGAAATTCGATGTGCAGATCAAATCAGTTGTCAAGTCCAGTTTTTATCATTTACGACAACTAGCCAAAGTCAAGCCATTTTTATCAAGACATCATTTTGAGATTTTAATCCATGCTTTTATCTTATGTAGACTTGATTACTGTAATGTCCAACCTGCTTCAGCCATACATTCCCTCACACCCTCTAAGGTCGGCAGATCAGTCTCTTTTAAGAGTCCCACAAACAAAGAGGAAATCTAGAGGTGATCGTGCTTTTGCAGTTGCTGCCCCCAGACTATGGAACAATCTGCCCCTGCACATTAGGCAGGCTGACTCTCTTGTAGCTTTTAAATCCTCTTTGAAAACATACTTGTTCTCCCTGGCTTTTAACTCAGACTGAGATGTTGACTTTTACAGTTTTATGTTTTTACTATGTTTTTATTGTTTTTCATCTTCATGTGTTTTGTATGCTTCTGTATTTGTGGACAGGACTTTGGCCAACTGGGTTGATTTTAAAGTGCTCTATAAATAAAGTTGAGACCAACGTGTTCAGGTATAAAGTGTTCTGAGGACTCAATGTTATGCCACGCGTGCCCTTTGCAGTTCTTTGGACTCTTTTGGCTAAGGCTTGGACGTTGAAATATTTTACTAAAAAGTAACTATAGTCTCGTCTCGTCTGTCCCATTGGCGGATCACCCGCAGCTGACATCTCCTTTCAGCCAGATCACAGTGGGAAATATGAAGTATCTGTTTGTCCTGTGTTAAATCATGGCTGCCGTTGCATGGCTCTTGCATGGCCCCAGATGGCATGAGACCCAAAGGCTATGGCTGGGATGCTGTGAAACTGTGAACGCATGAGTTGCCAGCAATCAGCTGAGGGGTGCTGGAGGTGGCAGCTGCCACACCGCTCTACATCATCACAGAGCCAGGAGGGTTACGAGGCAGAGCATAGGTGGAGCACTAAAACAACAGCTCCTACGATAGTTGGTGTTAAAAAGATGATCAAAATATTGAAAATATTTTTGAACTGATATTTTAGAACATGGTGGACAACTATAAACAATCTGTTTTGATGGATCAGTGATTATTCTCTATGATATGATCCTCACAATAAAGACCTACATACAGTACCGGGAACACAGAGGAATTAAATGTTATGCAAACAATATATTGAAAAAGTGTGGAAATGACAGAATTATCTTTTTGGCAGATAAGTAATGAAAACATTGGGTCAATTTTTGCTTCCTCTGGGGTTTCGAACCCACAGCCTTTGTGCTAGAGCGACGCTCCGATGACTGAGCCGCAGGACGGTTGAACATAAAATTGTTATAATGAAGGTTCACTGCCATTCATCTCCATGAGTCGGCTGTATGTTTTTGTAAAATCCTGAGAACAAAATACTGACAAAATGTTCTATGATTGGTCAGAAGCGTGTTTCAAGCTC
This sequence comes from Danionella cerebrum, assembly GCA_007224835.1. Classification (NCBI taxonomy): domain Eukaryota; kingdom Metazoa; phylum Chordata; class Actinopteri; order Cypriniformes; family Danionidae; genus Danionella; species Danionella cerebrum. The sequence goes on from SRMA01026928.1 coordinate 54,224, forward strand.
ATAAAATGAGGTTGATCAGGTTCCTCAAATCACACCTGCCATTGAAGCGAAGCGGAATACATTACAGAGAAAAAAGGTGAAATGAGCAAGGTGAAAAAAATAGAGATTGAATATTTTATAATACAAGATATATCTTTATTGACCCATGCCTTTTGTGATTAAAGTAAATGGCAGAGAGAGGAGACGGTAGGGGAACAACCACACACCGGGGCTCATGCTAAAGTGCTCCCATAGCCACACCAAGAAACTATTGGCAGGAATTCAACGATCCCAGAGGAAGAAGAGATCTGTGTGTGGAAGGGAGGAAGAGAGGAGGTCTTTGGCGAGTGTGGCTCTTTGCTCTTTGTTCTGAAAGGTCTAAAATGGCCACACGAGAAAGTTCTTTGCTCTCAGGCGCTCCTCTGCTAGACCCAATGCATTCTCAACCCATGGCTAATGAGCAGAGGTGGAAAGAGTAATAAAATATTCTACTCAAGTAAAAGTACTGTTACTTCAATAAAATTTTACTCAAGTACAAGTAAAAGTACTGACCAAAAAAATCTACTCAAGTAAAAGTAAAAAGTAACTCTTCTAAAATTTTACTCTGAGTAAAATTTACTGAGTTTTTTATTTTTGATCAACAGTGGTGGGTGGGTGATTCTAGTGTAGTTAAAAAAAAGTAAAAGATGGGAATATAAATTTAACCTGGTTGTTTTTAATTAAGGAAACAACTTTACAAATTAAAGTGCAATAAAACCAAATAATTAAAATACAATAAAAATAAATAAAATAGCCATATAAAACATTTAGGGAAGTCATTTTAGGGCAAATGAACCCATAAAACATCACAATCACTGAAAATGGAATAAACTGTGACTCAGCATCCTTTTGTTAAACACTAAACAGTAGAGCAAGAGTAAGTCATAATGAGTCAGAAACTTTCAAGCATTTATGAAAAAAAAAACTGTGCCATTGTCAGATAACAGACCATTCTGTCTACTAATAATAAAAAATATTGTTTAGTTTATTTCAGTATCAGTCCACAACTTGAGTCTACTGCAGGTTATCCACTTTCACAGCCAAAAAAAAACTTTTACGATTTGTCATTTAACTTACGATAATGAGAGAAATCGCAAATACAGAGTCAGCTCACGCGTTGAACTCAGTGATGAATCAAAACGCTGTATGATTGGTTATACAGTAATTCTAACACGACATCTGCTGCAGATCAATTCTAACTCTTTTCATAGACTTGAGTAAATCGTGACACTGGTAATAGCTCAACGTTAATTTTGCATTGACAATTTTGTTCTAAGTTCCTGTTAATTTCTAACCCTTTCTGCTAACCAACATTAGTAATGTCACGAGATGATGCAGCGCAACAGAACAATAATTACGTAAAAAAAAAAGTAGTATTTTTAACTTACCTCATTATGCTAGTGCAGGTTTGATGCTGAGCTTTTGTAAGCTGCCAATTCAGTCGTCTTGGGCAAACAAAGTTTACACCGCATAATAAAGCTGTTGCCTTTCTTGCACTTGCCTTTCTCTTCCGTCTCCATCTTTCTTGAGTTAGCGCACTGCGTTTGTTCTCCAGTTTCTGGCGTGCGCTCCCCTTCTTCCCTCCATGCACAATTATTATTTTTTTAATTTTACTTTTTTTTTTTTTTTTACTCAGTAACGGATTGGATTTAAAATGTAGTTAAGTACAATACTTACATCAAAACGTACTTAAGTAAAAGTAAAATTTCAAAATTTTAAAGTTACTCTAAAAAGTAGAAATAAACAAAAAACCTACTCAATTACAGTAACGTGAGTAAATGTAATTCGTTACATTCCACCTCTGCTAACGAGATATAAGAAGAGCGTTTGTCCCGAAAGACCTTAAGCGAGTTATATAGGAAGCTTTAAGCTTTAGGGGTGTGGCTTTAGTACAGTGTCATGCATACTTAATGAGGGTGAGTCTACTCTGAACCCACATGGATGGAACCTGTATGAGGTATGAGGATATAGGCACATATATCATACCTATATATATATATATTTGCCACTTGAGATGCATTTCTGTGCATATACAGGTCATATATGTCTCCTGTATAGCGCACATCTCACTTTGGCTCATATTTTCTACCTTCAAGGTAATAGTTAAGATCTAACAAAAAAGTGCAAAAATAGTAATGACATGTTATGGAAAGTGAGAGGAGATGTCTACACATTTTCCTGAAACATTTAGGTCAATTCTGCCTTGTGAATGTATAACAAAATGTTTTTTTTTTTTCAAGCACATCCACATTTTTTATTTTTTCCCACATCCACACATTCACCGTTACATTCACCAAATCAATGCAATGTGTATATAATGCAATATAACCACATGGAAATAAATGTTTTAATGTAGGTTTTTGCTATTTTTATTATATGTACATTTTATATGTCCCTTATATTGAAAACATGTGTTAGTGAGTTGTGATCAGGAAAAACTGTTTTTGACAAGTAAATGTTAAAAGTTATGATTTTGGTAAAGAATTCATATCAGTATTTGCTCTGGCATCAGATGAATCAGAAAGTCTGCAGTACCCCCAGCAGTGACAGATTCATTCGTTTAAAACGCTGTAGATACTTTAGAGTCTGATCAAACATGTTAAAGTAACCAAACGAATGCAGAAATACAAAACAAAAGCATTCTATTAGTCAGTAATTTACGAGAGGATCTCTGTGAAGCTACTAAAACATGCTCTGAATGCTGACAAATACGTACACCACAGAATGTGACCCAAACACGTTTGCGATGCTGACTTCCAGAAATTCCATCGACTGTTTATTTACACGCTCGAAACATAAAAACTGCTCATGAGTTTTGTTTAGAGATTGATGAAATGTTTGCATTGTTTATGGGAACTCGGAGGAAAAGAGTAAACAGTAAAAGGTTCATCCTGTATTTATCTTAGACAATAAACAAATTCCACAGGAGAGTAAGGAGCTGAAATACAGCTGTGAAAGCTCCTTTATTATAGATCCAAGGCCGGAAACCTGTGGAATAGTATTTCCTGTTCACAAACATATTGCTCAATTTAGAAATATCTGTGCGAGCGTTTGAGTCTGCTTTACTTGCTTCATGGAAGGAATATCGTACTTTAGAACGTACGAGTAAAACAAGCAGATTTCTGAGCTGGTTTGACCCAGCAACATCTCCTCAGGAGGCTTTCGGACACCATCTGTTAGATTTCACCCTTGTTTATGTGGATGACACACCTGAACTGACTTGTGTGAAAACAAAGTGAGATGCAGAAGGTTTGTTTCGGGATGGAAATCTGACTCTTGTGTCCAGAGAACCAGTAACCCTTGTGTGACCTCGTACCTCCTTCTGTCCTCAAACTGTCTCCTGCACAGTCTGTGTCCCTAAACCACACGCCAGACAGTGTATCATGGCTCTCAATCTGTTCCTCGCTCACATTTAGTTTCAGGGCTGCGATCCCACCACAGGCGCTACTCCAGTCACGCTCCAAGCAACAAATAAACAGATGTCTGTTCTGCCGTTACTCGTCCGACAGCTTCATGCTGATACAAAACACACATTAATACGGCAAAGGGTAACACTGTAACACATATATCCCCTACTCAGACTGTTGTTTATGCAAATGTGAAAAAATGCAGTTACCAGAGAAAATAATCCGCAAATCTAAATAATGATTGTTGTGAACAAAAGAAAAACATCTAAAGAAGCTAATCGATAAACTGCTTTTAATGATAATGAATGCTTCACATGGATAACACCCAGTTATGAACTGAAGCAGAAACAGCTGTGCACGAGACTTACAACTGGGTGAGAAACAGCAAACTCTAATACCACGGTGAGTTTAAGAAGCAGTTTCTTGTCATGGAAAGCTTGAGCTCAGCGACGAGACAGGGGGTAGTTCTGCTGCAGCAACAAGGGCTCTCCCAGACCAGGATTTCACAGCAGACTGGGGTTCAACAAACAAACAGCAACTGCTAAAGGAACCTTGTGCAGGAGATGCAAGACACAGAAAACAAAACATTGAAATCAGCTCAGAACTGGAAGAAACCAGAGGAACCAAGGTCCTCGCATCTACTGTCTGGAGAAGCCTGGCCTTCATGGAAGAGCTGCAGCCGTACCTCAGGTGACTCAAGTATGCATGAAAGGAAATGGCAGCAGAGGCTCTAGACTGATGAGCTCAGTCCTCAAACGTTTGGGGCTGCATTTCTGCAAATGTGATACCATCACTAAGTGTGGCCCAAAATTAAATCTGCAGCAGGACAATGACTCCAAACATACAACCAAAATCATTTAGAAGCATCTTTAGGGAAGTTCAGCAGAAGTTCTGGAAGCAAAAAGCCCCTTCTCAGCATCATCGAGTGCATCTGGGGTTACATGAAGAGAGAGGCGAGCTCTGGGCTTAGATGTTTGGAACAAGCTACTAGAGGAGTTCCTTCAGAAACTGAAGATCCGCTGCTTGATTTAGATTTCTTTTTGTTCTTTTTCTGAAAACAAGTGTTTTTATAAATTATTGTTTATTTACAGCTTTTTATCACACTTGTTTTTGTGGCACTGTACGACGTCGATATCTGTTTCGATAGTATAAAAATCTCAGCAGAATAAAGGAAATCAGATAACAGTTGTGTTTCTAACCCATCCGGAATCATTGGGAACACCCTCTTTGTGTTGCTTTGATTCAATCAGCTCTGAATGATCTTAAGCGAAGCCAAACACACTCAGCCAATCGCAGAGATCCAGGAACGCTGAAGAGCTTTGAAGCCCACGAGTGTTTCTCTATTGTAATGGTTATGATACCATTGTGAAACCGCTCCAAGGTTAGATGCCGCCTTTTCTTTGGATGTTATAGCTGCTCTTTTCTGGGCTTATCTCAACTGTTCCAAATGGCTAAGTATGTTTTTGTGAAAGAGAGAGAGAGAGAGAGAGTGTGAGAGAGAGAGAGAGAGAGAGAGAGAGAGAAAATGCAAAAAAAATCCCTTTCACTCACAGAAAAGCTTTTGGATTATTGAAGCAGACAAGACTTTTTTCCAGTTTAAAGTAATCCTTCATTTCTGTCCTTATTTGATATTGAATCTCAATTTCCTTTTCTTTCTCTTCTCCAGGATGAAAAAAATCAGGTATTAATAACCAACGCCTGGTTACAGCTGGTGAGTTTCTGTTTAATTTCCTTTTCCACACCTATCCAATTCATTCTGGAATGGGCAAAGTTTTAATTTGAATGGATTGATGCAGCTTTATCCCATTATTTAACTCCAAAAGTTTTTCTATATAAAATACTTTAAAAGAGATGAATTCAACCTAAACCAGTCCTGATATTTTAAGAGTCGTGAAGTTCTGATATCACTGGCAGCAGAAAAATCTGACCCCAGCAAACACAAACATTCGAGATGCTTTAGGAAGGTAGAACTTGCTGAAAGCACTTTGCCTGTTTGCTGCAGTTGTTCATTTTCCAGGGACAGGTAAGTTCCAGCTGAAATGCCCGCGGAGAGGAACCAACCCTCCGTGATTTCAGTTCCAAAACTCACGTCTCGCTCACTCGTGGTGCTCAGTGGCACGTGTTCCTCACATCGATCAGATATCACAGCAATAGCAATATAATCGTTCGAAATGTAAACAGTTTGTTTGTATCTCGTGGCTCCTGGGAGAAACGCACTCGAGTTTCATTCCCCAGAGCAACAAGGTCACCATTCTTCTGAACTCAATGTCCTCAAGAGTGCAAATGTTTGCAAACGCAGGCATCTTTTTAGGGGCCAAGCAGCAAAGCTGCGAAGGCACCTATTGTGTTTGTTCCGTTTCTTCTTATTATTATTCTTCCCTCTTCTTCTTCCGTAATGAAGTCAATAGGAGCAGTATGAACCGTTTGCGGGAAAGTTATGAAATTTGGCCCACTGACTGCCAAGACTCTGACATACAATCTGACCAAATTTGAAGTCTCCAAACCAACCGTCTAGCGCCACCAATAGGCCAAAGTTACACCTATGTTTATGCTAATAACTTTTGAACCGTAAGTCGTATAAACAAATTGGTATCAGCGCGTTTGGAGCATTAAGCCGAGTCGAACCATGTCCATTTTTAATGTGTCGGCCATTTTGGGTGTCGGCCATTTTTGAATTATGTCAAAAAATGCTGTATTTCAAACATGCTTTAACGTACAATTAGGTAAGCTGTTGAGCATATTTGCCACCATGCTCTGAAGGGACTTAACAAATTTTATGCCAGTGCCACCTTGTGGTCAAACAATATAAACGAATTTAGAAAAATGCTATTTACTTTTGCTAGCTTTAGCCTACTGTCAAAAATCCCATCCAGTTTTGTTCCTTAGGTCGAGCTGAGAACATAGATATAAAATTTACCATGATTAATTGAATTTCCTGTCTGCCACGTTGAATTGGTTGAAAACCTTACTTTTTCTAACTCCACCCAGACCGTTTGTCCGATTCTCAGCAAATTTGAATCCGAACATCCTTAGACCTTGCTGGCAAAAATTATTCGTATCGTGTTGATTGCAGTTACCCTTTTCGATAAGAGCCATGACGATTGTGATGCCGTCGGGTCAAGTTGTTTCCGAAGCTGTATCTCTGCAACCTTTTGCCTTCTGCAACCAATCCTAATGGTAATTAATATGTGTGCTAGATCACAAAATGATCAGTAAGAGGCAATGAAGTGTTTTTTTTTTTTTTTTAAAGCTCACACAATACTTGTGTAACGCAGTCCTGTCTTGTCTCTTTCTTTCCAATCAATGTTAAACGGATGAAGTTTTTTTCTTAAACCGCAATAACTCCGTTAAACCAAGCACAGCTCAAAGAAAAGGAGGTTCTGAGGAGGAGGAATAATGCCGGCTGTCACCTGCAGAAAAGTTTGGAATCATTTAATAACCAGAATCAGAACAGAATCCGGCAATCTTCCAGCTGATCAATTAAGTCCAGCAGAGACATGACAAAGTACCCGGGTGGCGAAAGGAAAGACTGTGGGATGATAACTCTGCTGCAAGTGGGTTCTAACACGGTTTAACCGATCTACTCTTCTACCAGTCGCTGGATTCAAGACCAATGTTGTTTGTTATTGTCTTTTGAACCGTTTATATATATATATATAAAAAAAAAAAAACATTTACCGTATATGGATGCCTTGGATTTATAGTGTTTTGTGAAAAAAGTGCAATAGAGTTAGTTATCACATTTTGGGCAAAAAATGACATTTTAAAATAAAATGTTTTTTGAAAGTTTGGCGGGTTTTTCAAACAGTCAACTGTCATCAACGTGTGGTTGAGTGAATCCAGCGCATGCAGCCGCTTCACAAAACATGTTTGATGTTCTACTGCTGGAGTAACGGTTCAACCACTGGTTCCTCACAAACTCCTTTCTTGTAGCTCAGTAGTGGCTTCAATGTTGGGGGAGGAGCTAAATTCCCCAGGTTTCAGTGCAAGGGTTGGTGGGAGGGGTGTAGTACGTTATATGTTGAATTCACTTTTTAAAGGCAAGAACTTGATACTCACTGCACTCAAAACTCAACAAGGATGTTTCTCAAACTTAAAGCTGCGCTACAAACGGCATTAAAGTACTTACAAATTAATCCATAACCCTAAATCACATAGTAGATGCACCTCTGATTAATGCTCAAACGCTTCTTAAAATGAGCGGAATGAAGGTAATTATGTTTTTTATGTTTTTGGTGTTTGTGAGTCACTCGTATCAAGTTTCTGGTCCCAGCTGTAGGTTTCAGGAGCTAAATTCATTTTTATCTGATTTTAAAAGATATTCCCCTGTTCTATTTCACCTTTATTGACCTCATCAGCTATAGTGCGCGCGTTTGGCCACTGAGCACTTAGGCATGAAATTAAGCAGGATAAGAAACTTTCCACAAAGGGACTGCTGTACGTGATCTCAAGCCCAACCTTCAGAACACTTCTTTCCGATATCTGATAATGGGTTCCAGAATTGACATGGAATCAGGATCTTATGCTCATTCATTTTAAACTTTTGTTTCTTATATTGCAATTAAAAAAAAAAATTCAGTGTACAAAAGCACTTTGAAAGGGTTGAAAAAAATGAAATAAAAGAGAAAATTGAACTTTTATGCAAATTCTGTTCAACTCATCCTCCAAAAAAACCCGTAGAGAAGCACTGCTCCGTTATTGTCACTGGGTGCATGTGATGTTTTCCTGCTGAAACATTTTGTTCCCAGTATATGTTCCTGAACGGATCTGAAACATGCTCAATGCACATCCCCTGATCGTATCATGGTATCGGTGGCGAGCGAGGCATTGTGTCCACAGAGAGAGGCAGCGCCCAAGGGAAAGCGTTCACTAAAGCACACTGGGACATCTGAGCCATGCATCCAGAGATGTGTGCCACTGAAACTCTTTCCTCGTGGATGATCTGATGTGACAAACAGGAATCTCTCCCTGATGTTTCAGCACAATTAATTGTGCTCCAGTGAAGCCATGGCCAGAAATATTAGAAAGGTCGGATCATAATGAACGCCAAGTGGAGTGGGAATAAAGAGAGCCATAAGAAATACATTATTCTGGATATTTATAGAAATTATATTTTTATCACGTTGTGAGTTAATCATTGGTCGGAGCGCAGTATAGTCATCTTGATGTTCACTCCCAATGTTCTACTCAGTCGTATGAAAGAATTCAAAGATTAAAATGCAAACTATTGTCTCAATAAATCAGCTGTATGTGCATAGCTCCACAGAGCAGGAGGAGGCGCTGTTACGGGTGGAGCGGTCACTTTTTGCTTTCAATAACCAATGACGTGTTCCTCCTGCTTTATCTAAAATTTCGTTAGTTAACCATTTAAAGGCCCGAGAGCCACCTTCTCTTACAGTTTGTTGGTGGATATAGCGTGCACGATCAGCCTTCTCTACACTTTTGTTTTTGACAAATTTATCACACGTTTTGAAATGAATTACGTTTTTATTCTCCTTCTTAATTCAATTCATGATTTACCATCATTTTCATTTTAGTATTCTTATGATGCCTTCAAATGAATGTATTGTGCATTAAGCATTTTACGTTGTGTTTTTTAAATGTTAAACAGAGACCATTTTATTTTAAAATCAGAATTAATATAAAACTATTAAAGTTCCTGGTAGGCAGGAGAATATCTGCCCCGGCGCCATGTACTCCTTTGTAGAGGTATCAGGTGCTCATGCCAGATGTCTACGTGCGTTACTCCCAGTGGAAGCATCTCAGATTGACCTTGATAAATTGTCATTTGATAAGCAGATGTTGGGGCTTGTTCACAGAGAGGAAATTGTGTTTTTGACCTTTTGCCCACAAATAAATGAATACCGTAATTAATGGTGGGCTTACTTCAATGGAAAAAAGGAAATTTGCCCCTTCAATCGGCAAGATTTCTGGCTCTACTGTTGGGGGTTGAGACATGCTTTGGGGGGTTTTCCTGCCAGTGGGAACCGTACTATTGCGCTGCATCAAATGGACAATGGACAGGGAAATGTACCATGAAGTCCAGGGTGAGGAAGTCCTTTCTTCAAGAGGAGCCTAAAAAACAAGTTGCAGATGGGCATAATAGCAAGACAAGGACCCAAAACACAAGATAACAAAGGAGTGGCTCAAGAACAAACATTATGCTCCTCGACAGTGGACTTAAAGTTTCGCCACCCATCAGCCAGAAAACCCCTTTGAAATCGAGAGGATCTGCAAAGAAGAGCGGAATAAAATCCCTCCTACAAAGAGTGCATGGGTTTGCCAACAAGGTTGATATTAGATGATATCAAGAATAAGATGATTAGATATCTAGTTGATATTACCCATCTGGTGCTTAGGTGGGCTTTAATCTGTCCTAAGCCAGACCAACCCCTGTCCTGAGTGCATGGGCCTTCAGAGTCCTTCAGCCAATCCTATTCGAATAAATATGTCAAGTACATGTTTTGATTCTGCATTTTTGACGTGAAATCATATTTGAACAATGCACTTTTGTTCTCAGGGTTGGACGGATATCTATCTGAGCTGGAATCCCGATCACTATCCTGGTGTGCAGAACCTTCGCTTCCCATCCAACCAGATCTGGACGCCAGATATTCTACTGTATAACAGGTCAGTTACAACAACGAAGTTACATTGAAGTTTCATTAATAGAGACTCAAATATGATTGTGCAGATAATCTGGGGAAAACTGTTCTGATTGTTGCGATAATGGATTTATTTTAGCCTAGAGAATTATGTAATTATACAATGAGCAGAAGAAGCCTCGAACCGGCAACCTTCTAACTGCAAGGCCACAGTGTTACCCACTGCACCACTGTGCCACCTGGTATATTACTTTTGTGTCAGTTAAGTAAATGTCACATTAAAAAAGATTGCAATGTGCAGATGTGCTTTCAGCAGCTTAAAAATATAAAACATATAATAATGATTTTATTTTTTTAAAAAACAAGCATTTCTAGTGGCCTCCATGTACACTGTGTAATGATGTATTGTGTGTATTGTTGTAGTTCTCTGCGTAAACACACTTCATTCTTCACATTTCTGACGCACCGTGTTTGTGTGCGGAGAGTGAGGACAGATGCCATGTTATGTATTATTTAAAGAGAGCTTGGAGGTCAACGTTCTCCACCTTCCCTTTATATAACACACTGCAGACTCTCCTTTTCCTTCTTTTCTATTCTTGCAAAGTCAGCAGCAATGCATTCGCCCCTCCCATGTTTATGTGTGTGTGCGTGTGTGTGTGTGTGTGTGTGCGTGCATCGTTGAGCGAGATTTGTATTTGTTGCTAATCTGTGATTTCACTGTGTCTCGGCGTCTATAACTTGGCACTTTTCAAATATAGATATCATTACACAATTCTGTCTTGAATCCATGTGGGAATTAATTTCCAAAGTTTTATTTTTTTTAGCAAAAAAAACAATAAAATGTGATGTCCAAGAGAAACTCCTGCAGTGGGATAAATCAGTTCTGACAAAAAATCGTCTAGGTTACTTGAGTAACCCCACATTCCCTGAAAGAGAGAATGGAGACGTATGTTGGTGGAAAACCGACTGATCGGGAACGAATTTCCATGAGAGACTCAGCCAAACTTATGTAATGGGCAAATTGATTTGCGGGTATAGATGATTAGCAATCAGCCGGGTATAAAACCAGGGCCGTTCCCTCTAGTAAAATCCCAATCCCCTGGACAAACGCATGGTAGGATGCTGCGGACCGTCAGCATTTTGTACCGAAACTTGGCCAGGCATCGGTTCAGACGCCTCAGATCCAGGATTGGTCGCAACCCATCTGATTTCCTGGGGACCAGGAAGTACGGGCTGTAGAAACCCGTGCTCCAGATTGACTGGAGGAACCAGCCAAAGGGCAGCGATCTCCTCTCGCAGGACGCCTCAAACCTGAGGGCTTTCACGAACTGAATCGTGTAACCGTGCCGGTTTGTACAGACAACCCACTGAGAGACCCCGGGAAGCTTCTGCCAGGCTCCAGGTACGCTCACAGGGGTACAAGTCGGGACATGCCAATGTTCACCCTGGGGGGCCGCCGAGAGGCAGACCTGGTGGGGGAATCACCAGGGACGGACCCTGGGAGATGGTCAGATGAGGGGAAGGGGTCTCCCCTCTGCTCTCTGCCATGGCCAGCGGAGCTCGCAGCCGAGTCGGGCTCTTCATCGGAGACCGAGGAAGATACACAGAAAACTGCAGGGAGTACAAGTTTACTATTCTCGGGCAGGAAATGTGTTCTTTCTAAAACACTCTGGGTGCCACCGTTTTAGAGGACGGCAATGAGGTGGTTGTCTCCCCCCCTCCAAGGGGATTTGGGTCCATGGACTGACCCCGAAAAAACAGCATGTCCTCCTGAGTCGCCAGCCTCAGGGGTGCTTCTCGAGAAAGCTCACGTCTGCTTACGAATACCCTCTGAGGCTGACTGTGGCTTGCGCTACACAGAAGTCTTCCTCATACAAGTCGTTGGAGGTTTGGACTGTGGCGGAGCCACTCTCTCTGGTGGTGAGCAGAAGGAGAGGGTTCAGGCACGGAAGAAGCGGAGCCCCGCCTCAGACAGCACAGAACGAAAAGTTACGCCCAGACCCCCCACCTGCTTCCTGATCGTGGAGACCTTTGACGCAAAATCACCCATGATGATACCAAAGAGGCCACTTGAAGACACATCAGCATCTAGAAGATGTGTTCGGTGAGAATCACTGAGAATCCCCTAGCTGCCGCATCAGCCAGTGTGGTGAAGGGGGAGGAGCTAAATCTCCTGACAGACAGGAGCACCTGCCAGAATTCTGAGCTCTTCATGTGTCTAGGGAAGAAAGAAACTTAAGAACACGGGGATCCAGCACTACTGTCATACAAAAAGAATGACTGTGCTTCTCGATGCGATGTTGTGGCCTCATGGAGCCAAACATTGTTGACACACATTTATTTCACATCATCAGCAAACCTCTGAGCCTCTGACAGAGCCAGAGAAAACAAGCTAATTAAGTAACATCATACACAGCCCTCAGATCTGCCAACAAGCTTCTCATTTTCAATAGCAACCCACAAGATGCAACTTTTATTAAACAGTGCACTCGACCCCACTCGTGATGGGTTCTCCCTTACACGCCCAGCCTAACAGTAACCAGTTCACACAAATAAACATGTTTCAGGAGGAGTTTTCAGGTACTGCCTGTCGAAATTATTAAAAAGCTCTACTGCCTTTCAAAAGATGCTGGGGCTAAAGGTGATGGACTGACCAATCTTGTCTCCAGACCGTCATCAGGCCTCAAACAGAAAGTGGGGGAGAGTTCGGTGTCCAGCAATCCGGAGCTCCAGAATATTTTCAAGTCAAAAAAGATTCTAGTGGCAAGCTGTGTTTACACTGTTACACAAGCTGTGCATTCATTATATTTCAATGTTGCAATGTTTTCATTTCTTCAGTGCTTTAACATCAAAAATTATAAAACATATTTACAAGAAATGTGAGGAGCCACTTCTGTGAGATGGATGTTCTTTTGTCAGACTGTGCTGGAAATGTGATGTAGAAATGCTCCAGAGGAATCAAAAACTCTTCATTGAAGGATTAACAAATACAGCCCTTGGTTTAATACTGATGAACTCTTTCTCGAACAGAAGAGAAGTGTCTGGAGTCAAACTGCTGTTTCCTCTGTCCTCTCCAAACACTCCAATCATTTCTGTCTCTCTGCAGCAGAAAGAACATGTTTAGCACAAGTAGCAAATATATATATATATATATATATATATATATATATATATATGTATAATTATAGTCAAGCATTCACAAGCCCTGATAAAATCCTCCACTGATTGTAAGGAGACTGACTTGCGAGATATTTTACACAGATGAAGAAATGTTTAGCGTTAGAAAATATAACATTGGAACATTTAGTAAATAAATAGAGTGTACCCACTGATTAGATAATGCTCAAATACAAGGAGGAGGGAAAATGTTGAGGTGAAGTTATTTCTTAATGCAAAATAGACTTGAGGATTGAATGAAAATGAGTAAATTTTTGACCCGTACGACAAAAGGTTTATAAGTAACATTCGGAGACTGAAGCTAAGCAGTAACTGGTCTGTGAGAGAATACGTGGTTAACAACAAATCCGCTCTCTTCCTTTGAAAATAAACCCCGGCATCTGTAACCGAAATACTTCTCTCCTCAGCAGAGGAACAGCGTGTGCTTTTATTGCATTGCAACTTGGCATTTGCCCCCAAAGCATCGTGATATAAACCTGTCACCATTCACCACAGCGAGCACCACCTGTCATACCCAAGCACCCCCCCCCCCATGTCATTTCAACAGCATTTTAGTCACTTCTCTGTATTTTTAATGAAATATTCTTTTATTCTATTCTATTGTACTTAGAATCACTGTATAGTGTTTGAGTGAAAGCCCTCAAAGATGATCTTTTCCAACACATCCATAATCACAGCTAATGATCATTTTTAGCTGAAATCTAAATTCTTGGACCTTCTGGAAGCATGTTCTCCTGGTGCTTCCATGGGTTTTCCCCACAATCCCCAAAACATGCGGTTAATTGAATGATCTAAATTCCCCTTTGGTGTGAATGTGTGAGTGAATGTTGCCCTCGATGGACTGGTGACCTGTCCAGGATGTACCCCCCCTCTCGCCCCTGTGACCCCGAAAGGGAACAAGCGGGCCGGAAAATGAATGAAAGTTTCTTCCCACTTAGTTCTGCTACTTAATAATCAGCCCAAGCTGGTGTTTTACCAGTAAAGGCTGAGGATAAAGATAAATATAAGACTGTCAAAGCAGCTTTGAACAGCACTTCATTGGAAAACATAATGTAATCTTTGAAAGAGCAAGATGCATTCATGATGGCTGTACAGAAGGCTGAAACATACGGATTCGATCACTGAAAGAGGAGCTTATAGGGGACAGAATTGCTATGGGCATAAAAGACAAAAAGGTTGTCAGAGCAGCAGCGAGCAACAGTGCAACAGAGATTAAAAGCATCAATATGGATGCCATCAGAACTAATATGAGAAAAATAAAGACAAAAGCCAAAATTTGGTCAAAAAGCGCCTGAAGAGAATGCAGTTGGTCGGGAAACAGAAAACACATCCGTGGAAAGACCGCCCGGTTAAAGAAAGTGTAGAATATTCACTGAAGAGCTGAGTGAAGATTGTGTGTTTCTAGGAGAAATCGGAGTTAGAGCAAGTCAAGTTCAATGGTGAAACATCAAGTTTAAACCTGACACAGCTCCATCCCAGAACAGCTGTACAAAGCAGAACGAGATGGGAAGATAGAAACACCAGAGAGCACAGTGTTCACGCGAGGTAGTTACACGTAAAAGGATGCTTTAAAGCTCAGATGGTAACAAAAGGCGGCAGCACCACACAAGATGATTACCATGTATCAGGTTTACTACAACCTTTAATAAGCAGATCTTCATGTGAAGCTCCAGGACCGGTTCTGAGAGTATATTCAGCCACTGGAGTAGAGCCTGACTTCAGAGAAGTTTATCCAGCTGTATTCAAAGCTAAAAGAATCGATCAGATAAGAGAATCGATCTGGAACAGAGTGCTACCCCAGTGGCTCTTGCTGTAGCTGGGGTACAGGGGTAAGAACCACGCATCGAAACCTGGGGGGCTTGTGCACAAACTGAATCGTGTAGCATGCCTGGAATCGTGTGGTCAGAAGCCTGGATTCCGGTGGTGACAGAACTACGCCCAGACCCTCCATCTGCTTCCTAATCATGGAGACCTTCGACGCAAAATCATCCTCGACAACATCGAAGAGGCTTCCGAGGTTGAGGTCAGTGGCCTTTAAGGACTGTTGGCTGCCACCACCCCGGTGCACATCACAGGGGACCTTGGCCTGATAGACCTGTTCAGAGTAAAGGAAGAGGAAGGAAGGCGGGTGCAAGCAAAACATAATCGGAAACAGCTTCAAATCACAACAAACGGTTGAACACGGAGGGGGAGGGTGGCCTTTTTCTCCTTCTCTGCCTCAAAATCATGTGGTTACTTAAGGTTAGCAATATTTGCCTGCAGCGAAGAGCGTCCATCTGTTTCACTTCTCACTCCACACGGGTCGCATTTGAAAGAACGTGTAGGAGAAAAAATAATATGTGCTCATTAAATCAGAACTGAGCATCCAGCCTGCAGTGTAAAGGAGGCCCAGCAAATCTCAGTCTACAGAAGCCGATCACACACCCTCTCGGACTCCTGCGTGCCATGTTGATTGATTTCTATAATATTTATTTTTTAATTGCCACATTGATTTCACATGTTGTTTAACCACATTAAAACGATTTCATTTACCGTATTATTTATGCGTGATATGGCCCTCACAACAATATCAGATGCTCAGCAATCATTTGCTTTTAATTGAGCTCGGTAATGGAGAAGTGGAAGCGCTGCTGCTGCTAAAGCCGTCTCTGTGATGGAGAGACTGGTGCTGAGGGTGGTGTCAGTGACTGACAGCAGTAATTGGCTTTTCTATGGCCCCGCTTTATAATAATGCATTATGCAAATGTCTTAACTCTTGTTTTGACAGGTGGCAACCCTCCCAGGATCAGAATTAGAGCTACTTACTTCCTGCTTGTGGAAAAGATGTACAGGGCACTTCATCTACACCATTTCAATTTTGCTTGATCGTGCGCACCGCGCAGTACTGCTCAAGGCCACACTCAGCCAATTACAGAGATCCGCTTGGCAGGAGACATTAGCTAAGAGATCATGGCATATTAAGATGAAGGTATTAGCAAAACACCCAGGAGAGATGCTGACTTTGCTGTCTGACTTTCAAGATGATTTAGAGACGTTGCGCTAAAACATTGGAACAAGTGGATTAAAGTATCTGTGTAGCAGCCATTTCTCATGGGGAAAATGTTCCTCAAAAATGAACATTTAAGCATCGAAAAATCGAACATATTGTGAATTTATATCAATTACAGATCTGCAGATACAGTATACCAGGATGCACAACCACAAGTCGGCTCTTGTTTCTGAAATCACGAATTATATATCAGCCCCCTTGAACTTTTACATTTTTGTGAACAACAAGTGGGACACAGTCATGAAGTGGAACAAAATTTTTCGGATATTACAAATAAAAAAATTATTCAGCCCCTCAATTTATTCAGTTAATACGTTGTAGCGCCACCTTTTGTTGCGATTACAGCTGTAAGTCGCTTGGGTTTTGTCTCTATCAGTTTTGCACATCAAGAGACTGAACTCGAGCTTTGGTTGGACGGAGAGCGTTTATGAACAGCAGTTTTTAGCTCTTTCCTCAGATTCTCGATTTGACTGAGGTCTGGACTTTGACTCGGCTGTTCAAACACCTGGATTTGTTTATTTTTGAACCAATCCGTTGTAGATTTTGCTTCATGTTTTGGATCATTGTCTTGTTGGAAGACAAATCTCTGTCACAGTTTCAGGTCTTTTGCACACTCCATCAGGTTTTCTTCCAAAATAGTCCTGTATTCGGTTCCATCCATCTTCCCATTATTTCTTACCATCTCCCCTATCCTTGCTGAAGAAAAGCAGGCCCAAACCATGATGCTGCCACCACCATGTTTGACGATGGGCATGGTGTGCTCGGGGTGACGAGCTGTGTTGCTTTTACGACAAACATAACGTTTTGCATTCTTGCCAAAAAGTTCAACTTTGGTTTCATCTGAGCAGAGCACCTTCTTCCACATGTAGGTGGCTTGTGGCAAACTTTAAACGACTCTTTTAATGGAACGTCACTCTTCCATAAAGGCCAGATTTGTGCAGTAAACGACTGATTGTTGTCCTATGGAGAGACTCCCCCACCGCAGCTGTAGATCTCTGCAGTACGTCCAGAGTGATCATCACTCTTCTCCTTGTTTGAGCTGAAAGTTTAGATTCACAGTGGTCTGATACTCCTTCCATTTCAGTATTATCGCTTGCACAGAGCTTCTTGGGATGTTTAAAGCTTGGAATATCTTTTTGTATCCAAATCCAGCTTTAAACTTCTCCACCACACTGTCTCAGACCTGCCTTGTGTGTTCCTTGTTCTTCATGATGCTCTCTGCGCTTTAAATGGACCTCAG
The DNA here is from genome assembly GCA_007224835.1 of Danionella cerebrum. Classification (NCBI taxonomy): domain Eukaryota; kingdom Metazoa; phylum Chordata; class Actinopteri; order Cypriniformes; family Danionidae; genus Danionella; species Danionella cerebrum. The sequence continues at coordinate 71,720 of SRMA01026928.1, forward strand.
AAGCTATCACAGAGCAGATGCATTTAAATGGAGACTTGATTTCACACAGGCGGATTGATCATCATCAGTCATTTGGGTCAACACTGGATCATTCAGAGACCCTCACTGAACATCAGGAGAGAGTTTGCTAAACTTTGTTAAAACTGATTTTTATTTGTAAATAAAATGTGAAATATCCAATGAATTTCATTGCACTTCATGATTGTGTCCTACTGGTTGTTGATTATTGACAAAAAAATAACGTTTTATATCTTTATGAAATGTGGCAAAAGGTTGAAAAGGTCAAGGGGACTGTATATATTTACACTACTGTTCAAAAGTTTGGGGTCACCCAGACAATTTTGTGTTTTCCAAGAGAAGTTGCACTTTTATTCACCACACAGGTTGTAAAATAAATAGAGAATATAGTCGAGACAGTGTTCTTGACAGAAGCGGTCAGGCAGCATTCCAGTATCTTCTCATTTGTTCTGCATCTCACAAATGTTCTTCTGTGTGATCCAAACACCTGAAACTTTGATTCCGTCCAGAACACTTTTCTCCAATCTTCCTCTGTCCAGTGTCTGTGTTCTTTTGCCCGTATTCATCTTTTTCTTTTATTGGCCAGTCTCAGACACTGCTTTTTTTGCCACTCATCCTGGAGTCTCCTCTTCACTGTAGATGTTGATGCTGGGTTTTGCGGGAACTATTTAAAAAAGTGCAAGTTGAGGAGCTGTGAAGCATCTATTTCTCTAGCTAGAAACTCTATGGTACTTCTCTTCTGGCTCAGTTGAGCCTCCCACTTCTCTTTCTGCTTTGATTAGATGCTGTTTGTGCTGTTCTCTGAAGGGAGTAGTACATGGCGTTGTAATAAAATCTTCAGTATCTTAACAATTTCTAGCATGGATTAGCCTTCATTTCTAAGAACAAGACTAGACTGTCGAGTTTCACCTGAAAGTTCTCTTTTTCTGCCCATTTTGAGCATTTTATTGACCGCACAAATGTGATGCTCCAGATACTCCACCTGCTCAGATGAAGGTCAATTTTATTTGCTTCTGTAACACTTTGCAGCGGTGCTAACGTGATGCACAAGGGTTTTCTAATCCTCCATTAGCTTCTGCCACAACGAGAAACACATTGTTCCATTAGAAGTGATGGCTGCTGGAAATGGACTTGCAAACCCAAACGTTTGCAGCTAGAATGAATATTTACCACAATTTATAAATATAAGTGAAGACTCGCAGACCTGCCCCCAACAGCGCCTCTTATATTAATCCAGAATGAACTAGGTCTGGAGGAACTTCTTTGTTCTTAATTGTCGTAATGTTCCTGTTCTGAACTGGCCAGGGGTGTGTTTTTTTCCAGCCCTATGATCCACAGAGCCACACTGACGCATAAACAGGAAGATTTTCGGAGCTAGTCTGTGTCTAAAAAAAATGTGAATGGGCGCTGTAAAAGAGATCATTACTAGACAGGTTTTATGGCCTCTTATACATGCCCAACATGTTTCAACATTGGAACAAGTAGAAATTATTGTTTATTGTAATATTCTACACAAGCTTTCCCAGTTTATTAGAACAACTAACATTTATATACTTTACATAGACGTGCCATGTGACCTATTGCAGGACAGTGTGGGTGGGGTATTTTTGAGCTAATTCTCCTATAGTACACACTTCCCTTTTCTAAAACACTACCTCTCGAGTGACCGTTCTTCCCTTGTCTATGTTTGTTGTCTGAGGGGTTCTATTGCTCTGTATGTTACAGTGTGTGTGACAAGTTAAGATTGAATAAGAAAGAGTCGACTTTGCGTCGCTGAAACAAGTACACTGTGACTCACTCATAGACTAAGACCCTCCCAACCCTCACAAATTTTAACCCGGGAAACAGACATAAGGTGCGTACAATCCTGGGGTCAATAAACTCCTTTTGGGGTGGATCAGTTCCCAGTTTATGTGGACCTCTTCCTGCCAATCACAACCAGTTAGTATGATGATAACAGTTGCTGAAGTCTTCTCTGGAGCTTGTAAAATGTTCTAAACACTGTTACATGCAGTGAAATTGAACCACAACTGTGAATTTCCAGATTTCTACTGTCCATCACCGGTCTCCATTTTATCCAACATCTGTTGCGTAGCTGTCAGTCTCTCCCCGATGACATCCAGTTTACATTCACAGACCCCTGAATGAGTCCCAAAAGATTTAAGTCCAGGCAACATTCCATTCCAGCCGGTCAGCTTAGTGTGGTTTTGAGCATTGACCGCCTTTGATAGTGGCCAAAAGCTGAGAGCTCCACATATTCTAATCAGCAGAATCCCAGTTATCACAGCTCCGATTAGATAAATGTCCTCAACATCCTCCAGGAACAGAGCAGCCAGCCACACGATCCTCCACTTGGCCCAGAAGTCCATCATGTAGCCAGCAGCGTAAGTTCCTGCAGGACATGTGGGCTCCCCCAAAACCGCGCTCCTTGTCAAGAAAATGGAGTCAATTGCATTCAGAGACCAGTTGATCAGATCCATAGTTCTTTTTATTCAGAGAGCAGGGCAGCGAGAGTCTCTCACAGACAGTCAAACACAGAGTGCTGGCAGGAACAGAGATAAGGAAGAGGAGAAAGATGTGACTGCCTCCACTGAGAGCAAGAGAGAAGAGCAGATTGAAATGTGTAAAGGAGGGTGTTTTTTGTTGGAACAAGTCACAAAACAAATGATTTCGGAGTCAAAAAACAAATGTGCATTTGTAAACCAAATAATGAACCTTTCAAAATTCAGTCGGGGCTCTTGAAACTATTAGCAATCATTTTATTCATTGATTTATTCAAGACACTCACACGAGAACACAACATCATCCTCCGCAGACGTGTTTTAATCGTGACTTTGTTTTACGTAACCAGATCTATTGTGTTTTGAAGGGACTGATTCTCTGAGCAATGTAATGGTGTCGTGTTATCTCAAGCAGCCAAGAAGATGCTGCTATTCTTAGCTTCACAACAATTGACCACATCAACAGTAAAACTTAATGTGCATGTGACGTTAGCTGGCCATACAAGGAGCTTTCTCTCTCTTTCTCTCAGTCTGTCTGTATTTCAAGGTGCTCTGGTGGGTTTTGTTGCTGCCGACTTCACCCGCATTGCCTTGTATAGATGTGTGTGACTGGTGGGGGGACGGGCCTCTCGCTCAATGTGTGCTGAGATCCCAGTCACCCCGAAAGGGAATAAGCGGGTTTGAAAATGAATGAATGAAATACGAGGCACATGTCTGTTGGGGGCAGGTCTGCAAGTCTTTACAATTTTGCTTCACCTTGAAAAACAATCTCAAATGGATTGTTTCCCATCACTAGGTGTCAATAATATTTGTGTTGGATCAACTGAACATCACCCCTGGAGGAGTAGAGCTGAACCATACCCATCTGAATCAGATCACCTTTACGAAGCCATAGCCATCAGCCAAAAGGGTTGTGAAGGATCAGCAAATGCATCACTTTGAACACACACTGAATCTTTAACAATAAATAAATGGTAATTCGACATTTATGAGAGATTCCTCGGAACTGAGGGCCACACACCCCTTCATCCTTGTCTTTTACCTCCATTAAAACAATATTTGGGATGCCCATTCATCTCACATGAACATGCAAAAAAGGGCTGTAGGATGGAAATAGACCTGCTTAACTCCCAAAGCTGAAATTTGGCTCCTGTTTCTGTTCTGGACCCCAAATAAAATCTTCTCCGTTACTAGGCAATGTTAAGAATATGAACTATATTTATTTAAAACGTGATCACGGTTCCTTTTCAGTCAGAGAACCGACTAATGGGAACTATCCTTGAGACAGTGACCGAGTCCGCCATTTCAAAGGCGTAATCATTGTGCGGCTGTAAGTGATTAGTATTTTGGTGATGAAAAAAGAACTAACTTCCTGTTCGAGATTAGTGGACATGCCAGCCCTAGAGTCTGGAGCTTATCTTGCACAAATCCTGGCGCTGCTGCACTTTTGCCAGCTCCTCCAAGGCCATAATGTGCTTGTCAGGGTGGACAGCCCACAGTCCCGTCATCTGCACGTTCTCACTCAGCAACTGCTCCTCTGGAGTCGAGACAGACTGCTGGCTTTAAGGGCCGTTCACTTCGTTGGTGTGACCAACTGGATCGCAGATTCGCAGTCCAGGTTCTCTCCCACCACAGGAGAAAAGGGACTCCATTCCCTGATGGCAGCAGGTATAAGAATAGTTCAGGGAGGCCCAGGTGACTTGTGTCCCTTCCTCAGCGACTCCGATTGCCAGCTTTTCGATTCCCTGTCCCTGGCTCCCCTCAGTAGAGAAGCGCTTGGCTCCCTGCTGGCCCAGGCAGAAACGTTTATATGCGCTTTCCCCAGTGAGCCTTCTGGCAAAGGCTCTGTGCAAGGTCAGGGAGGACAAGCATAAGCCACGTCTAATTGTCCCTCTCTGGCCCAACAGAGCCTGGTTCATAGAACTACAGCCTGGACTCGTGCCCAAGGTCCCATTTGTTCTCTTCCAGAATCATGTGGTGTCTCTGCAAGCTCTACCCTTGAAGGAGGCAGACCGAGCTCAGGGTTCACTTTGTCCCATTAGAGCCCTCCAGTACTACTTGGATCGAACCTGGGAGTCCCCATAGCAGCTCTCCCTATGTTTTGGAGGCTGGCGTTGGGGTACGCTGTCTCCGAGTAGCAGTTCACCTACTGGCTAATGGAGGCTATCCAGCTCGCTTATTGAGATTTGTGAGATGCCACGCCCTTTCCAGCTGAGGACCCACTCCCCTCACGGTAATGCTGCATCATAAGCATTGGCTAAACTCACTGACCTATGTATGTAATGCTGCAGGCTGGTCTACACCCAACACCTTCATGAGGTACGACAACCTTAATGTCAACTCCGTCAGCACTGCAGTACTGAGTGGTGGCAGCAACTAATGAAGATACGGTGTGGGTGTAGCTTACAAGCGCCTTTTCCTCCAGAAAAAGTGTCGCACACAGATTCCATCTTTCTCCCCCCTCAGAATCTGACTGAGAAGAGCAGTCAGCACTGCCAGGCTCTGTCCAGGTTATGTTTAAGAGCCGTACACTGATAGCAGAGCTAGAGTCCAGAAACGGGGGTCCCCTCAGGCTCCCCCTTCTGAAGTATACATACAACTTACAGAAATCGCTATGATACCCCCCTTCCGTTGCCTCCCTTACTCAGGTGGGAAGTGGGGAGTATGCTTTCTGTCTCTGTTCCCCCACAGAAGGAAGACTCTCGCTGGAAATCCTTCTTAGGTCTCGACGCGATCTTTGCGCACCTCTCTCTATGGGTAGAGGGGTGCTCTCCTTTGGGTCACCTGCTCCTCAACCGAGAACAGCTACGCTCTCCAGTGTTACGCTGTACCCCCATACAGTAGGTTTATCCCAGGCCAGGGGCAGAAGGATTACTCAATCAGGTTTGTTCGACCCAACCTTTCAAGTTTAGCATGAAGTTTAGCGTTGGCCTCTATGGAAGGACCTCGGGCATGGCCATTTAAATAGGGTTCCCATCAGTCGGCTCTCCGACATACTTCTCTGAGAGTGACTGAAAGGGAATGTCTAGGTTACTTATTGACCCCCCATTTCCTTAAGGAGGGAACAGAGCCGTAGCTATGCCCTAGAGGTCTGTGATCTGAGGTGTTGAGAGCTAATGGGTTCAGCTCCTCAGAAAACATAGAATGAGGGTCGGTTTCACTGGGATTAAATACCCAGCTGATGCTAATCACCTACAGCTGCACAATGATTACGTGCATCATTGACCTCAGTCACTCCCCCAGGGATCATTCCCATCAGTCGGTTCTACAACACAAGTCTCTGTTCCCTCCTTCAGGGAACAGGGGCTATGCAAGTAACATAGATGTTTTCCTCTGTGTCATAAGAAACTCAAACTGAATGAAAGCTATCAACATTGGCGTTTCTTCTGGTGGCTGATCTCGTCTCGTGAGTGGAAGTGAAAGGTTAATTGCGTAGGATTATCACAGACGGTCACATGTTTGAGGTTTGTGTAATTTTCCAAAACCAACATTTTAAAGGTTGACTGCCTTTGTGTGAATGCAATGTAACAAGCACTTAGATTGAATATCCCATGGAATGGTTTAAACCTACCTTGTAAAACATAAATGAATCACGATTCCAAGTGTGATTGCGATGTGATGTGTTTTATAATTCATGCAATAATGCACAGTTATTGTTTGCCCCCCCCCTCCCCCCTGGTTCCACATGGAATTTGGTGAATGTATGCAGAAACATAGATGGGCTACTTGTACATTCCCAGGGACTTCCTGCTTTTGGAGGAATGTAATCTTAATCTAATTTAATATTAACATTTTTTTATCCATCTTTTATAATTTAAATTTCTCCCCCTTTTTGTGTATATCAGTCAGAAATGAAATGAGAAAAGGCGATTAAAAGAAATGATTAGAGGTATAGTTTTTGGTATATCAAAAGGTATATCTTTTTTTTACCAAAGGCAAAGAGCAAAGTTAAAGTGTTTCTTTGAATTTGTGTGGGTTTTTTTTTGGACACACATTTTTCCTAAATTAAGAGTAAGCAGAATGTATAAAGGTGTTTTGTTTTGTATAAAGGCAGGTTTTGTATTGTGATGTTACAGGTTGAAAGCTGATAAGTGATTTGTTCTTTATGAGTTTCACATATTTCGATGCACGGCTGTGGATTTGCTTTGTATCGTGTACTTGGTGCAACAGTGGAGCAGCGTTTCATTCGTTCTTCTAAAATGGTCAATTTTTCATGGATTTCTACTTTCGGTAATCTACTATATTTTCCAATTTCGTTGACTTTCTATATTCAGGAGCTTCTTGTGTAATACACTGCAAAAAACATAGTTGTAACTGAGGAATCATGATTTTACAGGTTTTACAAATAATCGTGTCCCAGCTGTGATTTTAGGTGGAGTTCATTCTCATTCTAATGGGATTGTGCTTTGTGTGATTAATTATGAATGGGGTTTTGAGTCATGCAGCTGCTGGGCTGCTTCCTAGGAACCACAAAAGTGGCTCGATTGAATGAGGCGTTTTAATCAGAGGAATATTATGCCTGTAGAACCAAGGAGAAAACTGGGAGGACAAGGGCATGTGTGCTATTCCACAGATGGGAAAGAAACTACTCTAGGCTGAATGACGACCAGAATGATTTCAGTGGCGCACGTTTGATTGGGTAATGTGTGGCACATTATGCAGATTACAGGGTGGCCTTCATTTGCATATGAAATGTTTTCAGGTTTATTCATTTTAGGTGTCTTGCTTTTTTTTCTGTGTAGCGCCGATGAGAGGTTCGATGCCACCTTCCATACCAATGTCCTGGTGAACGCATCGGGAACATGCCAGTACATTCCACCAGGTGAGGAGAACCAGCACATTTTGAAAGTCAGTATTTATTCATATTCGCTTCATATTTTCAGACATTCGTCTTCTTTCCCGCTTATTCTCTTTCGAGGCGGGGGTACACCCTGGACGGGTCGCCAGTCCATCGCAGGGCAACACACACATTCACTCCTAAAGGGAATTTAGATTATTCCATTAACCTAACCGCATGTTTTTGGGATTGTGGGGGAAACCGGAGGAAACCCACGCAAGCACCGGGAGAACAATCAAACTCTTTCCATGAAGGCTCTTGACAAACAACACAAGCAATGCTGGCCGCAGTGGTGTGAGAAATAAGTCTTTTCCAGCAGGTGCCTCCGCTTTCAGTAGAATTCTTGGCAATGTGTGAAATCCCAATCGTTTCATACTTTGCTGGATTGATTTGTGGCATTCTATAAAATATAAATTATAGCATGAATGCATTTAAAAAGAGAGCTTATGCTCCTAAAACTGCATCGTGGGTGTTGAATTATGTCTACGGACAATTTCTTTTTATGGTATTCAACACAGTTATAGACATAAAAATGTGATAACAAAGTAGAGGCATTAAATGTGACGAATAAGGGCGTCGTTCAGTCAATGCATTCATCGGCTCTAATTTAGAGACTTTTAGAGAAAGTTTGCTTTCATGGCTTTAGTTTAAGAGAAAAAAAAATGGATTTTGTTCTCGTGGGGTTTTGAAGCTGCTCTTGTCTTAAGTCTTGTCTATTCAGAACCCGACTCCCTCTCTATATTTCCTAGCGTTGAAGCGTTTTGTTAAACTCTACCCCCTAAAGTTATTTCATCCACTCAACCATTAGTCAAGAGTTATTTTAATTCTATAAATATTATCAATTAATTCACATGGTAAAGGACCTTCTGACCTTTGAATAACGATAACAAACATATTATTATAAAATACAAATAAACCGCAATAACAGTGAACGGATCAAGTTTATTGATAGATAGCTGCCATCAAGAAAATAATTATTGGCTTTTTACTCTTAACTTGTAAAAGTTTTATTTGTGAAACCTTAGAATGAAGCTTTGATTTGAAAACATTTCGTTGCTCCCCCTTGATGTGAATATAAAGCGCTGTACCCCTGCAGGTATTCTGAAGAGCACCTGCTACATCGACGTGCGCTGGTTCCCCTTCGACATCCAGAAGTGCGACCTGAAGTTTGGCTCGTGGACACACAACGGCTGGCTGCTGGACTTACAGATGCAGGCCGTCGACATCTCCACATACATCCCCAACGGAGAGTGGGACCTAGTGGGTAAGAGCAGCTGCACATTCCTGTAAGAGAAGCGCTATACCAGACTATATCTTCTCTATATACATGACTTGGAGTATTATTTCCTTGGAGTATATACTTGGCCTCAATTTTTTGTTCACATACTGAGTTTAACAAAACTGTGAGTTGTGCGCGCTGATTTTGAAACACACATTGGGTTGTTTTAAAGCATTTATGTGAAACTCATTTGAGCTTCCGAGGGCAGGACCAGACAAATCATGGAGAGTAATCATTGATTGCCTTAATTTATTCATTCATTAAATACATCTTACTTTTACCTATTAATCGTTTGTCTTTTTTTTTTCAACAAAGAGCCGTAATCTGAAAGTAAAACATTTCAATGAACACGTATTTCCACAAAAAATATTTAAAAAAAAAAAAAAAAGTTCTTCAGAAATCAGGAACTTCATATTTAAACTCTCCACAATGAGCTCCCAGTTTAACTACAAAACTCAACAGTGGGTTAGATGGACTAACTCTCTCATAATGGTTTTTAAAGGAATTAAGGAACAATACACTGCAGTTTTAAATAAACATAGCATAAAATAAACAATTCTACTGAATTTACCATTTTATTTTCCACAAAAAATCTTCCTCTGATTTAAGACAAGGGTTAGCTTTAGCTTCGTACTGAGACTTCAGCCTCAGAAAGTTTCTCTTAAAAATGACAAGCTTTTAGCGGCTGAACAGCGATTATATCGTTACTGGGTTTTGCTTCCTGCAGAACAAACTGTGGTCATTTAATGGGGAAACCGAAGCCAGAAGCGCGTAGAGACGGCCAGCGCCCGTGCTGCTCACTAAGTGTATACTTCTTCTTTACTTATTTAGACTTTTACTCTACGGTTCTTTTACTTGAGTATGATATTCCAGTACTCTTTACACCGCTTAAAATAAATGACCTTGAAATAAACATATGATATAATAAATGTAAGGGGAAGATTCCAATTTTTATTCCAAACCAACTGGAGTAATTTAAAAAGATATTTAAATTTCTTTTACTGTCTTATTTCTTTCAGATCTCCAGATGTTCTTGTATCTTTACGTTCGATGACTTTAATAAACCGCATGCATCGCTCCCTCTGATAATCAACTCAGTTCTTAATGCTTCAAACATAGCTTTTATGTAAATGTTGTAACAGTTGGATTTATGACCGAACAGTAAGAGGATGGCATCAGCCAATCAGGCCCCAATCACACACACACACACACACACACACACACACGCACCAATATTTAAACCCGGCTCCTCGCTGGAGGTGTAGCTCGGATATCTTCCGCGATCGGCACACTCACACTCACCACGCTACAAGGCAGACCCTGGTGGTGAATTTGTGAAACGACACTAAATATAGAACTGTTTCCGTTTAACTCGCATTATTTTATGATAAGAATTAAAGTTTTTGTCAGGGGTCAGACAGAGAGACGTTTTTTTTTTTCGTAAAAAGAAACATAAAAGCAGCAAAAATGTTTTGCCATATACAGTGGTTTGCCAAGTCTTTGGTGGTTTACAGTGTTATGTGAAATAAAGTTTAAATGATTTATGGAATTCTTTTAAGTCGAATTAGGCACGTGTTGTATTTTTGTCATGTTTCCAATAGCTTCAGCCAGAACTCACCACAACTCAGAATTGCCTTGGTGACCTCAGTGACCCTTGACCTCCACACTCAGGTGAATCCAATCAGGAGAAAACAGTCGATTGTAGTTGATTTTCACACGATGTCGAATCATTTGTTATAATATCGAAACGTTTTCTAAAGGAAACAAACACATTCTATTTGTCGAAAAACACCTGCAACGAAAAATTCTTGTACATAACCATTTTACAGAACATTTAGCTGAGAAAAGAAACCTCGTGTTTTATTTATGTATTTTATAGCAAGCGAAACAGTTACATTGGCTACATGCTTTATTTTAATTCGAAACTAAGAGCTAGCGTTTGGAATCTGCTGTTTGTAAATCCAGAAGCGTTCTTTCCCTCGCTCTGAGAGGCGCTTGGGTTTGTCTGTTTCATGATCGTGAAACCGTAAGAGAGAGATCCAGACTCATCTTGAATTCTGAGCAGAGGATCTCTTTTTCCTTCTGCCGGACTGGAGGAACATAAAGTTTTTATAGACGGGGGTCTTTGAAAGACTCTCTGCTCTTTTATGGCCAGACACGGGTGGAGGGATGAACTCTTCTCTTGAGCGATTGATTCTCTTGCTGTTTGCATGCTTTAGCAAAGTGAACATCACATCTAGAGTAAATGAATTCCCTTTTTGTCTTTTGTTTTCTGCCCTTTGGTGCAATACTATTAGAATCATGAAACGCTGTCTAATCTGTGACTAAAAATAAAAGTGTAATATTCTAAATGAATCCTGGTATTCGACAGGTCAGTAATCTCTTAATCCGATGGTGCTCGGCTGTGTGATATCCGTGTTTTGTGTCACACATGTTTTCGCTTCTCAATGCCAGCGTGATCCCAGGGCCGCTGGACGGATGGGCACTTGATGGTAGCTGGCAGCGATTGGCCTTTGATTCTGCCCAGTCGCACGCAGTGGCATGGACGCTCTGTGAACCGGCAACTATTACATGTTCACATCTGAAAAATATCAGCACGGTTCCACAACCTCAGTTATTTAAGGGTATGTGAGCAGCAGCAGAGTTCCCTGATCACTCGTGAAACAAAAGCAAAGCTTCACAATCAGTTTCTTTGAACGATTCAGGGACAGCTTTCACTGGAGTCTGGAGAAGAAGTGATTCTCTGGGATTGTGTGTAGATCCGGCAGCTAGAGGATAATTTGGTTCTGCATTCGGCTGCTTGAAGCGTTATCTTTGTGACGGGGTGTTCTGAATTGGGCTCGTGCGCTTCCTCCAATGGCCCTCTGTCATGCGGGGTTCCACAGGGCTCGATCCTGGGCCTCCTGCTTTTAACCGTTACAAGAAACCTCTCGTGATGATGGTGTAAGGTCGGCTTTCCAGATTTAAATTTTAGATTCTGGCTCTCACATTCTAGACCGGTCCATGATTTCACAGTTGGAGGAAATCACAAATATTGACTATATTCACACATGACGATATTAATATCACAATATCGTTCTGAGGAAAGAGAGACACTCTAAACAGAGCATTACCCATGCTCCCGGTCGTGGTGCTGTCTGTTTTTGTGGCATTTCTTGCTCCCGGTGAGTAGGTTACAGTTACAGTGTGCTGCATAACATTTATTTCTTTAAGTGATTTATATCGAAACGGAACGTGGTTTGCTTTGCTTTTATTGGAATAACACGAGAGCAGGTACAAGCTCAGCTCACAACTCCCCCGGAGCACGAGGCTGAGGCTTGTAATCAGTTAAGCTGTAATTTGCTTTGATGCGATTGTCTGTGAGTGCCGTGACGATTTTGACCAGCGTGGAATCCTGATCAAAGCCTTCCCTCGGCCCGCCCCGTTTGGATAATTACAATTCTGATTTCATTTCTAATCAATTTCAGAGAGAGAGAGAGCAGGCTTTGTGACCCTGACGGACGCAGGCTTTCTTTCAGCGGCACAACGATTGTTTCATTCAATGACGTCAGCGTTTAGACTTATTTTTGAACATTTTATGGTATAGATGAGCTGCACTCTGGATGGGGTTTGATTGAGAGAAACACAGAGCATTTTGGGACTGAGTGGATTGTTCTGTAAACCCTAAAATAAATAAAGCTTAAAGTTTTGTGAGATTACAGACGAAGGACAAGACAGAGTAAATAATGCACCCCCTCCCCCCAGCATTCAAACGACCTTCATCTCTTTGCAAATATTTTGTTGTATTACGTTCAATGCAGACAGCTATATTCACCGGCAAGATCTGAGTCATAGTCAGCTGTGTGATCCACTCTGTGATGGCCGGGGACCTCTCCGTGCAGGAGGCCTGAAACTCTGCTACCAATATTAGGTTAAGAATCCACGTGAAGTTTCTCGTACCGAGTTTGATCTCGTGTGTCGCTAAACTGCAGAGGGTTTGATCCCTGTTTCAGATGCAGAGAGGTTTCTATAAAAAAGAAAACCGTAGTAAACAGCGTGTTAAATCATGTGAACCCTACAGATATAGTGCTCTCAAATTTCAACCAAACCTCGGAGGATAGGCAAAAAGGTCACCACGCACTCAGATCTATGCAGCTTTCATGCTATTGTATCTCTCAGCTCTCTTTAAATAAACATGGGATGTGTGAACCATTACCCAAGAGCATCCGGAACGCTCTGTTTTTGTGGGAAAGACCTAGTTTTAGATGATCGTGTGAACCTGGATGTGTCCTTTTGTGTTCTGCCAGAGGTCCCAGGGAAGCGCAACGAGCTGTATTATGAGTGCTGTAAGGAGCCCTACCCCGACGTGACATTTACAGTAACAATGCGCAGGAGAACATTATACTACGGCTTAAACCTGCTGATTCCCTGTGTGCTCATCTCCGGCCTGGCTCTGCTTGTCTTCCTGTTGCCGGCGGATTCCGGAGAGAAAATATCTCTGGGTAAGACTCGCGCAGAATCATAGATTAAACGAGATGTCATCAGCAATCACGCCTTACCCACTGTGTTCCCTTGTCAGGCATCACGGTCCTCTTGTCATTAACCGTCTTCATGTTGCTGGTGGCGGAGATCATGCCGGCTACTTCTGATTCGGTTCCACTCATCGGTAAGGGTTTAGAAATGACATCCGTAATGAATCTTCACATCACCCTAAACTGTTGCCTTCTTTCACTCTGTAGCGCAGTACTTTGCCAGCACCATGATGATCGTCGGTCTGTCGGTCGTAGTCACCGTCCTCGTCCTGCAGTTTCACCATCATGATCCACACGGAGGAAAGATGCCACGATGGGTGAGTGGAAACTTGCACAAGTATGAAAGAGCTGTCGGTGGACACAAAGCTGGAAAAAAAAAGTTATTTTCAAGAATTTAGAAGTTCACTCAATTGTTAGAGTAGCAGCGGTTCCTGTCAAAACCACACCGAGAAGAAAACATCCCTGAACCACAGCCAGAGATTTGAAGGCATCACTGGAACTTGCTAACATCTCTGTTCCTGAGTCCCAGAGGGGTCCGGTAATGAGAGAAGACTCAGAGGAACCCGTTAGAGGACAAAGGTCAAACAGTTTTCAAGTTTAATGAACAGCCGTAGCTACCGCGCTCTGATCTTTATTATCAGGATCAAGCCGGTGGGTCACACCTACCATTGAAGCATTTCAGAATTTTTTAAACCTTCTGTCTCCAGAGCAGAATGAAATGTACCGAGAGAGGCTGTAAATGAACTGACTCTTCTTGTTCTTTGAAGGTGCGTGTGATCTTGCTCAACTGGTGCGCTTGGTTCCTGCGGATGAAGAAGCCAGGCGAGGAGCGCAAGGCCAAGTACAAATACGAGCCGTCCCCAGCGCATCACGCCAGTGCTAGCAGCATCCAGATGGCCATTATGCCCGGACAGCCCTCCTCCGCAAACTCCACCACCAACGGCCATATGAACCTTTACTTTGGCTACCACACAATCGATAATGCGTGTTGTCCACCGAGCAGCGATTCAGGCGTTTCGTGCAGCGGAGGACGGGTCGGTGGCTCTCCAAACGAAGAGCAGCGAGAGCCGGTTAGGATCTTTTCAGGAGAGCAGGAGATCCACCGCATTCTGTCTGAGGTGATGTACATCGCCCAACGCTTCCGGGACCAGGACGAGGCGGAGGCCATCTGCAGCGAGTGGAAATTTGCGGCGGCTGTGGTGGATCGTCTCTGTCTGGTGGCGTTTTCTCTCTTCTCCATCATCTGCACTTTTACCATCCTCATGTCCGCGCCCAACTTCATCGAGGCAGTTTCGAAAGACTTCACATAACTGCGGTCGCTGTTGCTTTTTGTTTTCTTCGTTTGATCGATTTAAAAGTTATAAACAACACGTGATCGAGTGTGAGAAGTGTCTACCACCAAAGTTGAGTCCTTCCTCTTCTCATCGTCTGAAATCAACGTGAACTATTGTTACTAATAATTCGTTTATAGAACTTGTGTATTTTTGAAACGTGACAGAACAAATGTACAGTTCTTTGGAGGGCAGTTTCACGCTGTTACGGACCCCACTGCTCGGTTCATCCTGCAGGTATTAACCACACATCTGATCTTTGTTTTGTGCAGCTCACAAACTATTCACTCATGGAACTATGAAGGCAGCATTAGCAATGGTTCTGCTTTAGAAAAACCGGCACTAGCTTCATGGACTCAAGTGAAGACTGGAGTGATGTGGTTGAAGTTGCTAAAGTTACGACAAGAGAGAAGGCATGAATCCCAGTTTGAGCTTGTGAAGTATCAGAGACTGAATCGAATATAGATGACGTCACAGGACTCGAGTCACGTAGAGGAAGGAAGGAAGGAAGGGAACGTGAGTTTTTACCTGCAGTGTGAACGACGCCGATGTTAATCGATACAGCTACTAATGTTTCCGTGGAACCAATGCCATTACTTCCATTCTTGGACTAGTACTGTTATTATTTTACAGTTACACCTTTTGACCAGAGGAATAAAAGACTTTCCTACGCTTTCCGCTAATGGTTCCTTACCAAAGCAAAAACATACATCTTCGTTTCGTTTCATTTTCTATGAATTTTAAACAAGACAGTCTCGTACTAACATCCGGTTTCCTGTGTACAATGAGCCATTATTTCGTGCTCATTCTGACCCTTTGCTTTGTTGTACCATGTAAACACTGTGGATATAAGTCATTTTGTTAGAAAATATAGAATTAAATAATAAAAGGAATAAAATAACGAGTAGTGGTTTTGTAGAGCTTTTCTCATTTTGATCCGTTTCAGCTAATGGTGTACCTGCCTCTATAGGTTTAAAATCCAGAGATAGCAGAAATATCTAGATACATACATAAACACCGACGACATTAGCCCTTTATTCATTTTGAAACGCTTTGAGACAAGGACAGATTATTATTTGAGCTGCGTGAGATGTTTACGGCGGACACCTCCCTCAGAACAAGGATCCTCATTCGTTGAGCTGGCAGAGCAGCGCAGAGGCTTTGGAGATCCAGTAGTCGCTGGGACGTTTCGTAGGCAACATCACCGTCACCACAAAATTTGTGGAGTGTCCTGAAAAGCAACAAAATATGGTTAATATAAAACCACAGTGGGGAAACATTTGTGATTCATGAGAAGGACAGTTTCAGACCGTGGTTTGTTCTGTGATTTTGGATTATTAATAACACTGCAACAACAAGCTTGCGACTATATTTCTTGATATAGTATATTATAATAATAAGAGCTGTCAAATCATCCACCCCCCCCCATCTTTCATCATGATCACTACTGTAGTATATTTTGTTCCCACTACACCTCTGCTCACAAGTATTGCCAGAGCTATTCTGATGTTAAACTGGAAAACAAAACTTTAGTCTTAAAAAAAGGTTGAGCCCGTGCTTGAGGCAGAATGGTATTTTTATTTAATTTCTCTTCTATTTTTGCTTCAATAAACTGACTTTTAACTAAACGCAGATTCTTTCAATGTAATCCCAACATTATTCACAATTACTGTTCAGATGAAAACCACTAATCGATGAGAAAACCACCTTAAGTCAAAGCTCTCCACACAAAAATCCCCTTCATTGATCTAAATCCCAAGAACCAATCAGAGAGCAGGATCACGTCACATGATTTTCTGATTTATGGTACCATTGCAGAAGTTTCGATCGGAGTTCATTTCACCACTTTTTTTCTGTTTAGGTTGCTTTTGCAGTGAAACAAAATTCAAAGACATATCTGCAAAAACATTTGTTCTACAACTTAAAAACCGTGTTCTTTCCAGGAAAGTGGGCGGGTGGATTTCAACTGCAAGTTTTATTTACTTATAGCCCTCATCCCGACCCCTGACACAATTCTCCTAGGGCTGCAAGAAGAGTTACGTATACATCCTTTCCCAGGGAAACCAACAATTCCACTTTCAAACGAATGAGTAGGAGGCCGCCAGCCGATCAAAAGAGAGAGACAAAAGGAAGTCATTCTTAAAATGACTTAGATGTTGTTGATCACATCTGTGTAAAAGTAATTTAAATCACACACAAACTTCCTTCTAGTTTTACAGGAATAATGTACCAGTGTTTACACTAATAACATTAAAGGTACACTAAAGACTCATGTACCAAATGATTGTTTTCTTATGTTTACGTGTTTTCGTTGCATTTGCTGAATGAACACAGCTTCGTAGGGTTATTTTTTAGGCCTCCCCCTAGACTCAGCTTCTACGGTTTCACATTCTAAAATCAAATCAAGAAAATCAACGCGGAACATTTCACCGTGAAAGATACAGTCACGCCCGATTATTCCAAAGGTCATTTCTGTGAAGGACGAGGAAACGGTGAGAAACAAACGCTGTACCTGTGGTAGACAGGGTTCCAGCTCGAGCGGAGGTCTTGTACAGCGGGGCTAAATACAGACTGGGGTCTGGAACGTAGTTCTGTTGAGGCTCAAAGTGAACCACGGGCAGCGCAGGGTTCATTTCTCTGGACAGAGCATCTTCAATCACCTTGTGCTTGTCATCCCACCGACAAGCGTCCATGAACATCCCATGGACCAACACGCCATCCTCCGCGGTGGGAAGCTGCACAATCACAGTATTTAGTGCTCATTAGAGTGAGCTGGAACCTTGTGATTGGTGGATGGTGGGAACTATTTCCACAGCATAAATAGAGGATTTTGAGAGAAAGAGGGAGAAAGGAGAGACTCAATGTTTTCTTGTGGAAATAAGAAACTTTTTCAAGCCCGCTGTGTAAAGGAGGCACCCAAACGCATACAAAGAACAAATAAAGTGGGATTTTACCTCTTTGTCCATTTCTAATTGTGTCCCCTGCTCCAGGGCTTTCAGAGATTCCCACACGAGAGCCTGGTCTCTGTACGCAGGAATCATGTTGAAACGGAAGCTCAGCTCATCGATGGGCAGGTTGTATTTGCGGGCGTGGTTCTGTAGGGCACCTATCGAACACAAGCAGCGCGCTACATATGACCAGACAGTTCAAGCTAGGACCTTTCTCAGCTGAGAACTTCTTCCAAACCTGTGAGGAATCCCTGAGGAAAAAAGAATCCGGAAATCCAAAAAGACTTGGGTTGACCCCTTGTGATCCAGCTCTGCTCAAACAAACACACATCAGGGAATTCACAAAAAGATCAATAGTTTTTCTACAGGGCTCAAAAAAAGTTATTATTTCGAGAAACAACTGGAATAGCATTAGTCTGAAATCACTGCCTTCTGGCTCAGCTTTTATTGCTGCCTCGTAAGAAACCAGGGGGGAATATTAATGAAGCTTGGGTGACGTACATCACTCTTCAGATGCTTTATGAGGAACAGTATTCTGCAGTGCTGTGAACTGTGACACTGAGCTTACGGCACCTCCACCGGGAGCTTTGCTGAACTTTACTAATAATCGCTTTATACGCTGTAGCTCTTGCGATGACAGAACTTTGCCACCAGATTTTAGTAATGGCACGACTCGACTTGATCACCACGGTTCATCTTTGTATTTCCACTGACTCCCGGTATGAGCTCTGGGTGAGCTTGTGTTAGACACGTCACTCGGGCACTCGGTCATCCGAGTTTGGCTTGATGATGTCACAGAAAAGCACAACCTCTCCTCAAAACCAAAAGAAGAAGAGGTGGAGAGCACAGAGCATGGAGCAATGGAGAGCTTCGGAGGAGTGCTGCATGTGTTGGTTTAACAGATGGATGGCTCTGTTATACGGCAAGCTGAGTTAACATTATTTCTATTTCTGACAGGTCAGAATTCCAATCACAGATATCTACAACCGTAATTTGACCGGGCGCCAAGGCAGTGTTTTGGAAGGAGTGTGCCACCAGTGTTCCCAATCAAACCATCAACTCACACTAACATTTAATCCAGTTCTACCCATGTGAAATTTTTCATAGCATCAACCCTCCTTCCTCCCCAGTTCCTCAGCAGACACCATCCTCGTCCAGACCATAGACTGTAAAAAATATGGACGACGTGACAATATTGGGCAAATATGATGCGACAGCGACACACAGCCCATGCCGACGGCACTCTCTCACAGGCAGCGGTTATAATCTCAATTTGTTGCATAAACATTTCTTACATGAGCAAGAACTCTTCTCGAGCTTAAAGACTGTGCGACTGAACAAAGACAGAGTTTTTTCTGTCATCAGAGTGTTTATAAAATCATATTGTCCTCGGAACTCACCTTTTAGCACTTCTGAGGGCCAGCCAGAAACAGAAAGCTACGGTATGATTCCAGAGAGCAAAGGTAATGGCGTGTGAACACAGTGCTGAGGATGTTACAGCTGAATCTAAAATGTGGCATTTGTTTCAAGTCTTTAAACTTTTTTAATTAAAACAGAATATTCAGTCAATTTTCCAAATGCATCCAGCTGCTGTGAAACTTTGGCTTTCTACAGTGAGTGAATCAAATCTTTCTGACAAAAGTTATTTATGAAGGTGAATCTCTTGAATTCAAAGAGGTGGAAATATGCTTCATAACAAACAGATTTAAATAAATAATATCTTTTAGAATCAAGTGGTGTCCTGTGCAATAATCCCCCCCGCCCAGCTCCATTTCTGCACAATAACACCAGCAGCACACAGCTCATATATCACCGGCTTCCCCCAGAATCCCGAGCCTGCAGGAAATTGTCCAAGTACGGCGAAGATACCTCGAGAATACAAAGGAAAACTGCCTGTGCCCAACCTTCAGAGCGGAACCTGAGACTATTTTTAAAGCTGTGTGTTTGGTGTATTGATGTGAGGTGGGCGGGGCTGTCAAGAGCACCGTGAGCTTATTACAGAGCCTGGGTTTCTTTCTTTGGTCTGCCGGTTGACACAGATGCAGATCAAAACACTTTCTCTGATAAACGGCGTTGATTTTTGACTCCTACGTGATTCATTTTGCGACCTGTTCATGTGAAACTCCTCCTTTAATGGAAAAATCTCTCCTGTGGGAAGGCCGGGGCTCACGTTTCGGGCGTTTTGGGGACCGTTTTGGGGCTGTTGGTCAGGGTGTGCACAGGGCTGGGGTATGGTTGGGGGGGTGGCTCCGCTGCGCCTGGTACGGTCTACCTCCTGGTCCCTCTCCGGAATCGACTCGGTCCACTCCCCATCCGTGATCTTTTCCCTGTATTTTATATGACCTCATTGTTACCCCGGACAGATCATTAACTGTTCTGTTACTGCGGATTGTTGTATTTATATTTTCTTTATTTATTTATTTTGAATTATTCTGAAACAAACGTATGTTCAGGTAGGTATTCTTAAATCTTTCCCCCTCACCTACACCTCTCATTCACTCCCCCCTTTTCTTTTAACAACTTCCTGTCCTGATGTAATTCATGGAACTGGTCCATGGGGAAAATAAATAAATAAATAAATAAATAACTACCGTACATTAATTCATGGCTTCCTTTCAGAGGAGGACACGCCACACCAGGTGCTTGTGTGCAAAAACAAGCTTCTACGGTCCGGAGAGGTCTGTTCAACTGCAGTTTTTTTTAAAGAGTTAAAATAAACGACATTTCTCCAGCACGGGATCAAGGCAATGGTGCTCTCGATGCTGGGAAACAAAGACAGATAAGGCTCTATCGAGAAACACCATCAGGGAGGTGTTCTACAGCAGGACGATGACCAAAGATCTGTAGCGTGCTCTTATAGAGTGAAGTAAAGCACTAAAGCTGAGTAACGCGTGCCACTGTATAAAAGAACTAATGTAAAAGAGAACATTGTTATTTTGTTCAATGATAACTTGTGAATCTAGAATGATCAGCGAGTGAGAAGTTCACAATAACATAACAGCTTCTCTCTCAGAGGGCAGACGGGAACAGTGTGTTCAGGTCAGTACCTCTATAAATCCCGTGCGCAGCGTGAGGTCCCGAACCCAGCTGCCCAGTGGTTTGAGCGATGGATACGCCGCATGAGACCAGTGATCGGGAACGTGGTTATTCAGGAAGCTGTTATAAATCCTCTCCATCTCTTCAGACATCACCACCAGACCTGCTATAGCCTTCTGCAGAGTACACAGGGACGTCTGCAGAGAAACGCATTTCCTTCATTAGCAGCTCATTTCAAAAGAAATCACAAGTGTGTCGCGCACCCGGAGCACACGCAATAAGAAGTTGAATCTGTCCACTTCCTGTCCAAGCACGGTGGTTAGAGAGTTGATTCTAGCGCTGTGGTCCTGCAAGAACAGACTCTCTGCTGCAGCATCCATGTCTAATTCATCTGCTCACAAACACAACAACAAGCTCATCAATTACACTCCACGCGACCGGTGTGCAACCTCACGAGTTTCACGCGGACCAGGGATCTTTGCAAGGATGGAGTCGGCCAGATCATGAACCACCTCGTCGTTGCTCTTCCCTCCCCCCGAAGATGTGGAACGAGGCTGCACTTCCAGAATAGTGCTGATAAGAGCCACGGTCTCCTGCCTCTGATTTCAAAAAAGCAAGAAGAAAGAAAAAGATTTGTTTGAACCAACAGCATCAATTATTATGTTACTGTCTGCTAGGAATAATAGAGAATTCTCCCCAGACGCTAAAGCCCAGCACTGGTCAGAAGCACTGGGATTACTCTTGAGCAGATCGTCTCATCAAGCACTCTCTAGTAGTTCCACAGAGATTTTAAAACCTACTCGGATAAAGCAGTCTGCAGACAGATTCCCGGCCACCGTAACCATATCCCACAGCCCTCGCTGGCTCTTGGCTATAGCCAACACATTCACGACATTCCCAGTCCATATCCTGCTTCTCACACTGGCCGTACGTTTTGCTCTAACCACGCTGCCTGTCTCGAGGAACACTCGATCAGTGGCACTGACTTACGGAAGTTCCGCTTTCTACCTTTACCCAGTGCTTTGATGGGCATTGTTGTGTTTTCAAGAGCCTCGAGTGTTTTTATAAGTCTCGGTTCACACGCAAGTCTCTCGTTGTAATAATTTATTTTTATTAAACAACACCTCCCAACTGTGGAGGACTGGCGACCTGTGCAGGGTGTACCCCGACTCTCACCCAGTGTGCGCTGGAGAGAGGGAATGAGCGGCTTGGAAAATAAATGAAAGAGTGCATTTCATTGTTTAGCACCTCATTCATACAGAACGACGCTGTGATTGACATTTAGACCCATCTGGAAACACACTGTATACACGCACGCACACGCACACACACACACACACACACACACACACGCACACACACAGACAATATTAGCCCTTTAGTAAGTAAACAAATCATGAGAACGTTACATGCACTTCTTAAGTACAAAAACAATGCTTTACTGCAGTTTGAAGCATCTTAAGTAATGTCTGTTTCGTTAGCTAAGGGACTGCAGATTTTTCAAGGAATTAAAAACAAAGAGGCTCTAGCAGATGAAGCATAGAGTCAGATGAAAAATCGACTCTTTGAAAAGGTTTGGACACCTCTGTTCTAAGGTTCCATGAAAGGAGTCCAAAATACAACTTTTGAAAGCCTCGGAATCACAAGCTAAATATAAATAAAAAACAACTGGAGCCATAATGTATGTTTAATAGAAAGAGTAATAATCGATATTCCTAATGATGCTGCAGGAGAACAAGAGAAAACAAGGAAACAAGAGCTCCCTGGGAGGAGCTCCAAACTAGAAGTTCATAAAGGATGCGGAGACTGTACCTGGAAGGCAAGGTTAGCATTTTCATGCATTCCGAAGACTTCTGGATCATCGATCAGTGGCAGATCGTCGATATACTGTTTGTACTCAATCAGGCGGTCTGAATCAGGAGCAAAATAAATCCCTGCACAAAAGGAAATTTGCCATACTTTTCAAATATGAAACATGCACCTGTAATGATTTCCTAAAGGATCTAGTTTTAAGCTCGAGGCTGTTTCACAGGGGCGTGCCGGTAAGAACGATCATTTCCGACTTACACCCACAAAGGAACTGGGGGCGAAGACTGGAGTAAATAATAAAAACGGACATGCAGGTGTGTTTTACGGGAGGGGAGGGTTTTTTTTTGTTGCAGTTTCTCCTGGCTGCAGTAACAGTCTGGAGAATCGCAGCTCGTCTCTCTCATCATCCTTTGCAGAACGGTATATTTTCATACCTGATTTCGAGTAAGTGTAGGCTTCCTCTAGTGTAGCCGGGGAGAAGAAACTCTTGAGAATGGTGCGCAAACATCTCTGATCCCAGGCATCCGTCACCCTGCCTCCATATGTAATCTCACCTAGAGGAACAGCAAATCTCACATTTCGCGTCAATAAGAGTGTGCTAAGAAGGAGCTAGCACAGCTCCACCTTCCCTCTTGTTTTTCTGTCATTCATGCAAACAGTGTTTTAGGTCGAAGGGAAACTCCCGAAAGCGCCAAGTTCAATGTGGTGAAGCAAATGGAATTCATTACAAAAGATGATCTTCGATAGATGCACTCGTACCCGTTATGTATGTAAGAGCATCCCACGGGATATGTCCTGTCTGGCAGTAAAGGTTTAGGTTGAGAAGCGCACACTCTCTGTCGCTGTCATTGAACTCGTACCGAATGTTCCAGCCCAGAGGTCCAAATTTTTTCCTCTCCTAAACAAACACAAACACGTGTGCGTTAAGAGAGGGACAAAGAAATGAAACAGTAAAAGCAGGTACTTGAACACCCGCTCCTTCCAGGGGTCAAGAACGGAGAAACTGTAGGAACTATAAAGCTACTGTTCTAGCTACGACCAGCTCCTTCTCTAGAAAAACAATGGCTCACAAGGAGCGAGCCAGCGTTTGAAAGAACACATCTGTTTTTCATCTTCATTTTACTTCCGACTCTTTATAACAAAGGACATTCGGACACTGGCTTTGCTCAAACCGTGAGCCCACTGCTGTGTTTGATTTGATCGTTTTTTGTGAGTGGGCAAAGGAGAAATAAGTAAACGTAACCTCGAGCTCTGGAGAATGTGTCTCTTAAACAGAATGATCGTAAAGAGTTCGATCACATGACTAGCATCCCATCATAACAGCCGCACGAGTGCACTAGACTAGACAAACCCCTTGAGCACATTATAAGCACTGGAGCTCGGACCTGAATGATGGCGTGGAAGAAGCAGACTCCAAAAACGATCTTCCTCCAGTTCCTGCCAAGGATGTGCTCCTCGAAGAAAGAGCTGCTGATTTCAGTGAAGGCTCTCCTCACGTTGGCACGGAGACCCTTCGGGGGCTCGTTAGTAACCTACTCACACATTAACAAAGGCTCATTGGTGTCTGGCACCTCAAATTAATTGCCAATAAAATAGCAGACCCAAGGAAAAACTACAAGTGCTAAATTGTCATGAAATAAAGCAAACTCGTCTCCTTCCACTGCAGCAACGCATCTCTCAAGGTCGTGTAAACAATGGCTGGATTCAGAACTTTGGTGGGTTTAATCGATGGGGATGGGAACACGGGATGTTTACGCTCTACTTCTCAAGCGTTATCTTCCCGCTGCAGGAGTGTGGTATGACTAAAACGTTAATATGATACACAAGCACGACGTGTGCGTGTCACCAGCGGAAGAGCAGGAACACAGACACCACCAGACCGTTTACTGGTGTTATTCCACTTTATGTACAGAAAACAAACGTGTGCTTTACCTTGACAGAGTTTTGTAATACAGTGACGGGAAACACACTGGTGGGCATAGAGCTCAGGAACAATCGGAAGTCATCGTGGATTGCCGTGTCTGTAGAGTTAGTACAAGGACAGGACCCCAGAAGGCAGGTGAAATCACATGAAATAACACAGGATCTGTAGTTTAAGAGTGAAGCAGGTGCAGAACACGGAACACGTCCAAAAGAGAAGATTTTCACTGAACCGTTTCATACATTTGAAAACACTGTTCTTTTTTAAACGTTGTGTTTAGTCTCAAAGCGACACTCTCAGATTAAACGGCATTTTCTTTGAGTTTTGCTCTACTTCGTTTGATTCTCTGTTGAACATTAGACGGTTCAATGATTTGAAGGATTCAAACGTTTTGTGCAGCTTTAGATGCGACACAGTTAAACCGCATCATAGATATAGACTCAAGAATGAACAGAAACTCCTAGAAACCCACCGGCTTCAGAGAACGTTTTGATGAGCTCCTCCATCGCTAGCATCCAGGACACAGCAAGGTGGCAGTTTTGCAGGAAAATCCAGTTGCCAATCTTCAGAGCTTCTCTGATCATCTTCTCTGCTATGGGCCCCTGGCCCTGACCCAGAGAGATAGACTTTACCCTGCAACAGAACATTTCAAGGCTTTTATTGATGCCAAAGCTATTTCAATGGAGTCTTTATCACTCTCTTACATGCACGCACAAAATTGCTTGTGGCTTGTTTTAAGTGAAAAGAGTTTGTTTATGGGAAGAGTATCGTGCGTGATGTGGATGATAACGCTAGAATATTTTTTATACGCTTTAATTTAAACCTAATGTTAATGTATTTATGGTTGCATTACAAAATAAGGCAGGAATCTTCATTTTATAACCAAGGATTATTTCAGTTGTTTATGAACGCCATCGTATGTGTAATATTCGTTCACTACATGTGTCCTGCATGGAACATTGGCTCTATATTGTCGCTCTCGAGCATTTCTTGTCATTCTTTAATCATTGCACTGTTAAAATGACACATCAGCTGGGCTTTTATCAAAGCTGTAGTTTGATAGTAGCACTTCTTAATGATTCCGTCGTCTCACTCGGTGCACAAATATGCAGATTAGAGAGGGAATGCACAGATGAAGGCCACGGACGGATCAAATCATGACCCTGTCGGAAACCATGCAGAAAATGAATGCCACCAACCATCCACGTCACACTGGGGGCTTTTAACGTTCCATGATTTTAGTGAAGATTCCCTGAGATTTTTGTTTTCAGAAAACATCTTTATTTCATACGTTTTTTCCGATGCTAGGACCGTGCAGTGAGACAGGAAGTGATGCCAGAGATTGGTGAAGACGGCAGGAATCTAACAGGTGTCACCCCGCGCGGCAGCTCATGCGCCCGCCGCACCGCCCACTACTCCAGGGACTAGACTAAACTCATTTTCATTTATAATACGCTATTTTTATCACTAAAACATATAATAATATGCTCTGTTACACTGGCTTTGGGAAAGTTCTGAGAGACAAAACCTGTGTGTGCGCTTGTGTGTGCTCGTACCGATCCTGGAATCCTCGCTCGTTGGCGAACCTTTGGAAGGCACCCATGGGATCTGATCCAGTACTAAGAATGAAGACCAGTGGAACAGAAGGAGACATGTCTTTGTACAGAGTTGCCAGATCCACTGGTGGATTCTCCACATACTGTTGGCCCAAACCAGTGATGACAAACTCTGTAACTGCAAAAACAACCTGCAGACAGAACAAGTCGATGATTTCAGAGTTATCCGGTTAAACAACCCAAAGACACACACAAGAGGAATACAACACAGATGCTGGGAGTGATCAAAGATGCCCGTGGAACACTTAGGAGCCGAGGGGAGCAAAAGAATCTGGTATTTTTTCAGGATATTTTGCAGGAAACGGGTCCAACGGTTAATTTTAATTATAGGCCCGTTCAATTATTTTAAGTAATTTTGAAGATTAATTTACTAAAGGTTTGAAATTAAATCTGTGGTTTTCAACCTTTTTTGCACAATATCTTCACTGTAGAATATCTTGAGGCACAGCACCAGACACAAATGGAGCTCTGTGACAATCACTCCTACACCCCACAGTTCACTGGTTCAGAAACAACACTCTATGGAATACGCTTCTCCAAAACAGGGACAGTCTTTGTAAAATGATTTCATTCCCCTAAAACTGCAACAGAAATGTTTGAATGGAAGGTCTTCAGGAAACTTTCTAAAAGTGTTCATTGCTATTTTAGGGTTCCCTGAACATTCACAGATTGCCGTCCCATCGTGTCTCTATACACCCAGCATACTCCACCCAATCCATCTATTCTTACATTGAGATCAATTTGAGAACAGCACAGAACATTGCCTCAGGCCTGGAACCCACAAACAGCCAAGAAACCCCACCCCCCCGGAGACAGAGGGCGCCCCCAGAGAGGAACACCAGCCACAACGGGAGGACGGAGAGCCAGGCAGGTTTGAGTCCGGGGACTTCCTGAGAGGGGTGTTTTTCTCAGGGTGCTCCGGTGTCCCCTACATGAGCAAACCCAAGCAGCAGGTTCATCGAGAACTAAACATTTCCAACAGGAGTGAATGTGTGAGTTGCTCTGTGATGGACCCGAGCTGGAGAAGCAGCAGGACCCTGTAGCTCTGAGAAGAAACTGTTATTAGTAGCTGTTTACCTTCTCCTCCATGAAACTCTTAATGAGAATGAGCTTTTGAAAGGCACCAAGCCGCTGGTTCCAGTGCCCCCTCACTTCAGCCTGTTTCTCAGGGGGGGTGTTTCCTGAGAACGGAGGAAGCTCTGTCACGTACCCGTCCCACTGCTGGGGGTTCACGGTCACTTCTAGCTTTCCTGCAGAGACGAGAGCAGACAGCTTTGTGTACGTGTCGTGCGGCAGCAATGATTTCACATTTGCATCCGAAGCACGTACCCAGACTGACAGAGATGCAGGTGGATGTTATCTCTTTGTTAATGCCTTTAAAGCATGGAAGTGTGGCTTCCAGGTCACAACAAGTCTCCCAGGCACAATCTGACAGCCACGGCACGTCTGGCCTCTCCGGCAGCTCCTGTGAGGTTCGGATCAGGAGACGCGTGAGTGTGCATTCGCCCGAGAGGAGCGCTTCCTCATATTTATGTGTCAGAAATGATCAAACGGCATGAATTAACGTTTGGGACTTTGATCACAGCATGTCATTGATGATTCGAAAGTGAATGCTGACAAATATTTGATCTGAAGGAATCATTCATTATTTAGAGACAGTGATGTATAAAAACACTTTCTCTGCTTCCTTCTGAAACTCTTAATAATAAAAGCCTTTCGTTTATCATTTTAACAACAGAAATCACTTCTTCTTTAGAGAACTGTTCATAACAGGTGCTATAAACACTTTTGAAAACATTAATTATCACTATCATTTTTTGTAAATGTGCAAAATCAAAAGGCAGAAATGAAAAGAAAAATGTAAATGAAACCAGTATTTGATTTACTGCCTTTGAAACAGCACCAGTTCCTACAGCTGCACCTGCACAGATTCTGCAGTCGTTACTGGTAAACATTATCCTGTAGTACACATTGTTACGTCCACTGTTTCCCTAAAGGTTTCCCGCCAAGGCGCTTCTGGTTGGATGCTAACTGCACTTCTTTAGCTCTGTGCCAAGCACAAAGACAATAAAGATGAATCTAAGAGAAAAGCATTTGGTAGAGATTTCTGCAGCAAATAAAGCTCTGAATGCTTTGATTCCTGAAATGACTGAAGTAACTGAAATCAGAGAGCCGCACTGAAGAGTTCCGTTCTCTCTCCAGCAGAACTAAACACCGGGAAGCAGCTTAGAATCACCCAAAAGAATTACACCCAGACGCGTGGATTTCTGTTTCATGAAAACAATGGAAGCTCCCAGCGAGCAGCGTAACCCTGTGCCAGCCAGGTACCAACTAGCGCTTGCATAGCGTTTGTCGAGGGGGAGATGAGGGCCCCCTACATTTGAGTCCGAGTTCAACTCATCGGTTTGTTTCTTTGGTAGTTTGCGGATTCTTTACATTAACAGACGGCTCTTTTTTGTTGCCTCTGATCACATTCTATTCTTTTTCTGAAGCCGTTAAAGCTGTGATCAAATTTGCGTCCTTAGCGGAGCATTTGCGGCTGAATCTTGGCATTTGGGTTTCCAAACCTGCATCATTACTTTCTTTGTGTTGGGTGAAAAGAAATGTAAAATAGTAACAAAATGCATTTTTGAAAATGGTCTTTCACCATGTAAACAGCAAAGGAGGGAAGGAGCAAAAATAGAATTTATTTAGAATTAAATTCTTTTGAAAGGATGATTGTTAAATAAAGATTTCTTCCACAGATCACATCACATTTCCCCGTGACAACGCTCCTGAATATAACGGATCCATTCAGAAAGATAACGACTCGAACGCTGAAGTTAATCGTCTGGAAACCCTTTGATTCCCTCCTGGAGAAAAAAGAATCTCTGGACACAAATGATGTCTGACCTTCTCCATGCCTCCGGCCCCTCGCAGGAAGTACTGCCACTCCTGCTGCGAGATCTCTCCACGGTGCAGCATGATCTCCACACACAGCATGAAGCTGTAAATGGCCTTGTGCTGTTCGAAGAGTCCGCGGGACACGGTGCTGTAGGCGCTGAGGAGGGTGTGATCCAGCAGGATCTGGAGTCGCTTGCTCAGATCTTTGTGCTTCTCCGCAGACTCAATAGTGTTGTTGAACAGCTGCAGTGGAGCGAAAGACAGCATTGGGAAAACACACGTATTAAGTTATTCTTAGCATTGTAAAAATAAGTGAAGAACTGGCATGGCCACGGCTGGTGTGCATCACACGGTGCTGCCCTCCGGAACTTAAAGATGCCAGGAAAACCTAAAAACAATAGTTCCTCTAGGACAGTAGAGGAAGAGCGCACTATCCACTATACCTCGATGGGAAATCTCAAAGACAACAGAACGCTGGTTGTCTGGAAAGTGGTGATGGCAAGTTAAGCGTGCAATCATCAGAAGAGGGGCGTAGCCGTGTGAAAAAGTGACATCGATGCACCGAACTCTAACCTCTATAACAAATTACAATTATGTTTGATCATACACTCCTTTTTAATTGTAAAATAATTAGTGAAGATAATAAAAATCCACTATTATTCTGTAGAACTTGTTTGCAATTAAGGAATAATGTCTGCGACCGGCGTTTGATTTATGCTCCTGGTTCCTCACTCTTTGAGGGGTTTTCCACTGTGCCGTGTGGCCAGTACCAGCACTTTTGCAGAGATCTATAAAATAACCGCAGGGCTTCACTAGAGTCTATATGCGAGTGAAGTCACCTGCTTAAAGAACTTCAGAGAGAACTGGTACATCGGGTCAATCTCAGAGAGGCTGGCAATGACAAAGTAAATGATGGATCCACGTGTTGCAACCACCCGGTATTTCTCTCTGGCGGTGTTGATCATCTCCTCTGTTGTCTCCGCCTCCCCCAATCGAGACTTAATAGCTTGAGATGTGACCTGCGCATGGGAAACAATCTTTTCAGCAGCGAGCTCTTAAAAAGCTGAGAACACAGCATCAGAGTTCAAGATAAATGAGACTCTAGCAGAAGAATCCCGTTTGGTTTCTCTGTGTTTCATTCCCCACCAGGTTAACGTTTGGTTTCTTTCTCTGATTCAGCCCTGCGTTACTCTCTGTGCAATCCGTGCCTCTGATCTCCCCGCTCGCTCAAACACGACGCGTCAGGGGACTTCTCTAAGAATGAATAATGCTCAGAGGAAGGAATATTTATTCGCCTGCTTCCCTCAAGAAATTATGCAGATGAGAGCGAGAGAGAGACAGAGAGAGAGAGAGACTCTGTGAGTGTTGCATGACTTTACAAAATTTCCAGAGGACACTTTGCATCTTTTCATGCAGTAGGTTCAAATAGAATTTGGTAAAAAAAAAACATGTAAATATCTTTTGAACATTAACTTTTTAAAGGGTCACAACAGCCTCAAACACTCTTTGCGACATTAGCAAGTAAACATTGGCAGAAAACTTTATTTTCATCAATAAAGGGGATATTAATTTTTGGTTTTAGGTCCTTTTGGCTGTTTTAAAAATCAAAGTAATGTTGCAGCGCTCGCCACAGAGACGTCACCCGATCTGCTAATATTCATTACAAACCGCTAAGAAACATCCAAGCATGAGTGCTTTCATTAATATGGTAAAGAAAACGGCAGAAATATGCACGAAAGCCTTGAATTGATTCGCACAGGGAAACTTTCTGAAAGAGTGTGTTTAGAAAGGTGCTGCGCTAGTCTGATCCCTGATCAGGGAAGCGGGATTAATTGGTTGTGTCTGAGTATTTATGATCCTTGTTCTGTCCAGCTCTACATTATGTTCCCGCGTGCGTGTGTGTGCTCAGTCAGTCGCGCTTCAGTTGTATCGGTGCTCGTCCTCGAGGTTCCAAAGCTCCAGTTCTAGATTTCTTCTTTCATCTCCTCGTTTGTACGGTAACACTTTCACATCTGGATCCCTTTTACTCATTGGCCCTGATAATAACCTACTGATTGCTCTTCCTGCCACCACACCTCTGACCTTAGACTCTTGCAGCGTTTGCACAAGCTCCTCATTGTCTAGGATGTTTCCCTCAGACGTGAAGAGAAGTTTGAGGATTCGGTCCTCAATGGCTTTAAGTTGGTTCCTGTCCATATTAATGCGCACTATCAGCTGGCTTCTCTGCTCTTCCAAGTCCGGACGCTCCAGACGCACCACATCGCTAGTGAACACATGTAAAAACAAAGATTTCAAAAATAATACAAATAACAAAACAGTTGTTCCCTTTCAGTCGAAACGCAGACTGCGTAAAGGTTTCGACTATGGGAGAATCCCGAACCTGAGAGGGGTGGAGCCGAACTTTCTACGGGCAAATTGATTTGCGAGTGAAGTTGATTAACAATCAACTGCTCTATAAGAGCAGAGCATAGCTCTACACTCACTCTGCTTTCTTCCTTGGAGCGAATGGTGGTTGCTCTGTATTTTGACGCTCATTTCACGGTTCAATCTAAGGTTGCTTACCTCTGCGCTTGATGTGCTGCTGCTAGCCCAGATAGCTACGCCATCTTATCGCTGCACCTCTGATTCCCAGCAAGAGCCTTTCAGTGTCCACAGATTTTGTCCTGTTTCGTCCATTTTTCTCGATGATGGGCAAAATCTGTATTTCTCCTTGCTGCGGTGGATTTATCTTAGCTGACACGGAGCCTAAAGTCACAGCGATGCTCTCTAAGGCTGCACAGGCTATCGGTTTAGAGGTGCCTTCGCCCTCTGAGTCGGTTCCTTCGCGGCTGGATGACTGGTACTTCGGCAAGTGCCAGGACGCTACTCCCCGCCCATCACCGGTACCTTTCTTCCCGGAGGTGCATGATGAGCTAACAAAATTCTGGCTGGCTCCCCTGTCTGCGAGGGTCCATAGGTCCTCCCCGGTGATCCCAGTGACTAAGTCCGCATCCGTGCGGCCCCGCCAGGAGTTACATCGGCACGTTCGTAGCTTGCCTGGGAGCCTGGCGGAAGCTTCCTGGGGTCAGCCGGTGGGTCATCCGGACAATCTAGCTGGGTTACACGATTCAGTTCATGAAACCCCCCAGGTGTCAAGGTGTTTTATAGACCCCTGTCCGATGCAGAAAGAGTCTTCTACAGCCGGTACTCTCTGGTCCCCCCAAAAAATTGGGTGGGTTGCAACCAATCCTGGATCTGAGACGTCTGAATTGCCTGGCGTTCGTCCTGGGGATTGGCTCGCCACCATAGACCTGAAGGACACGTACTTCTATGTGGCTATAGCACGGCGTCACAGACCCTTCCTCAGGTTCTGTTATGAAGGCCAAGCCTATCAGTACCGTGTCCTGCCCTTCGGCCTTGCCCTCTCCCCGCGCACCTTCACAAAAGTGGTCCGGACTGCCCTCGCCCCGCTACACCAGGCAGGCATCCGTATCCTGGAATACCTGGACGACTGGCTGGTGCTAGCCGAGTCTAGGGACCAGTTGATCATCCAGTGGGACAGAGTGCTTACGCACATTGGCCAACTAGGGTTTCAGGTCAACTGGGAGAAAAGTCGTGGTCCAGGCAACTGTTTTCTCGGTTTGTAGCTGAAGTCTGAGAACATGAGGGTGTGGCTTACGGCAAAACGCAAGCCACACTGTCTGAGCCTTGCTGTCTGCTGTCACTGCTGCGTCATTTCGACGGACTGTCAAACTGAAGGTTTTTCAGACGCTCCTGAGGCATATGGCAACTGCAGCCCCGTTGATTCCACTCGGGCTCCTGCATATGCAACCGTTTCAGCTATGGCTTCGTTCTCGGGTTCCGAGTTGGGCAAGGCGCAGAGGCCAGCTTTGAGTGTCCGTGACACCTCGCTGCCTCTGGATCCTGAGAGTCTGGGACTCTGTGACCTTCCTTCGAGCAGGATTTCCCCTGGGCGGGATATCCAGCAGCAAGGTTGTCACCACAGATGCTTCCCTGAAGGGTTGGGGCGCCGTGTGCGGTTCCCATTGAGCGTCCAGCTCCTGGAACCAGTGTCTCGCTCAATGGCACATCAACCGTCTCGAGCTAGCTGCAGTCATACTTGCATTGCGGCACTTTAGCCCGCTCGTGTCACGTGCTTGTCAGGACGTACAGCACACTGCGGTGGTTGCTTAAATCAACTCCCAAGAAGGTGTTCGCTCCCGCCACCTGCACTACCTCGCCAACGACTGCTCCTGTGGAGTCAGGCCATTCATATTCCCGGCGCTTTGAACAAGATCGTGGACACGCTGTCGAGCTTCATACCTGTCGCAGGGGAATGGCGACTCCACCAGCTGGCTGGCAGATATCGAACGTGTTCGGGGAGGGACACGTAGATCTGTTTGCCTCCCAGGAGAACACCCACTGCCAGCTGTACTATTCCCTGTCCCTGGCTCCTCTCGGGACGGACGCACTGGCACACTGCTGGCCTAGGAAGAAACACCTGTACGTGTTTCCCCAGTGAGCCCTCTGGCACAGGTTTTGTGCAAGGTCAGGGAGGACGAGCTCGAGCTGCTTCTTTTTTCGCCCTGGTGGCCCAACACAGCATGGTTCTCGAAGCTATCGTCGCTCGTGACAGTCCCTCCCTGGCTGATCCCCCTGAGACCCAATCTTCTCACTCAGGGCGAAGATCCAAGGATGTGTCCTATCAGAGTTGTGTTGACCTTTCTCCAAGAAGGGTTCGATCGGGGGCTGTTTCCTTCGTCCCTGAAGGTCTACGCCACAGCGATTTAATTCTTCCACCTCCGGATCGAAGGGAAATCTGTCAGCAGCCACGATCTGACTGGGAGACTTCTCCAAGGGGCCAGACAGCTACGTCCTTCCAGGCCCCCCCTCAGTACACTCTTGGGACCTCTCCATCGCCCTGAGAGGGCTGAGGATGTCCCCATTTGAGCCCCTTGCCCTCGCAGACCTACACGCCCTCTCACTCACTTTTGCTGGCTCTGGCATTGCTCAAGAGGGTTGGAGATCTCCAGGCTCTGTCCGCCAACAAAACCTGCCTGGATTTCGCCCTGATAACTCTCTGGTGCGAATTAGACCCAGGCCTGGATTCATCCCTAAGGTCCCGTTGGTCCCCTTCCGGGACCAGACGGTGACATTACAGGCCCTGCCCCGGGAGGAGGCAGACCCAGCCCAGGGTACACTCTGTCCGCACCCTTCGCTCTGTCTGGACAGAACCCGGGAGTTTCGTAACTCCCAGCAGCTCTTCATATGCTACAGTGGCCAGCGGAAGGAGTACGCTGTGTCCAAGCAGCGGATAGCGCATTGGATTGTGGAGGGTATCCAGCTGTCTTACCAGGCGAGTGATGTACCCTGCCCTCTAACGAAGCTGAGGGCCCATTCCACCCGCGGCATCACCGCCTCGTAAGTACTGGCTAAGGGGGTCTCACTCGCCGACATATGTCGAGCTGCGGGCTGGTCAACACACCAAACCTTCATCAGACATTACTGCCTTGACTTAGGCGCTGTGCCTTCTCTGGTGCTGAGTGGTGGCAGTAACCCGTAGGCACAGTTGGGGGTAATACCCAGGATGCACATCCCCATGGGTTTGTCGAACATCCACTCCCTATTCACCAACTCCAATATCGATGAGGGCTCTGACCCGGAACCTAAGCACCATTAGGATGTGCTGCGCCTGCCGGTTCCTAGTCCTGCGGGAAGGAACCTTTTTTCACATCTCCCGTATGGTAGATCGGTGAACTCCATCCTCCCCCCCACGCGGCATCT
The DNA here is from genome assembly GCA_007224835.1 of Danionella cerebrum. Classification (NCBI taxonomy): domain Eukaryota; kingdom Metazoa; phylum Chordata; class Actinopteri; order Cypriniformes; family Danionidae; genus Danionella; species Danionella cerebrum. Next base: position 106,173 of record SRMA01026928.1, read on the forward strand.
GGCTAATGCGGAGCAGTCAGCTCTGCTAGGTTCTGTAGTAAGGTTTTGCCGTTGGGCCTGATCCCTACAGAACTTGGGCCGGACTTGCGGCCCCCCCCCCCCTTTTTGGGTGGCCCAATCCGTGTATTCTATACAAAGCCCCTTTTTAGGTGTGTTTGTATCACCCCGTTTCTGTTCCCTCCCCTACTTGGGTGGAGAACGATGGCGGAACGTTATCTGCTTGCGGGAAGCCCTCTTCAGGTCTCAATGTAAGTCTCTGCGCACCCCTGTTCCACATCAGGGGCGCGCGCACTCCTTCTGGATGCCCTGCGCTGTCAGCAGAGTGCAACTCACCCCGTATAGACTATGTCCAGGCTAAGGGGCAGAAGGGGCAGAAGGAGTTTCCCGGTCAGGCGCCTGACTAACACCTAACCTTCGCAGCTTAGAGTCGGCCTGGGTGGACGGACTGAGGCATGGCCCTTTAAAGGGGTTCCCATAGTCAAAACCTTGACGCAGTCTGCGTTTTGACTGAAAGGGAATGTCTGGGTTACTTTCTAAACCCCCGTTCCCTGAAGGAGGGAGCGCAGACGCCCCCTGGCCATGTACCTCAAGTCGCTGATCTGAGGTGCCGTAGAGGCTCCTCGGAAGAAAGCAGAATGAATGTAGAGCTGCGCTCTGCTCTTATAGAGCAGTTGATTGTTAATCAAATTCACTCGCAAATCAATTTGCCCGTCAAAAGTTCGACTCCCATAGTCGGTTCGGGATTCTCCCATAGTCAAAACCTTGACGCCGTCTGCGTTCCCTCCTTCAGGGAACGAGCGTTACCAAAGTAACCCAAACGATCTTCAAGCGTAGAATACTAGTAACTTTATATATGCTGCAGGGAATGCAGCTGTTTTCTACTTTAGAGAGAATCTCATTTTGTAAAACCCTTTGACTCGCAACATGAAGCTGCCATTATGTGTCAGATCTCAGCTGCGGGATATTTAAGCTACTTATTTTGAAACGGATAATGCCTGATTTGCATAAAACATCACAGCAGCAAATGAAGAGATTACCTCAAGATTTGATCTTCCAGTCCAGACCTAGTAACTGTGAAGTTGATGATCGTCACCTTGATGCACACCTGCCAGAATGGGTGAGAGCGCGGTTATCATCACACTGGAGCGATTTCATTAGAAGAGGACTCTTTTCTTCACATAATAGAAGAAATAAAAAGCTGTTGTTGTTTTTACCCAGGAGCAGGTGGCAAGGACTCTGTCCTAATCTCGTATGAGGGTTTTACTCTCCACCATGACAGACACGGAGAGGGATCTGGAGGTTGAACGCTTTACTTTCTCGTATTGGGTTAGTGTTGGCTAACGGCAGCAATGGAGAACATGATTTATGTTGCATGAGCGTAAAACTGCTTCTGCATCTTCTTAGACGGATAAAACAAGGATTGGAACTATCTGTTGATTGTATCTTGTCTGAGATGTCCTCAGACAAGAGGAGGCAAAAGCTTTGCCTTTGCAGTGTGTCAAAGAGAAGCTCTTGTTATGAACGCAGGCCTGTCAGCTCGGCTCATCTCCTCAGCTTCAGGTGAAACGACAGGTCTGTGCTTCTCTAACTCTCTCCCTCTCGGGCGCATCAGACAGACACGTACATCTGCAGGGCACTCCTGGACGCTGTTTGTTATGATTGCTAGGGCATTGTCTCTTTGCGGGTGGGCACTGATCCATGTCTACCGCACAATTTTGCTGCGAGTTGATCTGGCATGAAGCCACCCTGTGATTGATGCACAAGGTGTGGGTGAACATGTGCGAGGAGGAAGAGCCAGCTTTGCTACAGCGCCAACTCAAGCTGACCTTTACCAGTTGTCACCTTCCACCTCAGATGCCCTTTCTAAAGCTCCCTCTGAGATTTAAACACAGACGGCAATTAAAAGGATAATATGTCGCAGGTTCAGACATTTGCATGACAGAATAAATTAGCTATCGTTATATTTTCATCTTTATTCTTCAGTGGATTCTTTGTGGAATGAAACCAAACAAACAACTTCCGGGACTAGTCTTCCACTGCTGATTTTCAACATTTGCTCACATACACAGACAAGATCAATCCACAGTTTTTAAAGGGGCCATACTATGCCATTTTTAAAGCATTTATAATGAATACTGGAGCGCTCTGTACTAGCGCTGCATCTTTAGTAACTTTCTAAACACAAAAATAATCGTGAAAAAACGTCTTTGAATCAAATCATGTTTAATCCCTCCGCTAATTGCACCGTTTCCCCCATTCCTCCCATGCTTTTGCCACGCCCCTTTTGGGACTTGTAGTTCAGGAATCATGGGTAATGATGAAGCCCAAGTGAAAAAAAATCTAATCAGGTGCGACCACCCTTTGCCTTTAAACCAGAGGAGTCAAACTCAGTTCCTGGAGACCATAGATCTGCACAGTTTAGCTTCAACCCAACACATCTGATGATTTGTAAGCATCAGCTCTGGGTCTCTCTGAGCAGAAATGGAAGTAAACTCTGCAGGGCTGCCTCTCACATCTGTCTAAATCTAACCCTAAAGAACTGTATCTTGAATCCTGGCAGTTATTCGGCTGATTAACCAAAAATAAGAGAAAATAAAGGAGGGAATCCTGAAAATGTAGTTAATATGAAAGTATATAAAAGAAATTTCTTTAACCCTGAATCTGCTCACACAAATGCTCCAGAAACGCTGCCAATTCCACCATTATGCCCACAAAACACGGTCGGTTTAAATATTTCTCTATAATGTCTCTAATCTAATTTAAAGCAATAAAGATGCATCTGCTTCATATTGAGTGATCAAAAAGCTCATGCGTGTGTCCTCTCTAATCTGCGGCTCAAATTACATCACAGACCTCAAGCAGTTCCCGCAGAGCTAGTGAGCGGATCCGCATAATGAACTTAAGAAAAAGGGATTAGGAAAAGTCCCATGATTTTTAAGGAAGAGCAAACACGTATATTATAAAACATTTTCTCTCTGCTCACCTCGGGGAGGTAGTGAGGATTGGCCATTTTTGTTGTCATGTAAAATCTGAAGTTCTTGTCGTAGTCAATGTCAGAATCCCCGAGTCGGATCAAAGTTCTTCCTCCGGAAACAAAGGTCTGCTTGAGAAGAATGGGCTCCAGAGCAGGGTCCAGGGTTTCCTTGAGCTGGGCAAACAATGATCAGTTTCATGATCCATCTAAACCTGATTATGGAAAACAGCCACCCGCAGTGAAGACAAACACGACCAACTCCAGAATCATCTGCAAATCACATCTAGCAGAATTAAATAAACTCAGTTTGCCAGCGGTAGCATTCATGTTCCTTTCCTCTACGATCCAACTCTAGCTAACACTGTGAACACAACTCTAGCTAACTTTAGAGAACCAGGACATTGCGCTAGGATACTGATTGTTTTAAACATTAGATTACTTTAATTGAGCCCCGACTCTTAATTTAAAGTTTAGTGAAAATGAAACATTTGATAAGAATCACCTCCTCCAGAAGAACAGGTGTGCCTAGACGGATGGCGTTCTCCAAAGTTCGTAGAAAGTCAGCATCGGTTAGTTTGATCACTTTCAGACCATTCTTTGCCTCTTTAGAACGTATCCACCGATTTGCCTGGATATAAATAGAACGTGATGAATGCAAGATGCAAGAAAAGATGACTATCTGTAGTAAATAACCCATGGAACCAGGTCTGCCTGTGGATGGCGCTGCTTTAATTTGCCAGCCATCAATCCTTGTTGCATATACTTCCAGCACCAGTATATTTATCAAACAATAATGTCTTAACTGCTTGTTCACAATAAATATTCTAATTTAAATTATTTTACCTTCTCAAGTTGTCTGTATTGTGCTGGACAGCAAATAATCATTTCAATTGTAACAAAAAATATTAATAAAAACACGGATTTGACATTTGATTGCCACCCTCAGGGCCAATGGGCAGTGACTAGTCACCCTGAGGGGCGTGGTTAGGGGGGGGGTCTTTCTACAACACACCGATGACATTGTGAGCTGAGCGAAGGTGGCTTCTGCGAACAGATGAAAATAAAGCTGAAATGAACACATCACGTCGTCTGTACTCTACAGAGCGCAGTCATGCCATCAATATCACTTAGAGTGGGGGGGGGGGCTATCCCCCTGGAGACACGGCTATAGAGGAAGAGAGAGTAAACCAAAAATGACAAGAAAAAGCAGAGAAAAAGGGCAGTAATGAAAGGTGGCAGAGATCCGGATGGAGATGCTAGACGGCCGATGTTTCTCTGCTCTCCGCAGCATTTTGACGAGCACCTAAAAATGCAAAGTCATTGAAGCCGTCCTTCACCCGACACTTATTTATCTCCTGATGCCACCGAGGTCATGAAATTCAAAACAGGAATCCAATGCGTATCGATTTATTGAGGCGTCAGGAACACAAAGCATCTTTCAACAAGTCAGGGATGATTCAGCTCCCCGAGACCAGAGACAGTCGTGGAGAATCCTGAGAACGTGTTTGTGCTTCTTCAAAAAACAGGGGCTCAATCCACCTCAAAATAAAGAGATCTTTTCAGAAAAGAACTCTCAAGAAACTGATTTCTATAAACTATAAGGATATTGCTCCGGTCAAGCACATACAACGGATCATGCTGATGAAAGGATGAGAGATTGGAGTTTTTTACCAAGTAAATAATTAGTATTGCATTAATCTATGAGATTATCCTAATTCTATCATTTATTGCTGCTTTTATTGCTTTATGAGCCTTGCAGACAACTGCTGCTGAGCAAGAACGGGCTACTGCCATGCTTCGAGGTCAGTCTCGTTCATCCAGCCCAAACTCCGTCTTCCAGAACTTCATAGAAGCTGCTTGGTGTATCGGCTACTAAACAAGAATCGTTTCAAACGAGCGTTTCCTAGCGCTCGCAGAGCATCATCATCATCGAGTGTGTCTGGAGGTACACGAGGAGAGAGAGAGGCTGCATCCACTGATGCCGTGTGCAGATTCCTAAAATAATTCCACTGTTTAAAGGCCAAAGGTGCTCATAGGAAAATCTGATTGGGTTCATTCTCAAAAGAAGTGAATGATGAGCACGTCCATGTCTGAAAGCCAAGAGTTTAGCCTTTGTTCACCTCTATGCCATTCCTCCCTCACAAAAATACAGAAATGTGCTCAATTCGTTTCATGAAAGTGTTTGTAATTTGCTTTAGATTAACGTTAAATGTTTTATAATCTATCATTGAATTATAGTTATGTGTGTCTTCTCAGAGAGAAAGGAAGCCGTGGAAGCCGCGAATCTCATGGAGCTTGGTTTAAAAGCTCACGGATCTATTGTGATTCGTTCTGGAGATGATTAGAAAAACCTGATTGATGGTCACCTGATCTTGAGGGTCAATCATGAGAGGCCAACGGCGCCCCCGCATCACCAGAATCCCATTCTCTGTGGAGACGTTATCCCGCGGCAAACCTTCGGCATTCCACTCACGGATCTCATAGGGATCTCCGAGAATATTGATCAGGCTGAAGTTATCGCTGATCGGGATCCCCAAACGTTGACAGCGGGTGATCCAGTGATCGATAAGCTGCAGAAAAAAGTTCCACTGTAAAAATGAGATGTTCCTGGTATTGGGAATAACCGAAAGGGAAATACCAGCTGTCTGTAACGCGAGGTGAACGCTCCATAATACGCCACGCAAGCCGCGCCGATGAACACATTCCCAATGACATTGTGGATCTCCTGCTCAAACACAGCGATGCTCTCCTGCCACCGCAGCTGCTCGTCTCCCAGAGCCGAGGTCAGCTTCCCCGAGCGACCGAGCCGGGCCTCGGTCAGAGCTCTGCTTTTAGCTAAGAAACAAATACTTCCTCAAATCAACGTTCCACATAAAAAAAGTACTCTACTTTTAGTTTATAAAGGTTCCTTTCATTAACCTCCTCTCCCGTGTGTTTAACACTTCCTTTATTTCATTCCATCCTCTAAACAGAAGTGAGGCAGTGAGTCAAAGCCTTTACTTGTTTCGGAACTGAAATGCAACTCACGGAAATTTTGATCCGGTGAAGCTCTTCTTTGTGAACACTCGATTTCTTTTCACAGCAAATCTTTCTACTTTATTCTAATCGCACTTTGTGCTGTGGATATTTAAAAGCAGTCGCCTGAATGTCTGAGTTCTTCTCGTCATTGTGTCAATCTTCCATTACCAGAACATATTTAAAGAGAGGTATTTTAATTCAGAAAGTAAAGGATTCATTACGTTCTTTTGGTACTCTGAATAATTCCATGTTTGTTACCTTTACTACTGCTTTAAATTGATTAATTGCAGAGGGGAAAACGAGTTTTGGACTATTTCTCTTTAGTGCTCTCAGAGCATATGGTAAAATAACAAAAGAAAGTACATTTGGTACAGAAACAATTTCCGGTAGTTCTAGCCGGTTTACAGGAAGGATTCTGGTGCACTCCTCCTTTCAGATCTTGAAACTCAGTGGTTCAGGTCTGGAGGAACCACTTCTTTATTTGCCCTCACTGTGTGTTTGAGGACATTGTTATGCTGGAGGTTTGTGTCGAGACCCAACATTAATACTTTTCCCAAGGGAAGGGTAATAAACGACCCCCCCCATCAATCCATTCTCCCCTTCAATCCAATGCAGTAACCCAATCCCCTCCAAAGCATTACAGTTCTACCCCATGCTTGACGGCTGGGGAAAAGTTATTTTAGGATTTTCCTCATTCTTTTCCAAAACCAAAACGTTCTATTGGTGTTTCCATCTCACCAAATGGCATCATGCAGAGGGTCTTATTCAGGAGACCTTTCACTTGCTGCAGGATCCATGCTGCCCTAAAAGCTTTCTCATGGTGAGCTCCTGGAGCCCCAGTATGAGGGAGATTGGCGCTCTCGTGTTTCTCCCTTTTTCCTAATCAAGCTGTTAGACAACTATCCTCTCGTCAGGTTAACGGAAGAGGATCCGGAAGTGGGATTGAAATGCAAAGCAAGGACCTTTCATTGAATTAGTGGATTTCAAGATTCGGTCTCTCACGGCGGACGTATATCTGGAACGAAAGGTAGAGATGCCTCCATTCCTTGCTCTCTAGTTTCTAGGTGAACTACCCCAGGTGCCTCAAACACCTCCCGTACTGTGATAATGTTCAGATCCATTCTGAACACTGAGTCTCTTTCTCACCCAGAGTCTCCTTCTCAGCTACACTCGACTCAAACTGTTCCTGCAAAACGTTGATCTGCTCCTCCACCTCCTGCAGCTTATCCTGCTTTTCCTTCAGGGTGAACAGCGTAGCGTCAAGTTCGGCCTGTCGGAACGCATCGAGTTAATGTCAGCTACTAGAAGAGTTCCTCAGTTTTATAACAATCACGAGCAAACCTGAGCAGCAGCCAGCTTCTCACGTTTGGGGCCGACTTCTTTCAGAACCCTTGAGTACAGGTCCATGGCTCTCACCCACATGCACATGGACTTGCAGGCCTTTGACACTTTCTCCACCTTCTCAGGCACAAAGTCTGGAATGCTGATGTATTTTTGTAGCTTCTGTAGGATCTGAGGTTTGATGTTGTCCTTGTCATATTCCATCAGTTTTTTCAAGAAGTTTCCTTCTCCAAGAAGCTGCTTTGCACTTGCCCAGTCGGTCCTAAATGTGAAAAATGCAAGAATGAAAGGTTATCTCGTGTAGTTTCTGCTGTTTGACACACACAAAACAACAGATTACAGGAGGATGTGAGGAAGCGCCATCCACAGGAGATCTGGGGGTAGTTCTCCAAGATGTTTGGAACGAGTTCCTTCAGAAACTGTGTACAGGTGCAGCGTGCAGGTCAAATGTGACGTCGTAAAAGTAGCAAAAATGTTAAGCTGGCAACAAATGCAGATGGATAAAAAAAACCCTCCCAAAACAAGTGTTTGCCAGCTGTTTAGGAAGTAACTCGATTATTTGAACTTGTATCTAGTCACAAGTGATCGTAAAACTCTTTCACATGAGGATGTTTTCTGCATTAGAACTAGTTTATGTCCTTAAGTCAAGTCAGTGACAATACGATTACCGGTAGGTGTTGAAATATTTGCTAATATTTCAGGGAAGAATGTTTGTACCCAAAACAGAGCAAGAAATTGTGGCTTAAAATACATTGTTACCATTATACTTTATTTGGTTTGGGAGTATGAATTTAGATTATTCAATTAACCTAACCGCGCCCCAGAGTAAACTCACGCAAGCACCGGGAGAACATGCAAACTCCTTCTAGGTGAGCCTCGAACTGACAACTTTCTTACTGGAAGGCCACAGTGCTACCCACTGCACCAGTGTGCCAGAACTGAACATTGTTTTCATAAAATAAGAGAATCAGGATTGTTTTTTTTTTGTTTTGTTTTTTTTTTTTAATCAAAAGCCATATTTCTGTTTTTGCAGTGGACTACCGCCGGATGAAACACGATCAGCTCTAGTGACGGCAAACAATTCGCTTAACAAGTGCTCTATACTCATCCCAGTCGTATGTTGGTAACATGTGAAAAACAGCCCCAGATCCGTGACTAAATATATTTGAAGTGTGTTTGTTTTAGCAGGAAATGTAACGAAACACTTTTCAGCTTTTGAAAACTTTATAAAATGAATCGATATAAACTCCCAAACCTTTTAAAGGCAGTTAACATGTAAATAAACCTTTTTGATTGTACCCATGAGAAGTAGCGTGGGCCAATACAGATTACGTGTAGCACACTGAGCTGTGTTCAGGGGGACAGTAATTAATATTAAACGAGGATTATTTAACGAGCCATGAATCTGTTGCTTTCATAAATGATTATCAGAAAAAACTGGATCTGACTCATTATTTGAATTCTTCTGCTGGTTATAATGGTTCAGAGGACAGTGATAAGCACGAGGAGACGGAGAGAGGTGGATGATTGATGGGCGGATGTACAGAACACAGATGTTGCTCAGTCAGATGCTAATGCAGCACGTATCAGACCCGGACACACAGTGAGTTTCACTAGTTCCGAGAGCTTCGCCGTCTCCTGCAGCTAAATCACACACTTAGAGTCTTACTCGAGCTTTCACATATGTTTGATGCAAGCTTGTAATGCTAAAGCAGACTCATGTAGCGCTACTGTATCTCGGTCAGGAAGAGGAGATCCTCGCTAACACTCGCTGTCCCCCTGGAGCCACGTGGGGTTCTCAAACTCTTTCGTTTTTTATTACCAACAAAGAAGGGTTTTTATTGAAGCCGGCTTGGGAAACGGCAGCGGTTTTAATGAATGTATTATATTTGCTCCGCTACGATACGGTCGCTGCGGCGTTCACAGATCACACTCACTTGCTGTTGAGCAGGATGCAGACAGCCTCCATCACGGTCATCACGAGGTCCGGTGGTTTGGCGAAGACGCGGATCTCAGAGATGTCGGCTTTGTCAAGAGCGTTCAGGGCCTTGTTGGCACTTTCGAGTGCAGGTAGAGCTTCGTCCAAATCACGCTGGGCATCATCTGCGATGGCTTGGGTTTCTTCCGCCTTCACTTTAGCTAAAGCTTCATCTTCTTTCACAACTTTACGCACCTGCAGTCAACAACAGACATTTTGATTAGAGGACGAATGTCCCTCTGTGATGACTGACCAGCGGTTTCATGTTGACGGCACACATCAGGATTGCTGGTTTGGTCAGGACTGGATTCCTGAAATACGTGGAGACGTTTCAGCTGTGGCATATCTAATGTACGCATGCTTTCACAGAATCAGAGCCTGCTATTTTTCCGCAGCGCATTCAGCGTTATGAATTCCCATCTCATCTGGTTCACTGCTGCATTGGGCAATTTGTTTCCTCACCTCCGCTGAACCAAATCTCAGTCCCGTTTCATCAGGCAGCGGGCGCCCAGTTATGGGAAAGTTGTTTTACTTCTTCCTCAATCAAAGCGGCTCAGTCCCGATCGCCTTATGAAAGAGAGGTCACCAGGTGCTGAGACAGATGAGCCAGGAGTGGTGCTTCTGTGTTGTGCCGTTTCCTGACCACACTTTATCCGCTCGGTGAAGCGGCTGTTCGAACCCAGACTGTATTAAGGTTAAGTGCCATGCGCACGACAGAGAGCGAGCAGCATCAGCACCGAGAGGAAGCGTTGGAGACTGAAAGCAAGCGTTTGCTCATGTACAGCATTAGCCATCGGAGATGAAAATGCTGAAAATCCCCGCATTCCCACTCTATACGGTATCCTTGTTAAAGTTAAATATCGGTCAGTAGAGGGTGCCGCCCCACCACTCACTCCTTCTTTACTAATATTCGGACTATGGAAAGTTAGCCATTAGTAAGAAAGGCCTTTATTTTTGTTTGTGTTGACTACAGTTTGTGATTGGTCAGAGGGGCGTGAACTCTAGGAATGAGCGTCGTATGCAGCTGCAGCATTTCATTGGTAGAAAGGCTTGTTCTGAGTTAGATTAGCATGGCATGGCCTCTAATCAGACTTGAATTTGTGCGAGAGAATATAGGAAAATGGAGAAAGAGGCACCAAACAGTTACATCACTTAAATCTTGGATTGTGAGATATTCAGAGACATTGTCAGCGTTCATCAGGAAGAAATGAAGTAAACATTCCAAATAAACGACGCTTTACTCATTTTCACACAGCAGGAACAGACGCAGGATGGCCTCGGAGCGCTTTGACTTATTTAAAGCACTTTTCATAAAAGCCCAATGGTATTTCTAAAACACTAATCTGAACTTCGTCGCATGTTAAACACGTAAAACAGTTTTTAGTGCAGTTCAGCCGATGCGATGTGCACCTGGTCGGCATTCTCCTGGTCCACGGCGAGTTTCTCCATGAGTGCACTGACATCAAGTGACTTCTGTGCGAGGATGGGCTCCAGGGCCGACAGCTCGTGCTTCATCGTATCAACCAGCTCGTTCGTCTCCAACAGTTTGGTCAGACCATTTCTAATGCGATCTCGTGCCTGAAACAGATGCCAGAAAACTCTTTCACCGGTTCAACCATGACGAGTAATGTGTGATGTCATCCCTCATCCTCACCGCCTGTAGCTGCCGCCTCTTTTCTCCCAGCATGCCCAGGTACAGGTTAATGAGCTCTAAGTAGGACGTTGGCGTGGTGTAGTAGTATCGGCGCATTTCGGAATAAAAGCGGGCAGCCATGTCCGTCACACTAACGTGGATCTCCACACACATCTCCGAAAAACACTGCTTCATCTCCTCACTGCCAAACTCGACATGTTGGAAGAAGGTCTGGGAGACGGAGAGCAGAGCTTCCCGGGGCCACTGGAAAACAGGGAAAATTCACTTTCAAACATTACCAAAATGGAAACGACCAGTGCCGTGAAGGAAGGATCGATGTCTGCCACCGTTTCTTTGATGTTGTTGTTTTTGAACCATAAACCTGTAGAACGGTGGATTTCTGAGAATTGTGTAGAATACGTACGAGTACGGCAAAATGTCGTGGCACAATATACTGCGACACAAAAACGGTAGATACAAGCGTCTGAAAACAACACGACAGTAAACTTTAAAAAACGGTGAATAAAAAGAGCTCTTGCACTAAATAATGTTCTTCATAGTTAAAGGTTAGGTGGAAATAAAGCTTCTGGTGTACTCTCTGCATCGTTCCTGTGCATTTCTCTTTCCTCCTCACTAGTCTTCCACCACAGAAAGCCAGTGCTCTTCTGTGGAAGATTTCGAGGCTGAAATAGCGAAAATGTTTCTCGGAGCATCAGTCACGTGTTTCATTTGCTGTGACGGAAGAAGAAGAAGAAGAAGCTTTAGGAAGCAGATGTTTAAGAACGCTGTATTTAACTCAAGTTTTTATATAAAAGTTGTTTTCCTTTCATTAATCGAACCCCATGAAAGCGATCACGCAGTGCATACGCATCGCCTCAATCACGCCGGCTCTTTATTTTCTTATCGAATGAGGTGCTCATTGTCCGGACTCACTGCTGTTTGGTAGAGCAAGCTCATTACCATATGTCCTGGTAGAATGTCGATATGATTGGCTGCGTGTTTGTGTGTGATGAACATTACTGCGGTGGTCATAAGCCGTACGTCTGCTCACCCTTCATTTGTTTCCATCAGCGCATGCTGTTTCCTCGACCCACATATGTCAAGGTGACCGCTTCACTTGTTGCCAAATCAGACGAAAGGATTTTCTATTGTAAAGGCTGTGGTTGTACTTGGCCAGTTCTTTCAATCAAAGTAAGCAGAGTCGTATTTAAAGGAGCAGTGGACGTCTGCCTGTGTTATCATCGTCCCACAAGTTTTCCCTGACGGCTGCTTCCTTCTTTAGCTCTTACTCACACCATCAGATGTACTTGGTTCAAGAAGCATCCGGGGGAGAAGCATGAGTCCCCAAATGGCAGATTTGAAGATTTCCGGAAAAAAAAGCAAATGCTCAGAGTTCTCCAGACCCTCTCTTGGTGGTGTTTTTTTTATTTTAGATGCCATCCAAGTACGGTGGTTAGAAGTACAGTGAAGCAACCTTCAGATAGAAGTTAGAGCAAATCAAATCAATGTTTTTTTCACAATGTTGCTGCTAGATTCTGTTGTGTTTATTTCAGTTTCTCGTTGTCCGCTTGTGTTCCATTATTTGTTTTACCCGCAGATCCTTGTCTCTGGATGGCCGATCAATAGATGTGAAGCTACTTAATGATGATGGATCGATCAGAACATGAGCCATTGATACGCTGGAGGTGTTCTGTCCCAATGGCTGGTGTTGTAATAGATTTTGCTTCACGTCCGTCTGAGTTCAGAGACTAATTGCAATAAAAACTAGCTGCGTTTGCTAAAAGATGCTGTTGAATATTTTCCCGTTTTAAGCATGTGGCCTTGGCCTTCAGATGCTCTGCTAAAAACAACAAATAAGATGCATCCAGTGTGTTTCTAAGTCATGGTTTGGTTTTCAACTTCATCCCTAATAGTGCTTTTTTATGGTTAGTTTTCTTCTTGTTTGAGATATAAAGCAGTTCTTGTAAAAAATACCAGTTCACTGAACTAGAGATTGAAATAGAATCAGAACGGAGGAGGTCCCGCTCCATGTATGCAACAAGCTCCTGCTCAGGTAGGCTGCGTCACAGTCACACACTGCTCACTTAAACTCTTCCAGGAAGTTACACAGGGTTGACATCGACGACAGACAAGGCGATTCTTCCCAATCGACCAAGCATTCCATTTTGTTGTTCTGGACGAAGGGTTTCTACTGGAGTCTGGAATTTCATCAGGTTTGCAGGGTTTAATAAGGCGGCACGGATGTTTTCTGGAAGCTTTAATCTGTAGGCTACTACGTCATTTATGCCATCTTTCATTGGAAATGGTACCTAGAGCTGAGCTTTTGCGAGGATAGTTTCATGCGGATGTCCTTGGTTGAGAGCTAGCTTCTTCTATGGTCAGCAAACTCTTTGATCTTTTCTTAGTGACTGCTAAGGTGACGATGGGAGAACTTCCAGGTCTTTTCACAGTTAGCCCAAGGGAGACGTTCCATTCAATTATTTTTTACTTTTTACCTTGTGGTGTCCTGCTTAAAAGCCACAGAAGAAAATGAGGGAGTGAATGAGAGACATAGGTGAGGGGGAAAGATTCAGGAATACCTACATGAACATACCATATATGTTTGTTGCAGTTCGTGCAGCACAGTTTTTGTAGTTTTACATAACTACACACACACACACACACACACACACACACACACGCACACACACGCACACACGCGCACACACACGCACACACATACACATACACATGTATAACTATACATACACACAGTTAATGAACTATGTGGGATAACAATGAGGCCATTTATAATACAGATGGGGAGTGGACAGAATCGTAGGGAGACAGCCAAGAGCTACACAGCTCCTAAATGTAGGGTGTCCTCGAAGGTGACGTATGGGGCACAGGGGTTGACCGAACCTTGAAACGAGATGTTATTGACCTTCTGATCGCTTTGAGAGTGTTCTTAATAGAATCCCATACATTCCATGGAGGCCAGGATAAGCAACTCTGATCTTGAATCTGTTGAAACAAGCTTCAGTGGAGTTTAGTCCCTTTGCATCATGAATGTATTGCAGATTCTTGTATTGTATTGAATGACATTAAACAGGAAGACAGCTCCTTCCAGCCAGTGTCTCCAATTCTTTAAAAGCCAGATGTTCTCAGTTTCCGACATAGTAGTTGGATTCTGCTTGAGCAGTTTTTTTACAGAACACAGATGCAGTTTTGAATCCTTGTGAGACACTTGAGAGAGAAGGGCTCCAATTCCATACAAAGAGGCGTTAACTTCCACAGAGAACTGTTTGTTTACATAAGTGTTTGTGTCAGGACAGAAGTGGAGGAGAGTGTTTCCTCTGGAGTCCTGTCCAGGGGCTTATACGTAGCTTTTAAAAGTGACCTTAAGGGGGCAGTGATCAAGCTGAAGCCTTTTATGGATCATTTTAGGAGGATGACAATTGAGTTGACGATGAGTTGATTGTGTGTCCCAGAAAGTCGATGGGGTTTGCATGGAGGACACGCTTTTCTGCTAGGTGTTGGAGGACAGAGCATACATTGGTCTTTAAGCATGGAGGGAACGAGAGCGAGCTGATAACGCTGCTCAACTGGTACAGATGGGGAAATTATTGTAATCGATGCAGGGGCGGAGACTTTCATCCTTATTCTCCATAAAGAAGAATCTGGAAGCGGCAGGTGTAGTGGAGGTGAAGGGCTATACTCCTCCATGGCAGATTGTTCTGGCACTGATCGTGGGTAAATCCATCCATTGGGTATCAGATCGATCTTGCAATCCAATGGACGATGAGGAGGTAGGTTAGATGCAGCTTGTGAGGAAGAATTCTTTGTAAATATCAGGTGTTAGCAGGAGACTCGGACATGGGAGAGAAACCAAGACGTAAAGGCAAGCATTCCTGGCTTCATTAAATTTAATTTCACGAGGGTCCCAACTCATTGTAGGATTGGGCATTGACAGCCAGGGTCTGCCCAAAATCACTTCTCCCTTGGACTGTTCGAAGAAGAAGAAGTCAGTGGTTTCAGTGTGACTCCACATGCCCCATATGCAGGAGAATGGGTGGATGGCAGAGATAAATAGTTCCTTTCCCCAGAAGTTGTCCTTGAATGGTCATGTTTCTAATGATGTGTCCTGGTCGCTGCTAATCAACTTGCATAGGTTCTTGAGGGGCAGCTTGGAGGAACTGCAGGTGTAAGGACAGGTTTCCTCTGGAATTATCGTTCGTGTGTGCAGTAAGACACTGGAGTTTGGGTTGTAATCCACGTGGAAAGATTGCCGTCAGAGACCTTTCCTCCCAACCACTAGAGTCCTGTGTATTATGTACTCAGGTAGAGAGAGAGTTTTCCTGGCTAACATCGCATGCTTTGCTTCTGAATAGACTGTTTGTGGGAAGCATTAACGTGTAGAAAATGTGAGGTAGCCATAGGAGTTAGTAATGGGAGTAGCCCTGGATAGCACAGCTCCAGCTAGACAAGATCTTACTCTTCTCTGTAGGGAACAAATGCGGATGCGTTTTGAAGAATAACTCTATTCTAAAAGGAATCAATGACACCCCCTAGACTCTTTAGGATTCCCAAGAGCGCCACCAGAGGCAATAGTGCTGAACAGAGTTGTACTCACCAATAGCCAGAGAGGTAGAAGTGTATAGAAGGTTAGCTTCAAGAGGTAAAAAGAGGTAAGTTAGCTGCAGAAAGAGAACAAAACTTGACATTGAGGACAGACAAGGTATGCTGGGAAATGGAGTGCCACAGGGGTGCAGACCGGATTTGCTGAGGTCAACACAGGTGAGAAACTTTAGCCGTCAGTGACTGGAGGGACAGAACAGCATCTCACAATCTGAAGGACTACTGCACATGTGACTTCATCATTAAAATCAACTGCAGCAATCAAAAATCAAAGGGATCTTGTGACCGAGTCAAACCTGGTATTGTATTTGCAGAGATTAAAAGATAAAGGGCCTTGCTGAATATCTCAGCTAGTTTAATAGAACAAAATCTGGGTGTTGTTTACAAGTGCCATCTGTGATTTTAGCATTAAATATTTAACAATACGACAATCCCCAAAAATCAGCCGCATGCAGTGTTTGCCTGACACCGTTGGTCATCTTGCAGACTGTTAAAAAAGCCGCTCTCATCCTGCTCTATGTAAATAGCACCGCTTTTAGTAAATGAGCCTACAATACGGCACAAACCATTCTCCTTGAATCTTCATTTTTGTCTGAATAAATGCTGAAAATGTATTATCTTTTAATAATTTCGTCGTATAGACGTAGAGTTCATATTCACAGGGTGAAATACAGAAAGTTTGGATAACATTTTCATAAGGAGCCATTTGTCCAGCTTTTGGTACAAAGCAAATAAATGGTGAAAATTATTTTGCATCATTTTCCTGTTGTGTGTGTGTGCATGCGTGTGTGTGGGGGGGGGGGGTGAGGGGGGGGCATGCATTTACAAAAGCTCTTTGGAGCAGTTTGTAATGAATTCATTGTTCACTCACTTTAGTTTAAGGGTGTTGAAAAAGCATGAGCCTGACCTGCACAAACCAGTCAATGGTGCAGCAGTTGACAAGCGAGGGGAACATGCGGCAACGCGAGCGGAAGGAGTCACCTACAGGGCTCATGCACAGCACGATGTGCAGCTTCTCACGGACACGAGAGATAAAGAACTGGAAAACCTTGAGACACACACAAATACACAGCCGTGAAACATCGGAGCAGATCAAATCTCTCACCGTGCACTAGTACGTTTCAACTACAGCCCTATTCCACGATTACACGGGGACTCGAGTGTTTCTGGTGGCATTGCATACCTCATCCCGGTTACCCTCTGGGATGCCAGCTTCTTTTGCCTTTGGGCTGATGGCAGCCAGCACCTGCTTTAGTTCATCCTTCTCAAAGAGGTTTGGAACTTCTCCAGAGTTCAGCATGTTGTTGATGTCCTCCAAAAATTCCTCAACCACAATCTAAAACAGAATGAAAAAGCATGATCGAGCAAGTTCCTGGAGAATCACCAACCGAACCGTCTTACATTCAGCATCTGAATAGATTGCAAACAAGCTTTACAAGTGACAACGTTTCACACACCGCCGGACCAAAAAAAGTCAGAGCCTGCTATTGGGTAATTCCTGCTGGGCGGATTATCTTTCAGCCGGCACAGACGTATCCCCTACTTTCTTTAACAACCATCTGGAAACGCATGTCCGGTGCTTATGGAGATCATTGGCATCAAGCAGAAAAAACATCTGAGGAGATGCCAACACTTCTAAAACTAAGACCTACCCAATGCATTATTCAAACTGGAAGGATGGTGGGGAAAACAAGAGTGGAAGAAAATGTGAATGAGTGGGCGGTACACGTTCATTTCTGCTTTTCATAATTCACGGCTGTAATCTGTCATTCAAGTATAAAGTATACACCGGCGCTTGTTTTCCTACACCACCGGACACGCTGCCCACACATCGTACAGAGCACGTGACAGGTTCTCCTCCCCAGATGACAAACAAGAGAATTGTCGGCGGGGGTTTTGAGGATCAGGACGGCAGCAGCGACAGAATGCTTTGTGGTGGGAGACGACGAAATGATATCTGCTGCTAACACACAGAGGAACTGTGGGAATAACTCACGCCGCTCATAGACCACAGACGGCAACGGACGTTTGCTAATAAAGTTAGCAGCTTATGTGTGTCTGGAGTTATGTGCTAAACTTTCAGCTGACTGTGAATTCATCACTTATTCTCAAATGAAATCGTACTAGTATCATGTAAACAAAGACCGGCTTTAACGTGGTGAAACCGTGGTGAATGTGGTGGATATCTATTGTGTAACACTTGATTTTGCATAAGTGAATCCTCAGAAGATCATTTATATATGTATCAGTTGACAAGCGAGGGGAACATGCGGCAACGCGAGCGGAAGTGGGCTCATGCACAGCACGATGTGCAACTTCTCACGGACACGAGAGATAAAGAACTGGAAAACCTTGAGACACACACAAATACACAGATGTGAAACATCGGAGCAGATCAAATCTCCGATAAAGAATAAAACTCAGATGGCTGCCGAAATCAACACTGGATGGTTCCCCCCCGCGGCTTTAGTTCAACCGTGCTTCAGCCCTCACGCCCAGCTTACCCGTGGTTTTCAGCCGCTGACAGTTTTTTAAAGATTGCAAACAGATGCTCAAACCTGAGCTTGTGCACGTGACCACAATTAGGAGGTATCTGGCGTGCTAAATGTCTGGAGCTGTCGACTGCTCTTACTGACAATAACATCTGTGATCACCATCAGCCAATGGCAGCGCAGCATCCCTGGCAGAGGGGTGTTAGGGAGGAGATCGAGAGGCATAGAAGGGAAACATCAGCCATTTTTTTTTTATTCTGGTTTAGTAAGAGCTCGGGTTTTGTAAATGTTCCCTGAGTCGCTTTCAAGCCTCATGGTCAGAAAATAGATGTAAGAAATGCAGAAGGTGACACTCGGCACTCATCCGTCTGGACGCAGGTGTAGCAGCGTACAAACACTGGAGCACCTTTGCTTTACTGTTGAAATAAACATTAGGTTTTGTGTAAAAAAAAACACAGGGCATGTGTATTTGCTATTATTAAATATCATTAGAGCAACGGCTCATTTTAAGTGGACACACACTAAAATTCCACAATTCTGTTCAAACACAGGAAGTCTCATTTAAAATCATGTTTTACTGAATCAGTAAAAGTTTGAACCACTATTGTTGTTGTTTTTTATTCTAAATAATATGAGCGTTTTACTGAGCGTAAAAAAAAGAGTAATAAACGCAGACGCTCCTGAACTCTCTTTAAAAAACTACAGATTGGTGGTGGCACCTGCGTGTCTGTAAAGAGGAAGACCATGTCCTGACCCTCCACTCCGGCCAGTTTATAAAGTTTGCGCAGGTCTTCATGGAAGCTGTCGTAATTATAGCCACGGCTCAGCTCGATCTGAAAGCAGCGGTAACCACACATGTGAGCAGCCAGACGTGTCAGAGACTGCTTCCCTGTGCCGCCCACTCCAACCAGCAGCGCATTGCCACGCTCTTGCCGAATCATCCGGGCGATTCTGGGGACAGAGGAACTCGTTGTCAAGGAAGAACGTCAGGGTTGCGTGAAAGCCCGCTGGAGAGAAGCGTGAGCTGCTTCTTCACCTCGACACATGTTCGACGGCATCTTGAAAGAAGACCAGCTTGGTTTCTTTGGTAAAGGTGGTGTTGTAGTCCTCCAGGTAGTCCTGCAGCACCTGGCGAATCCTCTCCATATCTGTCAGATCTTCATAGACACGATCAGTCTTATCTGCTCCGACCTGCAGCCAGAAAACATCCTTCAGTTACTCAATCAAAGAAACGCGTGACTGCTTAAGAAAAGACAAAATAAAATAAAAGAGTGTGATGCACTCTTCAGTCGAGGGGGGTTTGCTGATGGGGTTTATTGGTGTCACTGGGGTGTAGAGCTGTGCAATACGAACCAAATGTTCTTTTTTAACCAAGCAACATACACACATTCTAAACGTATTCAACAAAACATTTCACAATGAAATAACAAAACTGTAGTCTTACAAACAGACAACGTGAAAAAATAAAGATTAACTAAGCTGAAATCCAGTCGTAACGTTAATCAAAAACAAAAAACAGTTCGCTCTCCTAAAGGGTTTTTCCTAAAGAAAAACCAGCAAGTGTCCACCATTTCAGAAACGTCTTTATTGCCATGGTCAGTGAAACAAGTTTCAAGGACTAGGAATTTTTTTGGGCGATGGTGCAAAACGAAGAACACGTACTAAATAATAAAAAATAAAGTTTCTATTAACAGATCCAGATATTGCATGTGATTGAATCGTCATTTTTTGTTATTGCGATTAATTGCACATCCCTACTCGAATGTAACGTCTCTGTGTCTTTGACATTCGAAAAATCCCAAATTCAAGAGTAGAGCTTTTATTTTTGGTTGTTCTTAATAAAGGCGCGAAAGATCACAATATTATTTTGTCACATAATAAAATTTGTCACTTACATGAAGTTTAGATTTTATGACAAATGCATTCATTTTGAATGGGATTCTACGACTGTCTCAACGTAAGAAAATAATTTTACCTTAATGAAATCTCCAAAAATGATGGGTTGACTGGTGAAGAATGATGGTTCTATATTAATGCTGAAATATTTACCTGATGGATAAAACAAGCAGTTCAGGATAAATCTAGCAAACTATTCAAACAATACACTGTTGTGATGAATTGAATAAAGAATTACAACACTTTGATAATAACCTTAACCATTGTTCAATAAATCATTCAAATCTTGTCACATTGTAATTGTTCTATCGACAAATATTTGAAACAAAGTTAACCGATCACATCTTTTCGTGTCCAGCTATAACGAGGAAAGGTGTGTTTGACCTGCTGCCTGAACATTTACCCAGAGACAAAGAGCTGATTCCAGCCTGCACCATCAGCCCTGTGGAGAACGCTCAGGGCACCGAAAGCTGCTTGTGGATGAGTGTAAAACACGAAGAAGAAAGAGGTCTCCAGAACCTGTAGCGCGAGCTAAAGCAAACCGCTGCAGAGCAGAGCTGCAGGGACTGACGTCTGTAACATATAACATTTTAAATCTTATATTTTTTGAAAACGTCTCTAGAATCACTATATTTGTGGCGAATAAATAAATAGCAATTGAAAAGTACTTTAGAAACGTTTTAATCACTTCGCCAGAGCTAAACCCTTCTGTGGTGTTGGATTTAGATTTGGATGAGTAAAACTTAAACGTGACAAATCAGTCAAATCCAAAAGTTCAAATGTGTTTTACATGGACACTGGAAAAAAAAGAAGCATCTAAGACCTAGAACCGTGAATATCAAGTTGTAATGACTTGTAATGATATTTGCATAACGAGATTTAAAGCAGTTCTACCTCCATCACATTTGTCCAAGCGTCACCCCTCCTCTTCCTCACCGGGGGTATAACACGGATATGATGCAGATTCTCATCCCTCCACTCCATGCACAGGGAAGGCATTCCCTGGTGGTGAAGTCGTGAAAAGACCCCACAGAGACCCCCTTGTAATCGACCAACACTTATCACTTATTTTAGGTTGTGATGTGTTTTCTTAATCGACATGTTACGATTTCTATTTGAACATTTCAAGTGGCTTCTACGTAAAATTGGCTTGTTTTGGCACGACACATGGCCGGATCAGTTCTTTATCTGTGGGTGATCAGCAGGGGCTCAAACAAACACTGCTTTCCCTCGCTGTATATGAGGATATAACTGTTACGGAAACACTGAATGCCTGGCTGGCATCTCGAGCAGCGTCCTGCAGAACCAGAATGAAAGCATTGGCTTACTGGCCATCTCAGAGAGCATGGTGTTGAAATAACTCTTGTCTTCGATATTGATGAGCCGGTCGTGGAAAACCCGCTGACACTCGTGACAGAACAAACGGAAGATCTGGCCGTGATCTCTCACCGTACTTGGCTCACACTGCAACATACCTGCAAAGACCGAGTGTAAGGCTTCAGACCGCTTCTGCATTCCATCTTTCATCTTGGAGCAGTGAGGGATCAATGTCGTGTCGACAAATCAATGAAGAATCAGAGATTAGCTCGTCAGTGACCTTTAGTTAAAACTGAAACCATGATGAAACAGAGGCAGCGCTGTCTGTGTCCGCCATCGACCGACAGCAGCCTCTGGACGAATCCTGGAGCAACTCTCCGCAGGCCCCAGAGTGCCTTTCAAATTAGCAGAGAGCATTTTTATTGATCCCTTAGAAGTGATCTCGTCAAGTTTATTCTTTTTTGCGGGAAACCTGTGGCAGAGTTCTGGCATCAGGATATATTCTACTTGAAAATCTCGCCTTGCTTCTTGCTCAGAAAGAAAGTGTCAGCAAACTGGTTCTAAACTAGTTCTGTAAACTGGTTAGCTGTGCTTCTAGTGCTGGGTTTCGGAACTTCAGCGGTTCTCTCTCGTGAATAATTCGGTCTCGGCTGAAGATCTGTGTTTCATCTTGTTGCTGTATTCCCATGTTTAGTTCAGTCAGGTTTTACTTTTACTTCTTTTATTAAATAAAGAGCTCATAATGTGCATCGGGCTATCCCCGGCACGCTTTCATCACCCGGCAGCCGCCATACTCACCGGACAAAAGGTATACTCGAGGGAGGGAGCGTACGTGCTAGAGCTGATTCGACAGACAAAGGATTCTGGGAGCCATAGACCAACACCGTTTTCCACACGCCATCATGCCAGGCTTCAGAAACCTAGAGGTTATGCCAAAACCATAATGTAGATGACGTGTATGATTCCTCACCCTGCACACATTTCGAGAGGTCTCTGAGATTGAAGACATAGTGGGATTTGGCTGGGGTTGGAAGCAGATCCACGCTCATCCGGCGGTAGATCTCTACAGCAGCATCCACGATGCTGTCGGCTGCCTGCTTCACTGCTACAGGAAACTCACTCAGGAAACCGCCCAAAACAGCCTAGAACATAAGCCCATCGCAGAGCAGGAGTCAGCTTTCAAAGCAAGCGCACGGCGTAGGACATCTGCAGTAAAGAACTTTCAGAGTGTGTGCAATTATTCAAACGAGCGGTAGTTCCAGATCTCCGGCGTCACGTGTCAGACAGCTCCGTTCTTATCTAATGAGCCACACTGGGCCTTTCTGTGTGAAACTGTGTAATTTATGAAATATATTTCTCAATGAGGAAGTCGTGACGGGTCAAGAGCGCTAAACTCTGAAGGAACAAGAAGAGCTTGATTGAAACGCTGCAGAACAGCAGGGAATACTCTTGAAAGATGAAGGTGAGCGAACAGGCCTGAACCAGATTTATCATTAATACATCTCAAAGATAACTACAGCGGTGGTTTTCATATGGTTTCATTAAAAGATTATGTCGACTCAAGGCCAGAGTTCCAGGATGAGTGATCCATTTAATGAATTTATCTGTGTGTCATCTAACCTTTGTGTGCTATTCAGAAGTGATCGCGCAACAAATGCCATTAGGGATCTTTCCTGAAGGAGGCTGCCTACAGCTGAAAGCCTCTTTCTTCTCTCTTTCACAGTGACCCTCGACTCACACGCCCAAACCGTGCATCACCTTTAGAACCCTTTGTAACCTGAGAGCCAAGAATCTCCTGGCAACGGCAATGCTCTTTGTGACGTCAAGAACATCAACAGTCACAGCTTTAAATTCAGCAGATAACAAGCATAGCATTGCCTCTCTCTCTCTCTCTCTCTCACACGCACACATACGCACACACACACACACGCACACACACACACAGTAAATATTTATATCTGATACATTTGTGCGAAAAAAGGATATCCACATTAAAACAACATTTGGGCAAAACGTGTTACTAAATGTCTGACCTTAAAAATCTGTTTGAGGCTGTGTTCGGAGGGTGTGGGGAGGCAGAGCATGCTGAAGTGCCGGATGAAACGAGGGGTCACAGGGTTACGGCCTCCACCAGGAGGCGCACAGGCAGCCGCTATGGTCATATCCTTCAGGGGTGACCGAGAAAGAGAGAAGAAGTTTAGAGTTGTAAACATTAAAAAACATCATTTACAGTAACAGGTTGAGAGGTAAAGTAAGCTCAGATGTTTCCATCCACAGTCGGCAACAGGTGAAGAAAGGAATGCTGCGGTGAAACCCAAAACATTTGTGGAAACCAGTTGCCTTTGAGTTGACCAACCCTAGCTTTTAAACTGTACTCAAAACTAAAAACAAAAGCATACATTTTTGCGTATAGTGTTCCTTGCGCTCCAGACCAGGATGAGCCACGCGACACGGAGAGACTGCAGAGGGCAGCCAAAGCAGCTCAGAGGATCTGCGGCTCCCCTCTCACATCCCTGTCAGACATCTACTCCCAGCTCCCACCCCTGCTTCGGACCCTTTGACCTGCTGCCCTCAGGAAGGCGCTATAGGTGCATCAGATCAAGGACAAACTGCTTTAAGAACATTTTTTTCCCCAAAGCCATTAATTACCACTCTGAATTCAAACATACACCCCTCACGTACGCACTCATCTCTCTCTCTCTCTCTCTGTCTCTCTTTTTTTTATTTCTTTTCACATGCAGGACTGCACTGAACAGCGATCCGCTCGCGTCTCAGTTATATGCGTATAAAGCAAATTGTACATGTGTAAAGTGACAATAAAGGCATTCTTAATTCTTCTTCTCAGCCGGGTCTGATCTCAGTCTAGGCTGCACGAATGTCCTCCGGGGGATTTTTTCAAAAAACAAATCCACAGATATTCAAGGTTTTTGCACCTCAACCCATCAGCAGCATATGTTTTCACATAAGCTCTCTGTGTTCAAGAGAATGATGTTAAAACATCAGCAAAAGTGTCTGTTGTTACCTTTGGCTTCAAACACAATGAAATGGAATGTAAGCAGAGAGTATTTAAACACAATCTGTTTGTGATGTTTTCTAATGGCATCCAACAGTTCCTCCTCCCAGAGCGGTACTTCTAAACCCATAACATCGATATCTTTCAGAGTTCACCAGATATGGGTTTGATAAGTCACACCAACCCTGAGATTGACATTATCAAGGGTAAACCTAAATATCTACATTTATCAATGTTTTTGTGTAGGGTGTACCCAACAAAAACATACTACTAAATAAAAAAAAATGTTACTTGATTACTAATGGATAAATGTGTAATTACATGTTATTGTTACATTTTGTTGATCTGAGCATAGATGAGTAGAAATATTCACACTGCAGAAGCTGAGTCCTAGCTCCTCCCCAAGTTCTGGTGAAATGGTGCTCGGCGAGAACTGTTGGTTTTTTTATGAACAAGATCTTCAGTAACTGTAGGGCTGGGGAAAATATGTTACAAATATGTTTTTTACAGTGCTTTATAAAGGGATCAACAGAGACGAGTTGTAAAATCACAGCAATGTTTGTTGTTTAATAAATAAAAGTAATCGTGTGAGTTCTTACAATGGTCTTGGTCGTGTCCACAAGCCTAGTGTTCATTTGTCAACTCAAATGTTTTGAGGAAATGAGTTCACACAAAGTTTTGAGTTCTGCGAAATCAAACAGGGAGCACTGGGGGATCCAGAAGAATCCCTTTAGAGCTGGACAGAACTAGCAAAGGATCGGTGGAGGACCTGGGCATGACCAGTGGAAGAAGAATGGAAAGAAATGGATCGGTGTGAACTTAATGTCAGCAGCAAAGATTGTGAAGCTCACTCCCCGGCATCTGTTAAAGCTAAAACTGCTAGCTTTTCTGGAGTAGACTGTGACAACGGTGATGAGGTACAGGTAAGTGGGAGCACAGGTGTGGCGGGAACCAGTACGGGAGAGTGGATGAGAATAATTGGGGCCAGGTAACATCTGTCTGGGGCTTGGATAAATAATATTTTATCATGACACACATGGAAAACCCTTGTAAAGTGCTTTCATCTGTAAGCACATGCTAGCGCGCACCCCGGGTGAAGATCAAGAGGATCATTAACTTTTCAAACAGACAATGTTTTTCTCTAGCGCTTTTATGCGTCACAGAAGGAGGAGGCTAATAAAGCTTAATTCTGATCAAGTCATTGACCTAAAAGAAACAGTGTATGGTTACTTTACTGGTCTTTATGGCATTCTTTCAGGATTTAATAACCTCACTGAGAAGCTCTCTGCCTAATACTGAGACTCACAAGTACAATATTAAATCTTAAATATGCACACACTCATTTTATCATGTGAATTTAATGTAAAAATACTTACATAAAAGGAAGGAAAAATTGTTCATGTGGCACTGTCTGTGTTGCTTACGTGTATCTCTTTCCAGAAGAACTTTTCCCTGTCGTAAAAGCCACGGAAGTCCTGGAACTGTCTGAGCAGCTCTATCGGCGGCTGAGAGCCGTAAGTGTCCAGCTTCGGCATGTTGAGATCATCCACAAACACCACAATCTTCTTATTACGTGGAGCTCCTGAAGCATATCAACACAAATGTGATGCCACCCGAAGGTGATGCACAGCCAATATCACAATGTCTCTCACCAAGAAGATTCTTCCTTTTCTTCTCCAGCTTTGACTCAATGATCTCCTGGGTTCTGGCTGATGACGTTTGAGCTGAGAAGTTGATGTAGACGGGGACATAACCAGCTTTCTCCTGCACACCGTTGAGCAGTGCTCGAGCGACCACAGACTAGCACACAAATCAAGAAGGTTCCATGGTTCGGAACGAGAGCAGATTCCTCAGTGTTATACTGTAATCAACAACCAGATAACGTCTAAGGTTTCTCGGGTGACCCCCGTTCACTGAAGGGTGGAACAGAGGCGTATGCCGAAGGGATGCACGTATCAGTGTGTAGGTGATTACATCATTAACCGGATGGGAGCCTACACTCCTCTTGAGATTCACTCCCTCCCCTTCATCTCCTGGTTGCTGCCACCACCTAGCACCGTGGAAAAGACGGAAGCAATCCTTAGGTTGTAGTGCCTAATGAGGTTGTCGGGTGCCTCACAAGCCTGGTAAGCGAGCTGGATAGCTTCCGCAATTCAAAGAAAGCTTGGAAACAGCGTGACCCCTACGCTCTCCTCAAAACACATGAAGAGCTGCTGGGAGTTCCTGAGCTCTCGGGTTCAGCCCACTTCAGTTGCTCTAAGTGCTGAAGCACAATATCCCGATGATGTCCAATCAGACGAGGCAAACAGGATAGACAAGATCCAGATCCCCGCAGAGGGAAACATGAGTGTAAAGGAGTGAGGGGAACGAGACAGAATGAAGGGCAGGACACAGTTCTAGAGGGCAGCCTCTTCGGCAGTGAGCCGACAGAGAAACCATCAGCTCACCAGACCCTCTGCCTACTTCCTCATCATGGAGACCCTTGACGCAAAGTCATCCACAATCCCCATCCAGAGACCACGTTCAGTCTTTGGCAAGCATACTGGCCTGCTCTAACCACAGGTGGCGCTCTTGGACCACAATAGTGAACAATGTTCATTGCAGCTGTCTTTGTAGATCGAACGCCAAACTCAGTCGCGGAACACAGGCTGACATGGACTTGGGGGGATGCTCAGGGGAGACGGCCAAGCGGCAGTGCTACCCGGGTACAAAAGAAGCATAATGCCTGCTCCAACTAGGCTATCAAACTGCCCCATTAGCAAGGGTAGTAAAGGGGGAGGAGCTAGAGCCCCTGACAGACACAAGAGCCCGTCACAATATGATTAGCTTCTCGTGCACCTCAGGAAAGAAAGCCTCTGGAGGTACGCAGAGAACAGAGTCCTGGCAGCACCCCAGAAACCAATCCTCCAACTGTGGTTAAAGTAGGGCTTGAAAACTAAATAAAAAGCAAAACGATTCACTCTGAACAGAATCGTAATCATAATGTTTCTGTTCCTCTCTAAGTTTATTGTTCAGGTGAAAAGTAACAATAATAATAATACAATTAAACTGTGTAGCAGTTAGAAGGTTGTCAGTTCAAGGCTCCTCCCGGTGACCTTCCTGGAACGAGTTTGCATGTTCTCCCGGTCCTTGTGTGGGTTTCCTCCGGTTTTCCCCACAAACCCAAAAACATGCGGTTAGGTTAATGGAATAATCTAAATTCCCCTTAGGTGTGAATGTGTGAGTGTGTGTTGCCCTGCGATGGACTGGTGACCTGTCCAGGGTGTACCCCTGCCTCTCGCCCAATGTGTGCTGGAGATCCCCTGCAGACCCCCGTGACACAATGGGGATTCGTCCCCTAGGTCTCATCTTTTCCCTTTCTGGATCAGGTGATGACCTTGCAAGCCCTACCACAGGAGCAGGTAGATCCAGCCCAGGGTTCCCTGTGTCCTGAGAGACCTTCTGGTCTACGTGGAGCGAATCTGGAGGTTCCATGAATCTCAGCAGCTCTTCATATCTCTCTCTCTCAGCCTTCGGCGGTGATAGACGCTCTGCTCTCTTACATCCTTATCTCTTATCATCCCAGCTGGGCTTCTTGTCTTTTGTCCGTCTGCAGAGACTCTCACTATCCTGCTCTCTAAATAAAAGGAACTACGCACGATGGAGTCCTGGTCGAAGTGGAGGACCGTGTGCCTGGCTGCTCTGTCCCTGGAGGATGTCGAAGACATCTACATAATTGGAACTGTGATAACTGGGATTCTGCTGATTGGAATATGTGGAGCTCTCGGCTATCGGCGATTATCAAAAGCGGTCAGTGCTCAAAGCCCCACTAAGCTGACCGACTGGAATGGAATGTTGACTGGACTTAAAACTGTTGAGACTCATGTAACGGTCTGTGACCGCAAACTGGATTTCATCATGGAAAGGCTGGCAGAATTAAAACGTAAGTTGGATACTCTGGAGACCAGGGACAGACTCTAAAAATCTGAAAATTTACAGCTTTTGACCTAAATTAACTTCTGTACCATCTTGCTTCCCTTATCTCCTCTGGCCTTGGAGGCCACGAAGAGGAGTCTAAACATTCGCCCCGGAGTGCCTGATAAAGAGAGTGTCTCAGAACCCTCCCCCGCATCCACTTATCTCCGCCAGCTTTTTCCCCACTGCTGTAATCTGACGGGTCATTAGTACAGCGCCATCTGGCTGCAGGAAAATGCAGGCTGCGGACTGCAGCGGCTACACCACTTCCCCGACCCCTACCTCATCCTGCGATGTTCTTTTCCTGTATTTGTCAATGTGCTTGATTGCATATGGCTTTTTTTTAACCTGCTCCACAGTGCTCTTTTTTTGAAGGACAATGCGGAAAGGCTCTTTTTTTAAGCTAATTTACCTAATGTATATCCATTTTCTCTGTTTCTCTCTAAATATGCTACCTTTCAATACTGGCCTGTTCCCACCCTGTCTATGTCTGTGGCCAGAGGGGTCCCATTTCGCTACATGTAACAGTGTATGTGACAAATAAAGGCTATCATCATCATCATCATATGTTTAGGAGAGGAATGCTGTCTCTAAGCAGCGGTTGGACAACTGGATCATGGAAGACTTATTTCCGAGAGGTAAGTGGGGTCGGTTCTTTGGAAACTAGAATAACGCATAGGTGACACTCGCAAAACACTTGCTCGTTTTAAGTTACAGACCCTGGTCACTCTCAGTTAAAATCGGACCCAATCAGCCTGTCTCCAGACAAATACGTCTCTGCTCCCTCCTTCAGGGGTTACAAAGCTAACCTAGACATTTCTGTTCGTTTCTATTCCCAGTAAAATTTCATTTGTTTCTGTTTTTGTGTTTGCTCCATGAACCGGTTAAATACCCAGCCGGGTAAAGATTTAAACTACTCTCGCACAATGAAATGCTTGTTGAAAATTGTTAAAGAGAACTAAATGCAGATCTTTGGGATTCATTCAGCTGCATTTTCCTGAATCATTCTCGTAATGTTCAAAACCAGAGCACGTTATGGTAGAGTTCTCCCTCCGCCACACAGGCCTCTCTCTCAAGGGAAATCACTAACCGCACTCAAAGCTAAGGCGACCAAAAGAGACACACAAATTTTGTTACAATTATTCTGTATCTTTGTGGCTAGATGTATCATGCATTAATAAATATAGTTTTTTTATGTGGAAGTGGGTAGACAATCGCAAACTATAGACGAACTGTGAACCTGCTTTCTAGAAGGTGCAGAAATGTGACGCCCTGGACCTGAAACACACACTCATCTCACCTTTCCAACTCCAGTGATGCCCGTGAAGAGAACCGACCGACTGACGGACAGCAGCTTTTCCATGAGGTATCCATATCTCACTGTATCAGTCGTGGGTACCAGCATCTCAAAGAAAGGGATCTCGTTGTTATACGTAAATGGCGGGATGATCGTCTCCCATGGCTCCAAACATTTAGCCTCAGAGTTCATGTAGACGCTCCATAGATCACATCCAGTAAGCAGCTGTTAACAGGAAACACAGTTGTTTGAAAGCCGAACAGAAACAGTGATGTACTGTCTTCAATGCACTGTCAGTCGCTCAAAATAACAGCCATTATCTCATGGCTGGGCACGCCCCACTCCCTGGGTTTTTCAAAATGGAGGTGTTCAGGCCCCTGCTTCAGAAGAGTGTTGTGACCCTAAGCGAGAACAGCTCACCAACAGAGCATTCTTGTGTTTTTAGAGCACACAATCGAACATGCTTTATCTGTTAATTAGAGAGGGGAAGATGAAGAAAAGGGATTTTAAATCAAAATGCAAAGTTAGGTCTGATTGATTGCTCCTTTTCTGCTTTCTAAATCATTGCCGTGCGTTCTCGACTCCCTTTCGTCTCACTCTGTGGAAAACTTAGATAATCCTGAATTAAAGTAATGCTAGTAAAAGTGGCAGTCTCCATGAAGAGAAGAAATTCCCTGTGAGAGTAACGGTCAGTGTTCCACAGCAGCTAAACCTCACAGCTAACAATGCCAGCGTTACCTTTGCATCCGCATTATCCTCAAACTGCTGCCTGACAAAGGTGTCGAAGCTCTCCCAGTGGCTGTCAGTCAGATTCCCCCCCACCGCCCACAGGTAGCAGAAGACAAACGTCTGGCACAGCAAAGTGTTCAACTTATCGGACTCCTGAAAACACAATAAATGATGAATATGTGTTTAAAGACGTAAAGGAAGCAGCGTGTATATCGAGCATGTCTAGTTTGACCTCACATTAACATGGCAGTCTTGCTTTGTCGGGTAAAAATTTTGGTTCTGGAACATGGGTCAATCTATACATTCGGAGCATTAGGTAAATAAAACTGACCGGTTCTGTCAAATATGTGAAGGCTTTCCGCTCTATTTCTATTTAACATCTCTAAAAACGACATTTTAACACAGATCACAGCTGGAAAATAATTGGCATATTCCATCATGATGCATGATACCAGTTTGAGATTTGGAGCTCCGCTGCTGAAGAGTAAAGCTTCCAGGAGGCAACAGAGAGTTGTGACCTTGCTGATGTCCACCTGAGCCACAGCCTGCACACAGTGCTTTGATGCAAACTGCAGACCTTTCTCCACATGCTGCTCAAAGAGCTCCATCAGATAGCCACGCACTGGGTCTGCAATCTAAAGCACAAACATTTCCTAGATGTTAAGAGCCCTGAAGGTGGTACACACAGCCACGCGGAAGCTTTTGTCTATAAGACTGTTTCTAGAGCATTCTGAGAGGCTGCAAATCTTTGGGAATACACTTCTGGGAGAAAAGAGTCACCTTTTCTGCAAAACCCGTGAGCCAGGTCTGCACATACGGCATCCACTTCAGCTCTTCTGGATCTATGTACACCATCCCACAGCGGCTTACAGTAGCAGGAGATGCAACCGCCAGGTCCTGGACCTAATCGACAGCAGTTAGTGCGTCTGGAAATAATCGGATTCAAAAACCCTAACGCGAGCAATAGCAGGGATATGAAGTGGCATTGTATACAGCAAAAGCGGGAACTTCACCAACAGATAACCAAAGAAGCCGCTAAGCGGGTCTAGCACAAACACCACATTAATATTAGAGTGGGCGGTTTTCACGTCAGATCGCAGGTGTCAATCAAACACGATCACAATGACCTCGCTCCAGGCTACCTGGAGGAGTCTCCTAGTATGAGTCTCGGGGGAGTTAGAAGAGACGGAATGAGGAAAGTTACCGGTGCCAGAGTGAGGAATCTTTGGGGGAATGGCTGAAGACAAAGAACTAATCAAAACTGTTCTGTATTTCTTGCTTAGCGTCACCATGGGTTTGGAACTGGGTGAACGGTGTGGTGTGGCCGTGACGTGACCAGTGACATTAACTTACTGGTCACTCTTCAGTTCATCCAAAGCATGTTTTTAGTTATTTATTGAAACGGTAATAAAGGCACTGATTGAGCTGCGCTGATTCCATTATGTAAATATCATTTCCAGTGTCTGTTATGAAAGTCTACAATCGTAATGAACCAGGAATTTGTGAATTTTACCTCAAAGATCATGTGTATGGAAGGCGTGAGTTTAATCCTCTCGCTGTTGGCCAAGCAGAGCATCTTATTGTCGTCCAGCACTGTGTTCATGTTCTCAATCCACAGGGCGTCCACTGGCCCATCACTGATCACCCATTTGTGGTCTTCGCTAAAGTCTTGAACTGCAGCCCGAACACAAAGTGCCATCAGACCATCCCTCCACTCCAGCGTCAGAGGGTTCACCTCCCCGTACAGCTCGCCCATGCTCACTGACTTTGGATTGAGCACAAAGGTCTTCACGGGGCGGTAGAAGGGATTTTCATAGCCGGCGTGATAAAGACTTTCCAGAGTGTCCGCCAGGACTCGGTAGACGGTGGTCTTGCCGCCTCCGGTAGGCCCCACCAACATGACGCCATGACGGACCAGCATGGTTTCGTAAAACTGGATGACCTTGCTGATGATGCTTGGCAGAGGCTGGAGAGAGCGCTGACAGAGGGACGAGTGAATGGTGGACTGCAGGACACCGTAATCGTGCTCCGGGATGGTGACCCCAGGGAAGAGGTCTGACAGGATGCCACTGGGGGGTACGCAGAGGGAGATTAGGATTCAAGCACTTGGATTGGTCTCGGCAACATTTAGATAATTGTAAGAAGTTATGGTTGTGGTGGTGAGATGACGCGAGAGCACGGGTGCTACAAAACACTCCACCCACGCATCCATCTGTGCAATAGCTGCTAATGTGTTCTTTTAACTCTATTTTTCTTTTTTGATAGTTTGATTCATTAAATGCAGCACACATTAGTAGTAGTTTTAATGATATTTGTCATTTATTTTACTCTATTTTTCACTCAAATCCCAACCATAGTTTGTGTTTGTCAAAAAGATCAAGTCACACCAGGCGTCACAATCAAAAATGCAAAAAAATCAGCTTAAAGCACAACATCTACCCTGAATTCTACTTTGTGTTCACCTAAATTCCCAGCCCTGATGAAGGCAACAATTACATGTAAATATCTTAAATGTGAGAGAGTTAAAAAGTGGACTTATTCTACTAAATGATGGTGGCTCCCCCTGGTGGTGTTGTCTGTGCTAAAACAAAATTTTGTGGAATAACTGGGCTCTGAGAACCGGGGACACTGTAACACCATAAACTCATTTGGGCTCCTGAGGGCAGATCATATTGAATAATCTATTGATTAGCTTAATCGATTCAATCATTAATATTATTATTACAACTAAACACTGGATTGAATGGAATATCTCTCTACTAGTGTTTTTAAAGGAATAAAATAACATTACACTGCATTTTTAAATAAATAGAGCATACAATAACATTTTCTACTGAATTTGCTGATTTACTGATTTATTTTCCACCTGCCTGTGATTTAAGACAAGAATTAGCTTTAGCAGCTCAACAATGATGATGTTGTTACGGTTTTTGTACACTACAGATATACGGTATATATATATATATATACCTCCCCACTGCACAGGATTCTTCCTCGATAAAAAAAAAATAGACTCATCATATTAAAATACTACTGCCACGCGAGGTTAAATAGTTGGTTTACAGCAATTTATAAGCAAGTTATTATTTCAAATGTACATTTAATTAAAATGCCACGTTTGTAGTGCACTTAACAGTGAACCCGTGCTCTCCGTCAGCGATCCCACGGGCCGGATTGGACCCACACAGTTACTGTTTTCTAACACATGGATTTGTATTTGTGTTTGTGTTGAAGTGTGGTGTTTGTTTTAAAAGAGAGCGCTCACCCAAAGAGCACCGCATCCTCCTTGAGGAACTTCGGCAGGTTGGAGTCTCGTAGAGCTCTGATGAGAACAACATCTTCACTCAGGTGAGGGTTTTCTCTTTTGAGTGATCTAAACACAAACAAACACAGATCTGTAATGAGTAATAAACAATAATAAATGAAAAAAATAAATGCCCATGCTTTCTACAGCTAAAAGTAGGGGTGTAATTAACTACGATACGATATATACCTCAATATTATGTCTACGATACAATATGCATCTGTTACGATCCACCGTTATTATTTTCCTGTCTTGGCCTTAGTTGCTTATTAGGCAACAATAATTGAGCACGGTTTGTTTTCATATTTCGTCTACACAGTTCCCATCATGCCTTGGCAAGTCACACATCTATAGAAATTTAGATCATTACACTTGGTCGCAGTTTGTGATAAATACAGTGGTGTGAAAAACTTCCTGACTTTTTATTCTTTTGCATGTTTGTCACACAAAATGTTTCGGATTATCAAACACATTTTAATATTAGTCAAAGATAACATGAGTAAACACAAAATGCAGTTTTTAAATGAATGTCTTTATTATTTGGGGAGAAAAAAAATCCAAACCCACATAGCCAAAAAGTAATAACTGGTTGGGCCGCCCTTAGCAGCAATAACTGCAATCAAACGTTTGTGATAACTTGCAACAAGTCTTTTCCAGCGCTCTGGAGGAATTTTGTCCCACTCATCTTTGCAGAATTGTTGTGATTCCACTTTATTTGAGGGTTTTCTAGCATCAACCGCCTTCTTAAGGTCATGCCACAGCATCTCAATGGGACTCATATCAGGACTTTGACTGGGCCGCTCCAAAGTCTTCATTTTGTTTTGTTTTTTTCAGCCATTCAGAGGTGGATTTGCTGGTGTGTTTTGGGTCATTGTTCTGCTTGCAGCACCCAAGATCGCTTTAGCTTGACTTGATGAACATATGGCCGTACATTCTCCTTCAGGATTTTTTTGGTAGACAGTAGAATTCATGCTTCCATCTATCACAGCAAGCCTTCCAGGTCCTGAAGCAGCAAAACAACCCCAGACCATCACACTACCACCACCATATTTTACTGTTGGTATGATGTTCTTTTTATGAAATGCTGTGTTACTTTTACGCCAGATGTAACGGGACACGCACCTTCCAAAAAGTTCAACTTTTGTCTCTTCCGTCCACAAGATATTTTCCCAAAAGTCTTGGCAGTCATCCAGATGTTTTTTTTAGCAAAATTAAGACGAGCCGTAATGTTCTTTTTGTTTAATAGTGGTTTGTGTCTTGGAACTCTGCCATGCAGCCGTTTTTGCCCAGTCTCTTTCTTATGGTGGAGTCGTGAAAACTGACCTTAATGACTTTTTCACACAGGGCTATGTGGGTTTGGATTTTTTTTCTCCCTAAATAATAAAAACATTCATTTAAAAACTGCATTTGGTGTTTACTCGTGTTATCTTTGACTAATATTAAAATGTGTTTGAGGATCAGAAACATTTTGTGTGACAAACATGCAAAAGAATAAAGTCAGGAAGGGGGCAAATAGTTTTTCACACCACTGTATTGCAAACGGTGCAGTGCTCGTCGAGAGGGGTCCCTCCGAAAAAAGCATTGCAAAGGCGAAATAGCCAAGATCTCAAATCCCCAAGATCCCTCCTTCTAAATGCTGCAGCTCAAACTCGCTGTTTGATCCAGAGTCTAGTTTCAGAGATGAGAATACACCCGGTGAATAATCTGTGTGTGAAATATAAACGTAGAAGCTAAGGGTAATGCTCGCTAGGCAGGAAAAGATGGAGAAAGTGGTGCTTGACTGCAGCAATAGAATGTGGTTGCTAGGTTATTTCTAAACGGTTGCTAGGTGGTTGTTTGCTGACTTTTTGCAGGTTTAAAAATGCACCACATCATGCAAGAGATGATTTAAGGTGCCAGACACGCCTCGTTAAGAGCCACTAATTAGCATCAAGACCGTATTAATTCAATGCCCACACTCTGCACAGATGACTGCATTGTCGTGTATGCTCTACTTATTTACACGCTCTCCCACAGTTATTAGTGAGGGATTGTAAACAGCATAAATCACTTTGACTTTAAGAGAAGCTTTGAACCAAATGCAGAATTAAACGGCCAGCGAAAATCATTTGAGTGCCTGATGCTTATAAATGACATAAAAACCAGCACGCACACACACACGCATGCACACACACACACACACATGTGCGAGCACGCTACTGCTCTGAGACCAGAGCTAATGAAACCTCTGCTGCTGTGAATGACCAAACCTTCTGCTAATAGTGTTCACACGGACAAAGTCTGGTAAATCCTTGGTGGAGAATACTTATGTTTAAGGATGATTTCTTTCTGCTCTAGATCATTTCACCTGACAACCCTTCCATTATAATTTCCTTCCATCAGTGTGAGGAGGGAGGGGTAATAATATGATTATAATATTATTTCTCTTCATCGTGCATCAGGTGTGCTGTAAATTTAATCTTGTGTTCAATTACTTCAAGGATCTCTGTAGTTTGATCAAGAGAGATTTCACACAACCCAGACCACAGCGACCGCATCTGTAAATAAACGGGTTCCCCCCGTTCTCCAAACCCCGGAGTAAGAACTGTAAGGCTTCCCCATGCTCATTTGAGACTCGAAGATTGACATTTGCAGTCCGCCCCTATGGGAACCACCAGGGGTGCGTTCTCTCCCCACTGCAACTCTCTTTCTATGCCAGGGGTGGGAAAGGAACTCCCTGGGGGCCCCTGGTGGAACCCTTGAATCAAGCCTTAATTGGAGGGTTGAGAGTTATTGGGCAAATAGCTCTGCTTGACACCAACCACTCCACCTCCTTAAGATATTCTCCTAAACACCGCCGTCACTGGTGCAGCAGGAACACCCGCAGCTCCACATGTCCAAAACTCTAGAGATGGCAGTGGACTCCTCTCCATCATGAACAGCTTCCGGAGACATAAGAGGAGAGTTTGAACTCCTGTGAAGATCATCAGTGATGCCCCACCCACCCCGCAGGACCTGCACACCTCGAGAGTGTGAAAAAGGGCTCTCGAAATCACGCTAGCTTTTTCCATCTGACCGATGCTTCAGAGCACCAGGAGAACCCGTCAAAAGCAAGCTCTTTATTAATTTTCTCAAGCTAATTAAAACCCAAAACACCTACATTCTAATGTGCTGTACGAGCCAAAAGATGTGGAAGGAATTACATGTGAATAAAAACATTAGCGAGTGAAAGTGATGTGGAAATGTGAAGCAGGAAGTCTCACCCAGCCATGACGAGCACAGATTTGACCGCTCTCATGCCGAAGTCGTAGTGATCCTGCTGAGAGAGCTGCTCGCTGCAGAGCTTGTACATCTGAGTCATCTTCCTCGCGAGTGTCTTACTGGACTCAAAGCCCTCCGAGTACAAGATCACCTGCACGCACAGGGAGCCGGGAGAATTACCCTACCACCAGCATGAACCACTGACTCCCGAGCAAACAGATGCCATTCCCTCCGAGGTTTCCTGGCTTGGAGAAGCATGTCGGAGCGCTGGAAACCCTTAGATTGTACACAACAGGCTTATCTGCTATCAGGTCAATTTAAATATTGAAAATTCTTGATTGGTTTGTGCTAGTGCTAACTTAAGACATATTTTTATCTAATCCAATCCAATCCATCTTTATTTATATAGCACTTTTTAAAAACAACAGGGTCAGCCAAAGTACTGTACACAGCCTATGAGGTGTAGGGCTAATAAAAATAGAGTGAAGTAACATAAAATAAATAAAAGTTTGATAAAGCATAGAAATATAAAACCACACAATAAAAACACCAGTCAGAGTAAGAACATTAAAACAAGTAAAAATCAACAATTCAGACAGAGTTAAAAGCCAGAGTAAAAAGATGTGTTTTTAGGGATGACTTAAAAACCATGAAAGAATCCATCTGTCTAAGGTGCAACGGCAGTTCCACAGTTTTGGACCTGCGACAGAGATGGAGGGGTCCCCCCTGAGCTTTCTCTGTGTTTTTGGGACGACCAGGAGAGACTGGTCAGCTGACCTTAGGCAGTGGGGCTGGAGCATGTCAGACATGTATTGAGGGGCGAGACCATGAAGAGATTTAAAAACAAATTTTAAAATCAATGCGAAAGCGAATCGGAGCCAGTGCAATGACTTTAAAATCAGAGTAATGTGCCATCTGTCTGTCTAGAGGAACTCATTTGAATATCCTATGCCCAATGATGATTCTTGCCATATAGGATCCAGTATTGGTCACTACGCAGACCAAACCTGGGAGTCTCCCAGCAGCCCACATTTGTCTCAGGAGACCCGTACGCAGGGGTAGTCCGTCTCCAAAAGCAGATAGCTTCACCCACCAACATATGCAGGGCTGCTGGCTGGCCTACACCCAACGCCTTCCTATGGTACTACATAATGACAGGTGTCTGCTCTGCAGTACTGTGTGGTGGCAGGGACGTATCTCCTTGCCATGCCCAAGAGGTCTGTGATCCGAGGTGTAGAGAGCTAATGGGTTCAGCTCCTTAGAAAACACAGAATGAGGGTCGGATTCACTGGGATTAAATACCCCGCTGATGCTAATCACCTACAGCTGCACAATGATTTAAAAACGGCGGACGCAGTCTCTCTCCCAGGGATCGTTCCCTCCTGCAGGGATGTTATGTAAGTAACTTAGATGTTGTTAGCAGCCTAGAGCCCACGGTCATTATGCTACATCATATCGCTTCTACAGATGTGAAAAACATTTTAGAATGCTTTAACTCAATAGTAATGTGCGACATTTATCGTGTCAGACGGATGTCACACGCCACCTCCTGAAGTAGCAGACAGAATGAATGATTCATGAATTCACACACCTCTGCGATCAGTGCGTAGTTGGGCACCATCATGGCGATGGGTCGGAAGAGGGCTTTCAGGTTATCAGGGAGCTCCGTTCTGCCGGCGTATCCAGGGTTCATCGTGATGAAGGCAGCACAGGTCATCACCAGTTTGATCTCTCGTCCTTCGAACATGAACGGAGAAAGCTGCAGAGCACACACACACACACCCCCAGCAGTGTTCAAAGCTAACAGATGCATGTGTTTGAGGACAGAGGCTGGAGGAGCTTTACCTTGGCTGCCTTTGCGTTTCGTATCGTGATGAGCTGCTGAGCGATGACCGACAGCACTTCGATGTTGATGCGGTTGAACTCGTCGAAACAGCACCAAGCTCCTGACTGAGCCAAACCGCTGAAGAAAGTGCCCATCATCTGAACGCACAGATCGAATGCAAAACAGAAGGAAACATGACAGTGACACTTTAGGTGCCTTTCATATTTTCTCTTTAGCAAAAATGCCTAAATGACGAGGATTAGAAATATTCAAGTATTAAAGTGAACGTGGAGTGAATAAATAATGCTCTGAAAATTGTAAAGCATCTGGAGAAGCGATGTATAAATGGAAGGCCTTATTATTGTTATTATTATTATTATTATTATTATTACATCCACATAAATGAAGTGCCTTCATCTAATCAGGATGACACTTTTTGAATCGATTCCAGATGATGTCCCACCCACCCAACCCATCATCTACACACTGATTGTATGACTAACATCCACCTACTTGGCCTTCTCCTTAATGCAATCGTAACCTCAAGCAAATCTGTTATGTGTCATAAAATAATCAGCGGTGTGTAAAGGTCCTCTCACAGAGAGAGAGACTGTGAAACGATCACATTCTCTCAACTTTTAACGTTTGTGACGTGAGGAGAAAATACGGAAGGGCACCTTATAGTCGAGTCCATCAGAGCAGTTAAACACCACACACTGGATCGCCAGAGCTTTGGCCAGGTCCTTGGTGGTCTCAGTTTTGCCTGTGCCTGCTGGTCCCGCAGGAGCTCCCCCGAGGTCTAGCTGGAGCGCCCCCATCAGGCAGAGGTAACAGCGATCCTGACGGAAAGCACATGTCACAGATTTTATATTTCACTGCTATTTCTATCATTTCCATTGGAAGTGTCACTCTCTCATGTAGATACTCATTCAAAAGATCAGATCATGATAGAAAAGTACATTAGTGTGTGCTCTATATAAAGATAACATCTGTACAGTCACCATGTAACAAACTAAGAGAATTCTTCAGAGAATTCCAGTCATTTGGGAACAAATACATGTGCGGGAGGAAAACACAAAACATAATAATCAATATTTAATGTTTATTTAAGGATGATGTAACTAGTTTGAGGTTTAACACTGTGTTTCAGAGCTCAATCGATGAGTATTAATAGATTATGTAAATGAAGGGTTTCAGCAGTTTTTATCTATAGGTAAGAAACTATTTACTCAACTTTCTAAATAATAGAGTAGTGTTTATTTTTTAGTTCACAATTTCTTTATGAAGCACAAAACAACGGATGAATGTGCTGAACATGAAATAAGTTCAAATGAGTTGAGAAAGAACTAAAAGGAATTGATTAAGAGATCTGGTTTCACCGGGGCGGCTCCAGGTGGAGGAACAGATGCGGGGCCTTAACGGGTGCTTTTCAGAAAGTGGCACCAGTCCCATTTGTGGCCTTTTCATAGCATTGAGGAACTGAAGGCTTTTAGAGCCTTTTTAAAGACACAATGTACAATACAGCGTTTTAAATCTACATTAGCCTCACTAGTATGCACGCTATTGAGGACTCCTCTGAGATACACTCAACTGGTTGTGCTCAAAATGCAAAGTCAAAAAATAATAGAGAACAAAAAGCATTTTAAATACGTGACAGAAAACAGAATAAACCGTTTCCGTAAAAATAAGGTTACAAAGAGATTTGGTGAGAGCTCATTACTGTGCGCGGTATGCAAAAACGTGTTACTCATCTAACACGTTCGTACCGTCAGCGGTGTGATCACCAGACGAGGGCAAGCTCCTAGATATTCGTATCCGTAGATGTACTGAGAGAGAGCCATGCGAGCGACGCAGTCGTCCAGATCCGCGTCCCAATAGTACCGTAACTGCCTCTGCCACTCGAAACTATCGCTGGAATCCACCTACAGACACACAACACTGTTACCTTCAGCATTTCAGCTGCTAAATTACTGACCTCTGGCGAAGAAGCAAAGCATTGTGGGTCTATGTCTTTCATCTAAATGTCTAGTTTCTACAGAGAACCATTCTCCAATACATCCATTTATTCTTCCATGGCCACAATATTGTGATAAAAACAATCTTTTACTGAGAAGCCCTGATACGGCTGTGAGAAGGTCAAGGGAATACTGGAACCTTCTCTTTCACGAGGTCTGTCACAATGTCTCTGGCGTGGACATCTATGGTGATGAGAGCGGTGATGATGTTCCGGTGGAGAGACGGCAGGTTCCCTCGGACCAATGCAGCGAGAGTATTGAGTCTCTGTAGAAACGCACATGGATGAATACGGAGATACTCGGGAACAACACGTACATAAACACTTTATCGACTAGGAAAAGCTGAAATATCGTGTTTGGTTCTTCTTAATAAAAATGTACCACATTTCATGACATTTGGAGTTCACCTTGTTGAACCAGAAAGCTGATTCCCTGCGCCTTCAGGTTGGGATAG
The DNA here is from genome assembly GCA_007224835.1 of Danionella cerebrum. Classification (NCBI taxonomy): domain Eukaryota; kingdom Metazoa; phylum Chordata; class Actinopteri; order Cypriniformes; family Danionidae; genus Danionella; species Danionella cerebrum. The sequence goes on from SRMA01026928.1 coordinate 147,270, forward strand.
GTCTGTTATTTGTGCTGACATGCAGAGTACACCGCTTTCTTGGGGTCTCTGGCCGGTGTGCTGGAAGGTGCACCACCACAACAGGTTCTCCTCGAAATCGCTGGTGGACACCGCATGTAAGGAACGAAGGAGTCCTATCGCTTTTGGCTGGCAGGTGGTACTCCTGAGGCAGCTAATGGGTACCGGCAGGCCAGGGTGGTCGTAGAGGCGAAAACTCTGGTCTGGTGAGGTCATGGAGAATGACTTAGTTTGCCTCAAAGAGATTCTGGCAAACCATCCGCCGCGTCAAGAGAGGGAAGCAGTGCCTTGCCAAAGCTATTTACAATAGAGGGGGGCAGCTGTTAACATCAACTAGGGATATCGTGGGGTGTGAGGACCTTTGGTAAGGGCAGTGCAGGCTGGCCTCCAGAAGGGCTGCCCTTGGTCACCGGTCCTGTTCATTATCTTTAATGGTGTAGCAGGGGGTTGGAGGGTGTCAGGTTTTGGGACCATGTGATTTCATCTCTGCTTTTTACAGATGATGTGGTCATGCTGGCAGACCAGGACCTCCAGTGTACATGGTCCGGTTTGATCTGCACCTCCAAATCTGAGCCCATGGTTCTTAGTCAGAAAATGGTGGAATGCTCCTTTGAGCTGGTGAAGCAATCCTGCCCCAAGTGGAGGAGTTTGAGCCATGAGCTCTACTCTGGGCCATGACCGAAAGAATGAGATCCCGGAGAGAGATGCCCGAAAGGAGTTTTCTTTTGCTAAGCGCCACTGGGGCTTCAACTGGGACCATGTTCTTTGGTCAGATGAGAGCAAATGGAGCTTTTTGGCGAAATGTACACAGAAATGGTTGACCACACACAGAATCGAGCCCCTCTGAAGGCCATCTCAGTGGTCAGGCCTCAAGCCCAGTGAAAACCTGTGGAGCGAGCTGAAGAGGAGAGGAGTCCGGTCACTGGAGGATTAGAGAACTCAGAAAGAGGGAGATTCTTCTCTAAATCTTGTGAAGCATTACAGGGGAAGATTAGCTGCTGTCTTGTTGGCAAAGGGGGTGCTAATAATGTTGGCAGCCGTACTGTGATGTAACAGAATTGTTTCCTTAATGTGGGATTGTTATAGTTAGAGGTTGGAATTTCCTCTTTTTTCCCATTGTGGTCCAATGTTATTCAGAACAAAAATCTAAAGAACACATTTTAACCAGGGGTGCCAATAATTATGGTGGGTTTTTTAATACGTATAGCTTTGTTCAGCTCCACGGGAAGTGTCATTTCGGGGTGAAATAGAAATGTTATGTTAGATATGTTCAAAATTTAGATTTTTTACATTATCTGGGATGCATCATGATTAATGAAATTCTAGAAGAAATAGATGTTTTTTCATGCAAACCCTTTACTGCGGATGAAAGCATTATTTATCATTATTGGGTTTGTACATCTTCATGACCATGTCACCTCTGCATCAATGAGCAGTTTACGAAACAAAAGGCTGGTCGGAGCACAGTTATTTCGATTCACAGAGCAGGAAACTAAAGCTGATTCCCTTTCAGTCGGTCCCGGAGACGTTAGTCGGGATAAGACCGACTGAATGGGAGCAAATCCCTGAAAGAGCGACTGACCGAACATATTAACGGGCAAATTAACGGTGTCAGGTGATTCCTCGCACCATCCCCAGAATTCTAGCGTGCTCCCCGTCTGGTCCGCGGGAGATTCGGATAGCGCTTCGGCGTGACCTTGATGACGATCTGCTTTCCCCGGCAGCATCGGAAGGGTCCCGCGGTCTTCGGGTTCTTCCGGCTCAGTGCTGCCACCCTCCAGGGTCACAGCCGAGCCGAAGCCCGATGCTTAAGAATGTGCTCTCCAAAGCCGTGGCTGCAATTGGGCTAGAGGTGCCTGTGCCCTCTAGCTCAGCGCCGTCGTGGCTGGATGATTGGTTCCTGGGTAAGCGCCGGGGCACGGTCCCTCGCGTTCCCGCGGTTCCTTTCTTCCCGGAAGTGCACGAGTAGCTCACAAAATTCTGGCGGGCTCCTCTGTCTGCCAGGACTTCCAGCTCCTCCCCCTTCACCGCCTTGGATGATGCAGCAGCTAGGGGTTACTCCTCGATTCCCCAAGTGGAGCAGGCTGTCGCGGTGCACTTGTGCCCCGGCAGCGCTGCCGCTTGGCAGGCTCGTCCGAGTGTGCCAACCAAAGCTGGGAAGTTTTCGTCTGCCCTGCATCGCTGCATGCCATGGCGACCTTACAGGTCTTTCAGGCCAAGGTCCTCCGTGACATGCACCAGGGGGGTGGCGACCAACAGTCCTTGAAGGACTTACGTTCAGCCACTGATTTTTGCGCTTCGTGCTACAAAATCAGCGGGGCTGAACATCGGTCGCACGACGGCCACCCTTGTGGTACAGAAGCGCCATCTTTAGTTGGAGCAGGCCTCTATGCTTCCCGAAGACCGAAATCGGTTTCTGGATGCACCTGTCTCCCAAGATGCTCTCTTTGGCATTGCCATGATGATTTTGCGTCAAAGGTCTCCACCATCAGGAAACAGGCAGAGGGTCTGGGTGAGCTCATGGTTCCACGCCGGAAGCGGCGGGCTCCTGCCGCTTCCATGCTGGATCCCTTTCCGCCTGTGCGCCGCCAAATAGAGCATCCTCCGTCACGGTCTACGCTTTCGACCTCTGGTCCGAGGAAGATCCCAGCACAACGAAAGACGCAGTCAACCTCGGAGGGTTCTCGAAGGCAGACGAGAGCTTCTAGTAAGAAGCGCCCCTGAGCTTGGCGACTCGGGAGGACATGAGCTTCTTTCTGGGTCATGTCACCGATCCAGCTCCCCCACACACTCCTCGCTGCCGTCCCTCTGCAGCCTTCTGTCTAGAAGTCATGGATCTGAGGTGCAGAGAGGAAAGTAGGTCCGGTTCCTCAGAAAATTCCATACTGAGCTTAGGTCACGCCCGGCTTTATACCCGGCTGATTGCTAATCAATCACCTACGCCTGCAAATTAATTTGCCCGTTAATATGTTCGGTCAGTCGCTCTTACGGGGATTTGCTCCCATTCAGTCGGTTTTATCCCGACTAACATCTCCGTTCCCTTTTCAGGCGATTTTGCTCATCAGGAGAAGGAAGCTCTCACCTCAAAGTTTGTGATCTCAAACTGCTGTAGGGCCTGAAAGTGGTCATGGTCTCCCTCTAGACAACTGTCCATGTCCCTGCACCACATGAGCTGCGAGATGGTCAGCACCACCTGTAGAAAAGGCTTCATAAATACATAAAAACACTCACGCTCAGACATAGAGAAGGGTCCAAACCTGTGACGGGTGGCCAGCCACAGCCCATGCAACTCTGGGTTTGGTCTGATAGTCAGCAATGGCTGCTTTACTGAGCCTTCTGAGAGAGGAGAACATGGCCTCCTCGACCTTCCCTAGCCAGTCCTCTACATTCCCACGAGCCTTCAAGCCTTTCCCCAGAGACACCTACAGAACAAGCCAATCATCCTTACAGATCCAATCTGCAACTGTTGGATTGTGCTACCACTGTTAATAATGATCACCAGGGAATATAATTGCACTTCTGCGCTGCTCTCTTAAAATCTCGCAGAAGTGAATTACACTACCTCAATTATTCATAACTGGCCACACCCCTTTTCCCTGGGTTTTCTTTAAAAGCTGAGGTGTTAAGGTACCTGCTGAGTCTCAGGAGTGTTGTAAATTTAAGGCATCTGCACACACACACACACACACACACACACACACACACACACCCACACACACGCACGCACACACACACACACACACACACACACACAAGTCGAACGAATCTTCGGATGAATAGCCAGCGGCTCTTTTACGTCCTACTGACATCATCAAAAGAGCAGATATAGCAGTGCTAAACTCTTTTTCGTTCTGTCAGATGAGTGAGCTCCTGTTGCCGCACAGGACCTTGGACTGAACATGTGGGTCGGTGTGTGGAGGCCTTTACTGGTTCATGTTGTGGTGACATTGTTTTTTTTATATATTAGCATCGATGGAAGAAACAGACAAAAGAAGACTATACCTTTTCCCCCTCGGGTGAGACCATGGCTAAGATGTCATTGGTGAATTGAACTTTCTCCACAGCCTCCCCCTCTCCAGGAGCAGGAGAAACCATGGCGAACTCTAGCTGGGATATTGCATCAAAGCACTTCCTGAGATGAGGCTGCACCGCCTGAGGGTTTCGTGTCTGGGCCAAAACCTCAAGCAGTTCATCGTTAGAGAGGAAGTAGAACCTGAACACCACGGGGAAGATGCGAGTTAGATTGTGACCGAAACAGATATCTGCACATATGAAATGGTGCAAACCTTGGAAAGACGACTCTTTTGGACTCGAGATATGCCTCCAGACATTTCTGAATCCGCTCAAGCAGCGAGTTGTTATATTGGAAAACATCCAGAAGTCCTGAGGATACGGTGAAAGAGCATGAAAGGAATTGCCCCGTACTAGAAGTTTGATCTCTGCATTTCACACGTACAAAACGGAGCAGCGGAAACAGCGCTCCAGAGCACCACACTTATGGTTTGCTGTGACTCTGCTCTACAGAGCAACGCAGGGATATACGCTGCATCACTTACATCGTTATATTTAGGTGCAGTGTGTGAGGAGCCATCCCAGAACCACCCAGAGTCATGCTTTGTTGTCACCGACCGACAGAAATATACATGAGGTTTGAAAACTGGAATGAAAACCTCTCAGATCAGCGGGAACAATGTTTGGGCTTTGAATGAGGTACTGGCTCAAGGAGGTTCCAGAGAAACCTCAAACCTCAACTTCTGATTGGTTCTGCTGCTGAATGTTTCCGTAGCAATAGAACTGGGAAATGTACATATATATATATATATATATATATATATATATATATATATATATATATATATATATATATATAGTGATGGTGTCCATTCCTATCATTGCACGCCTGCTCACAAACGACACACACCTGCGAGACACAACCAGCGCGGCCCAGGCACACCTGACTCCAGTCAGCAGAATAGGAATAAAAGGAGAGCTTTGCATTGATTGCTGTTTCCCTCTGTCTCCATCCCACAGAGAGCTGTAGAGCCTGGATCCCCTCACAACTGCACACGGGTTCCCCACCGCAACGTCACCTATCTATCTATCTATCTATCTATCTATCTATCTATCTATCTATCTATCTATCTATCTATCTATCTATCTATCTATCTATCTATCTATCTATCTATCTATCTATCTATCTATCTATCTATCTATCTATCTATCTATCTATCTATCTATCTATCTATCTAAATATGTCTATTCTGTGTAAATTTGAGGGATATCTTTTAGAGATCTTCTATATACGGCAACCTGCTCGTCTCTTCAGCTACTGAACTCCAAGGGCCTGAAGCGCCACTAAAACACAGACCTGTCTGTGTCCCGGCACGGAAGGCGTTGGGCATACGATGGAGCTTCCTCATGATCTCTTTCCAGGACTTGTCCACCTGCAGGAACACCTTGGACTCAGCCGGCAGCTGCCTCTGAATGTCAGGAGCACTGAAAATGCTCTCCAGATAGAGCCAGCTTCTCTGACAGGCTAACCACTCGTCCTTACGACAGAGCAGAGGAGAGGCACACGAGGAACACTGATCTTTAGCGAGTGAATGAAAAAGCTCTTTATTTGAGGCAAAAACGGACGTTTACCAGCGTCTGGCTGAAAACCAAGAGCTGTTTCTGCCATTTGTCCACTCGTGCTCGGATGGGACCAGCATAACGGGAGGATGCCACTGTCGCCACATTGACTATGCTGTCATCGAGAAGCACCTACAGGACGACAGCTCAACGTCAACGTACCGGGAGAGCAGCTCTTGAAAACCAATGACAACATTCTGACCTGGATGTCATCCGTTCCACCGAGTATAAACACATCCTTAGAGTCCCGGTGAGGCAGCACTGCGAACTCGGTGCTCTTCCAGGAATCCTCTATCTAGGAAAAAGGCGTTTGTGTGACTCTCAATGCAAACACCGCGGATGTATAAATTCAGTTTGTGTAGATTCACATCACCTTCCTCAGAATGTTCTCCAGAGATGATTCTCCCGAGGCTTGTCCAGACACCTGAGAATTTCGGAGGAATTAACGTAATTAATTAACGATTCCACTTTTAACATTCACACTCACACCTTTTGGAGAAATGGTTGTTTTGCCATCACTAAGATCAGAGCTAATACGACTGGACCCTCCCCGACGGTAAGAATCCTCTTTAAAAACAACACTGGCTGAGTTTGACTGCGTGACATACCTCCTGGATTTGCTGTTTGTAGGAGAAGATGTCAAGGTCTAGCAGGGCGCTAAGAGTCAGGGGCTCTTCCAGGAGTTTAGCCTCCACAAGCACCTCGAGCATCTCCCAGTGACGCGTTTTCAAACAGGGATTCCGCAGATCTGTGATCACTGGCAACTGCAGAAACACAGCAGGAGAAACACACAGGCTTCTGTCACCAGCTGCTTGTGAGCGTGAGCAGAGAGGCGGCTTCAGACAGGGTAAGATCAATGCGACATGAACTCGTCACATCCTGTGTTTCTGCAGCCTCTTGTTCACTTTCGAAGCACATCAGGAATTTTGAAGATGATTTTCAAGCGGAGACCGTCTTTCTGTCCATCATTAATACAAATAAATGATGGGTTTTTTTAGTAGATTTCAGAGGGAAATGAAGTGATCTTCATCAGTTCTATCCAACAGCTGCTAATGATCATCAATGCCTTGAGTAGGTTAAACACCAGTCATGAACTGAAACAGAAACAGCAGTGTAGGAGGCTTAAAACTGAGTGAGGAAGACTCAAACAATGCTACAATGGTGAGGTCAAGAAAGACGGGTTCTTCTCATGGTGAGATTGAGCTCAGCAACAAGACACAACGTACTTCTGCTGCAGCAAAAAGATTTCAGAGCAGACTGGGGTTCAAGTAAAAAAGGCAACGTTGAGGATCGTAGATGCAGTGTTCGCAGCAGATGTAAAGCGGAAGATGTCCAGCAGCACCATCAGCTCCACCCCTTTACTGTTCAGAGAAGTCTGACCACTAGTGGTCTTCATGGAAGAAGCAGGAACACACGGCAGAATGTGAAAATCTGCAGCAGAAGCAGTTTGTTCATCGAAAAGCTGGAGAACGCTACAATAACAGTGAAGCATGGTGGAGGGTCGTTGAGCGTTTGGGGTTGCATGCTGAGAAGAAGCAAAAGTTCTGGAAGTGATGCACGCAGAGCCCTGATCTCAGCATCATCGAGAGCGTCTGGGGTTACATGAAGAGCCAGGAGGAGGTGAGAAAGCGCCGTCCACATGAGATCTGGGCTTAGTTCTCCATGGTCCTTCAGAAATGTTTGTTTGCATGAAGGAAAAGGGGGCAAATATTGATTTGCTGTAGATTCTCTTCTTTTCATGCACTGTATTTTGTTCCTAGATTGAAAAAAAATGCATTTCCACATTTGAAAGATTTCTTTTTGTTTACACACTTTCGTAAAGCCCTTCCGCTGATCTATAGCGGTTAAGTCACTCGTGGGAGTGAAAATCACCTGAAACGCTGTTTCTGGATTTGTTTTTGTTTGTTTACGCTCTGTTGTTACTGTCAACTTCATTTAATTCATCAACAGATGCAAAGACAAATTCTGTATTTCCATTCTGTATCTGTTAAATAGTGTTTCCAATAAACATTTATTTTAAAAACACAACATTAAATCTAATCAGTAACTCTACAGCCCACCTTTTCACGCATGCTCTCCACTGCCTCCTTGAGGAAGGGCACCACATTATTGGCTGGCAGGCCTTTCTCCAGCTGGCTGACGTACTTGGCAAACTTCATCACCTGCTTGTTCAGCAGTTCTGGATCCAGGTCGTCAAACTTGCTCTGTTTAAAGCAATTTGTTTTACGTTAATTCAAATAGACCTTCTCCTTAGAATAATAGAAGCCATCATGAATACAGAGCCCCATGCTCTCGTGCGTCTCGCCTTCCGCCAGTGCTTCAGAGATTCAAGCGGCACGACACCATTTTTGTTATTTTTATGCAAAGCAATATTTTAAGATGGATCAAATTTACACACAATGTGACTGACTGTGCGTAGGGGGGGGGGGTGTTCTACAGCAGGAGAAGAGACAAGATTGGTGGAACCGTGTCTTTAACGCCCTAATGGAACAATGGTTTGTTTTTAGCAGGACAATGAGCATAAGCGCACAGATATAAATATATGAGAAGGAAAGCACTGACTTGAATCTACTTGAAAAATCCCCGGAGCTTCAAGAGACGTGCTCAAGGAATGGATGTCGGTGTGCCAGGCAAGAGTGACTTCTTCAGAGTTTGTTTTTTTCATTTTGACGAATAAAACACTATTTTTAATAAAGCCTGAAAGGATGAACCAAGACCAGTAGCTCCACATTTTCTGATGCTCTGTGTCTCTTATGAACCATTATGCAGTAAAAGGTAGAACATAAAATAAGTGAAAACTGACCTGCAACCAGCTGCTCTCCAGATTCTCCCACTCTTCCAGAGAATCCCAGAGCAACTGCTTGAGCTTCACTTTAGCAGTCAATTCCTCAAGAGCCTCGTATTTGGTCACCTCCACCTGCACGTGACATTGAAAACATCAGCCAGATGAAATAGAGAGAGAGAGCCCTCTAGTGGACAAAGAGCCGGGCAGACCTTAAAGTTCTTCTGGTAGGTTTTATATTTGAAGGCCTGACCCTGCAGCTCATCGATGGAGATCTGGATGTCCCCCAGCAGCCGGCGTAAACTCGAGCGGTCCGAGTCGATATCTAGCAGCAGGGTGTTCTGGGGGGACGAAATGTTATTTTAGCTCAAGAAGTTTGTCTAAAGCTTTTCTAACACAGTAAATATTTATCGGGGAAGCTAACCCCTGAGCCGTGGTGCAGCTGTGTGCTGTGTCTAGTGCGCTCACCTCTGCCTGATCTTTGACCTCCTGTACTTTGACATTGAGCTGGTTGATGTCTTGCTGGAGGTGATGGCAGAATCTCTCCACACAAGCGTCTCGTTCTCCAACGGCCTTTTCAATGGTGTCCCTAACAGAATTTATACACGGCGGCAAAGTGGCAAACACTGCGACATCCTCAGGAGGGGTGGGCACCGAGTAGCACTCGATCAGCTTATACATCTCACAGACCCTCATCGTCTCCGCTTCCAGCACCTCAATCTGAAGGAAGGGTTCGTGTGTTAGAGAAAGCGTTCTGATCCGATCCATTTAAAAAAATCAAAACACTTTATTCCTCTTCTGACCCTCTTCTGAATTTCCTCCAGGAAGTTGAGGGAGTTGACATATTCAATGGTAACCATGGGAACCATGTCCAGTTTGAACTGGGCTTCCTGAGCCTCGGTGATGATGTTGTCCATCTTTTTCTTTGCCATTCGCGGTAGAATGTCATTAATGACCTGGAGAAGGACATCAAAATACGAAAATGATCAAACTTTCAACTTTCACTCTATTACAGAAAACTTTTTTTTCTGAATCTCATAATTTCATATAGCAATGTGCAACTGCAAGAAAAAGGAAATCTAAAATGTAATATATCAAATTAATATGTTAATATTAATACCCCGGTGCAGTGGCTAGCACCTTTCACCGTTCTCCCAGTGCTTGCGTGGGTTTACTCTGGCTTCCCCACAATCCCAAAAGCATGCGGTTAGGTTAATGGAATAATCTAAATTCCCCTTAGGTGTGAATGTTGCCCTGCGATGGAGTGGCTCCCTGTCTAGGGTGTACCCCCCTCTCACCCAATGTGCGCTGGAGATAGGCAGTGGCAGACCCCCGTGACCCCGAAAGTGAATAAACGGGCAGAAAAATGATTGAATATCATTGAAATGGAAAAGAGGCATCTTCTGAAGGTTACGCACGAGCGCCTGTAGCTGCCGCTGATGTCTGTGTGAACTAATGCACACGCTAAACTGACATCATCCGCCATTATCACAACATTCCTCAAGAAACGTGTGAGTTAAAGCTGATTTAACCTTAATTTAACCACAAACTGTTATTGAAGGGAAAACATTTTACTATAACAATGAAAACATATTGTTTAACTTTAGATCTTTAGTTAAAAAATATACTAAATATTATTATTTATAATTTTATTTAGACTTAAATACTTAGTACACTTTAGTTTTTTATTAGTTAAAGGTAATGCTAAATGGGTTTAACTTAGAGCATAACGTCATGCTCTAGTACCGCCCAAGGAGAAGGATATAAATGTAGGTGACACGCTGAAACCCTCCTCTCTTCTTCCTGCTCTTCTTTCCTCTTCCACTTACTCATGATAGCTTGTGCGGAATATACAAACAATGCATTGATTGTACAGTGGTACCCCGAGATGTTTCGAGTTCTGAAGAAAATTTAGAGATACGAACAACCACAAGCAGTTCGGCTCTATTATCCGCTTGTTTAGTCTGACGTCGGTCTGCGCTTCAGGGTTCCGGCGCTTCTATCTCCCAGTGCAAAAATGGTCTGATAGTGTAACAATCTGTCTCTAGTTGCTCATCTGTGCGCGTTACTGCACTGGTGCGCTTGCCCTCTTTCCCTCTCCCCTTTTGGTTTCCCCGTGCTTGTTTTCCTTATGGTTTCTTGTATGTTTCCTTCTTGCCATTCTTGTGTCTCTCTAGTCTTTATATTTTCTGTATTTCTCGTGTCTGTTTCTCTCGGGTCTTTTTCAGGTAACTTGCGGTTGTCCTCGCTCCCGTTCCCGAGTCCTCACATGTGTTTGTTTCTCCTGTGTTTGTTTTCCCATGCCAGCATTGTCACGTCTTCCTTCCGTGTCTCTGATTGTTAATTGGTTTTCCTCTGTGTCTTCTCACCCCTCATCCCGGGCCAGCCATCCCTCATTTGAGTTTTCCTTTATAAGCCCTGGTTTTGTTTCCTTCAGTGCTGGTTCATTGTCTTAGATCTTTCATAGAACTCTCGTAGAGATTTAGTAGAATTGCTGTATTATTGCTTTTCTTTTGCGAGTATTTAAGTTCTAGTCTGAGTATTATTTTGGCTACATTTATTTTCTTAGAGTGTTTATGTTTTTGTTTATTTTACTCTGTCCTAAGTTATTATTTTTAACTTGTTCAGAGTTACTCTATAGTTTAGCTGTCCGTTTCAAGTGTTTTATTTTAGTTAATGTTTTCCCCTCTCATGGGGCTTTTGTGTTTATTTGTTTATTTAAATAAAGAGCCCCTCTGCTGACTGTAGCATATGAGTTTTTGTCTCACTACCGCCACCTAGGTACTGATACACTTACCTACAAATCCCTAACAGATAGCTTCAAAACACTCGAGCGAATTTAAAATCGAGCGAAACATTACGTATAGATTTCATTTCAGGAACTCGAGCTGCGTTGTAACGCTATGGGGAACACTCGCTGCGTTTCCGGCTTGAACTATGTGTCAAATCTCGTCCATTTCTGCTACTTTTTTTTTTTTTTTGCTGTTATTAGTGAGAATCATGATGAACCAGATATTGATGACTATCACCACAGACACGTGCTGCACGGGGTGGGGGGTGGTGCTCAGTAACCACGGTCAGTGGGATCAGCCCCTGCACTTATGGAACATCAATTGCCTGGAGTTGCTGACCGTGTTTCGTGCTCTGCTGCACTTCCTACCCGACATCAGCCGCCACGTGCTGATTCGCACAGACAATATGTCCGTGGTGGCCTACATCAACCGGCAAGGGTTTAGCCCACCACATCCTCCTGTGAGGCCAGGACAAGCTCTGCTCCCTTCGAGCATCTCACGTTCCAGGTCGGTTGAACGTGGAGGCAGATACGCTGTCGTGCCTGGGACCGACGCCAGGGGAGTGGCTCCTCCCGGAGGTGGTGGAGTTAATATGGGAGAGGTATAACAGAGCTCAGGTGGATCTTTTTGAAACCCGGGAGTCCTTGCATTGTCCCCTCTGGCTCTCTTTCAATCCTCCTTCTCCTCTAGGGCTGGATGCCACGGCGCAGGAGTGGCCGAGGCTTCCCCTGTACGCCTTTCCCCCTGTAGCACTGCTTCCAGGAGTCCTGGAGAGGGTACGCCAGGATGGCATTCGCCTCCTCCTGGTGGCGCCCCGTTGGCCAGGTCGGCCGTGGTTCGCGGACCTACTGACCTTGCTGGACGGCGAGCCATGGTAAATCCCAGTCTATCGGGACCTTGTCTCTCAGCGGGGGTGCATCCCCGTCCGGAGCTTTGGAGGCTTTGGCAGTGACCCCTGAGGGGGCACAACTCTTAGCTTATGGTCTCTTGGCCGAGGTTGTTGAGACCATGCTCCACTCCAGGGCTTCCGCTATAAGGAGGGCTTATGCCGCGAGGTGGCGACTGGTCTCTGCATGGTGCGTTTCTCATGCCTTGAATCCAGTCCACTGTCCTGTGGGGTCAGTGCTGGAATTTTTGCAGGCTCAGTTCACCAAAGGGTGTTCGCCGTCTACTATTAAGATTTATGTAGCGGCCATCTCAGCCTGCCACGCCCCGGTGGATGCGCGTCCCTTGGGCAGGTCCCCCCTTGTTTCCCTCTTCCTCCGTGGCGCCAGGCGGCTGAGGCCACTGGTTCGTCCTAGAGTGCCGGTATGGGATTTGGCAATCGTTTCGGAAGCCTTGAAGGGCCCTCCCTTCGAGCCTTTGAGCGACATTCCTCTGCACTTCATGACAATCAAGACGCCATTCCTACTCGCCATTACCTCCCTTAAACAGGTTGGGGACTTGCACGCTCTCTCTGTCTCTCCCTCGTGCCTTGAATTCTTCCCCGGTATGGCTAGCGCTATTCTGCGCCCTAGGCCAGGCTATCTGCCGAAGGTGCCTTTTGTTGCCCCTAGGCCCATACGATTGCGGGCATTCTTCCCTTCTCCATTTGAGTACCCTGTGCAGGAGCTCCTTAATATCTGCCCGGTGCGCGCTCTGGATATCTACGTCAGGCACACGGCTCAGTTTCGGGGCTCGGATCAGCTCTTTGTTTGCTATGGCCCCCACAGAAAGGGCTTTAAAAAAAGAAAAAAAAAGAAAGGGCTTTCCTGCTAATCTGCAGTCTTTGAGCAGATGGATTGTGGACGCTATCGCCTCTTCCTATACATCCTCTGGTCTCCTGGCCCCCTTCGGGGTCAAGGCTTACTCTACTAGAGATGTGGCGGCATCTACGGCTCTGTCCTCTGGGATCTCTATACGGGACGTGTGTGATGCTGCGGAATGGTCCACGCCTTTAACTTTTGCCCGCCTTTATAGCCTGGACATTGATGGTTCCACTGGACCTGCGGTACTGCGGACGGCGGGCATTTGGATCCAGGACTACCTCGATGACTGGCTTCTCAAAGCCTCGTCCAGGGACCAGTTGATCCGACACCGGGGCCAATTGGGAAAAGAGCTGCCTCACTCCGGTGAGAGTCATCTCTTTTCTCGGGATGGAGCTGAACTCCGAGAGCATGGTGGCGCGATTATCGGTAGAACGCGCCCGGGCCTTGCTGACCGCCCTTTCCACGGTGTCTTCTCGACCAGTGGTCAGACTGAAATTATTTCAGAGGCTCCTGGGGCATATGGCAGCCGCAGCCCCAGTCATTCGACTTGGGCTCCTGCGTATGCGACCACTGCACCTATGGCTTCTCTCACGAGTTCCGAGTTGGGCATGGCGTCGGGGAGCTCTACTGTCGGGGAGCTCTACGTCCTGGACTCGCTGTCCAGGTTCCACCCCACGGCAGGAGAATGGCGACTCCATCCTCGGGCTGTTCAGCAGATACGGGACATCTTCGGCGAGGCCCAGGTAGATCTGTTTGCCTCCCGCCAGAACACCCATTGCCGGCTTTTTACTCCCTGTCCCTGGCTCCTCTTGGCGTCCTCTCACTGAAGACCGCACTCCTGCTTGCCTTGGCCTCAATTAAGAGGGTGGGAGATCTCCAGGCACTGTCCGCCAGACGAATCCTGCCTGAAATTTTACAACCTTGACGTGGGCTCTGTTCCCTCTGCGGTCCTGAGTGGTGGCAGTCACCCTTAGGGAAAGGAGCGGGTGTACGCTTGCAGTACTCTCCTTGTCATCGGAGAAGTACATCTTCTTGAGCTCCCCCCCTTCGGGCGGCTCTCCTATCCTCCCCCCTCCAGCATCTGACTGAGCGGAGCAGTCAGCGCTGCTAGGTTCTGTAGTGGAGGCTTTGCCTCGGCCTGGCCCCTGCAGAACTAGGGTCCAGATCTGGGAGTCCCCCTTCGGCGCTCCCTTTCTATGTTTTCTATACAGCTCCTCTTCCAGGCGGCTATTATGAACCCGTCCCGTTACACCCTTTGCCTTTGGTGAGTAACGATGACATTCTGTCTTGTAGAACTATGACCCGCTGGTAGCCCTTCGGGCCTCGACGCGATCTCCGCCACTCCTCCCTGTGGGTCGAGGGGTGCCTCCTTCTGGTCGTCAGCAACAACCGAAGACAGCTAAGCTCTAAGTGTTGGACAACTTCCCCGTCAATGAGAATTCCGGGCAGGGGCAGAAGGAGTTCCCATTCAGGTACTACGGCCTTATACTTCTCTTTGTCGTTTAAAGCCGGCCTGTCTGGATGAACTTTGGGCATGGCCCTTTATAGAGGCTCCCATTCAGTTGGTCTAATCCTGACTAATGTCTCCGGGACCGACTGAAAGGGAACGTCTAGGTTTCTTGCGTAACCCCACGTTCCCTGAATAGGGAACGGAGACGTTACCCTTCGCCATGCCCTTGAAGTCATGGATCTGAGGTACCGGGAGGTAAGTAGGTCTGGCTCCTCTAAAAATTCCATACTGAGGCGTAGGTCACGCCCGGCTTTATACCCAGCTGATTGCTAATCAATCACCTACGCCTGCAAATTATTTGCCCGTTAAAGTGTTCGGTCAGTCGCTCTTACGGAGATTCGCTCCCATTCAGTCGGTCTAATCCCGACTAACGTCTCCATTCCCTATTCAGGGAACGTGGGGTTAAGCAAGTAGCCAAGATGTTACATACATAGCCTGAGACATTACTAATAATGTGCTATAGCAAATGTTAGAGTCAAGGTGTCGTAAAAGTGCTGTTCTGTAGTGTGAGTTAGAGAAACCTGTGAAGCGTCTCTCCATCTGTCTCTACTCGTGCTTAAACCGTGTTTGTGTCAGTAATTCGTGAAATATAACCTGAGAAAGTTAAATTTACCCTATGTTTAAAGTTAACTTTAACTTATGGCCGTAATGTTTTCTGCCATCCATTCCACCTCCTCCGACACATGGCTTCACTCAAGGTAAGGTTTCACATTTGTGTACGTATTACGTATTTTGCACATGTTTTATTCTGTTTTATGATCATTTAATAGATTAACAATCTGTAGATTTAAGGATTGAAGAAACGTTGATTTTTCTCTGGTTTTCATTTTTTTTAACTACTTATACGTCTGTTTCTGAGAGCCGTTGGACGGATTAGGCGTTTTACATGTAAAACTTCTATGAATGTTGGAGATGTTCGAGATACGAACGCCACCCTGGAAGGGATTACTTGCGAATCTCGGGGTAGCACTGTATATATATATATATATATATATATTTTTTTTTTTTTTACTGAACTGTCAGTATAAAGTCAAACTTATGAAACATGAGTTTTCCTTCTGCTGAATTGCATCTATTTTCTTTTGCCCGGTGGCAGAAACAGGTTTAAGCAGAAGGTAAATATTGCAGAACAGAGAAACGCACCTCGATGCAGTGCAGAGGGGAAGGGATGAGCTTGAGCTTCAGTCGTGTGGAGTCCACCAGCAGAATTCCCAAAGGCCTCTTCTGCTGGATGGCTAATGCTTCTTTATGCTGTCGGTGATATTTATCCAGACTGCTGCCAAAAAATGTGACCTCTGCAACAGAAACGTAAAAAGCAACATGGAGGAAGTTGTTTGTTCCGCTACTGAAGATGATGCCATCGTACCGTGCTCTTGATCTCTGAGAGCCTCGAGGTCCAGTTCTTCATTCTCTTTGTAAAACAATCTGCACGGCTCGAAGGTGTAAGCGTAGACATTAGCAGCATCAAAAGCCATCTGAATAGACTGCTGCAAGTGGATAAAACATTTTTAAAACAAGTTTACTTATATCCATTATTTGGTGGAAATCACAATTATGGGCCAGGGAACACTCTGGGACAATCTTGTCAGTGAACACTATGTCTCTAGGTCAAAGTTGCCTTGGCAAAGTGGAAAGGTTGTTCTGTGGTCAGACAAATCAAAACTTGAATTTGTTTTGGGAAAACTGGAAAGCCATGCCATCTGCATTAAAGAGGACAAGCTGTTCTGAAGCCCAGAGCTCGGTTCTTGAGCCCGAGTGCGTATGGCAGGGGCAGGGCACACGGCGGGCGGATGCCTCACGAGGGTAAACGCGGTCGGAAATGTGTTTCCTTTAATATAATGTTCCACAAGCATAGTGTTAGGAAAACTTTATGAGCAATTATAGTTGATAGTAGATAAAGATGGCTCAGAGGACAAACTGTGGAATTTGAAAAAGGCAACCTCTTTATAATTACTGGACAGCGGATGCTCTCCGAACTAAAAGCATAAAATATACATTTGTTTATATTTAGTTAGGAAAGCATACCGTGTCCAGTGTAAACTAACCTTTATATGTAAAACGAGGTCCTGAAGAAAACCATCATCTACTAGAATTTCTTCGAGGTTAGGACCATCACCGCATGTTCTCTCCTCAAGCTGAAAAACGATACATGGTTTGAGAAATCTGCTGGAGCGGGATGAAAATGCAAATATTGGTCCTGCGGTACCTTTTTGTTGATAATTGGTTGAGTGAAAGAATTAAAGTGCTTGTCTTGAACTAGCGTCTCCAGAGACAATGCCGTGCTCTCAAACCTCCCGATGATTTCCGTTACACTCTCCTGAAGAATAAAAAGCACGCACACGTCCTGCTGCGGTCAGACTGAAGTGAAGGAAACCGAATCTCCACGAATCGGAAACACAAACCTGAAAGTCATCCACGGAGGGCTGGTACGACAAGCAATGTGTGTCCAAACTCATCTCTGTAATTAAAAGAGGCTGGTGGGGAGGACTGGAGCTCTGCTCTTCACCCTGAAATATTAACATGAATTCACTTTTACAGTAGTTTATACTGCCAAAGGAGACGGCATCACACCAAAGGGACAAGGGCAATGTACTGAGAAATCTTGAGTAAAACCAGGAACGCTATTAAAGTCTCTTTTGCGAGAGGTTCACTATTTTAAATGTGTACATATTATACACTTTTATCACTTGTTTTAAATGTGTAAAACTATTATTTTATTATAATTAGTATTTTTGCTCTCATAGTTTACTGAAGAATGAAGGGTACATTACTTGATTTTTAAAACACACTATCTATGACTATTTATTGAACTGAAATGAAGGCACACGTTTTCTAAAAACCATTTGCGGCGTGGGGGTCACATGACTCCACACGCGGTACTGTTGTAAAGGGAAAGTAATAAAGATAATGGCATCATAAAGCTTCTGAATGGAGATTATGATTAGAATGTATTGTGAGGGTGCAGACGAACCTTTGCATCCGTATCTTTGATGGTCTCTCTGCACGCCCAGCTCTGGATGAGGGTGAGTGAAGGGGTGTGTGAAAGGTGCTCCTGAAACACCCTCAGCAGCTTCTGGACCGAGTTCACCACGAGTGTGTGTGTGGTGTTCACTATCAGATAATCAACCAGTCTGATGAAACTACGGACGACAGAAGAGGAGAGAGGAACATTGCTTTATAGGTGTTGTATGTATAAGATCACAGAGCTCTGGATCCAGTGCTTGAACTCAAAATCCGTGTGTCTGGTTGATATGAAGACCATCTCTGTCTGTTCCGTGAAAGATGCATTTTGTTCATCAACACAAAATTATTCTTAAGAAAGAAATCAGTTCATTGTCACTTTGAAATACAGTGAATGTTGTTAAAGATCCTATGTATAACCCTAAACCTTTCATACAGCCACCCCCCACCCCTTCCTGTGCTCAAGCTTCTGCCACACCCCCTTTTGGTGCAAAGTTCTGCAGACGGTCAGAACAGTTAAAGCGGTGACCACGTAAACCTGTTGAAGTACTGGATACAGCATGTACGCCGAGCCTCTTCGTATTAGACAGAGGGCGTATTCGATGAACTGCTGGTATCAGCACACGGCCGGGTTTGGTTACCTTATGCCTGTGTTCCTTTTCTTACGTCAGTATTGTTTTCTAGCTGTTCTACTCTCTCTCCGTGTTTTGAATTTTCCGCCTGTTTCTGCTCTATGTGTCTGGTTTCATTGGTTAATTAGTCTCGCGCCTGTTTATTTCTTCTTTTCTGTTTGTCTCAGTCTTTGAGGGAGATTAATGTGAATGTTTACGTTAATACTGATCGTAACATGCCGGAAGCCATCCCTGAGTTTCTGTTTGAGTTTAGTTTAGTTATATTTTCATCTGTACAGTTATCGTTAGTGTGATTTTCCCCGTTAAGGTTCTGTTGCTTTCTTTGAATAAAGAGCTTTATCCAGCTCTTAACCCAGTGGGATGGTGGTTGGGGGATGAAGGCTTGGCTGGAGGTATGAGAACAGGAGTGTCTTAAATAAAAGAAAGCATATGACGCTGCTGGCGTACCAAGTAAGCCGTTTGCAGTGGTAGCTCTTGTTGGCTTGCTGCGTGTAAGTCATCTTCTCAGATGTGCTCTCAAAAGCCAGCTTGAACCCAGGGGAAGTCAGCTCTCCGTTGCCATCTGAAACATGCAAAAAAGAAAAAAAAAAAAACGTCTCAACCTCTCCTTGAAACTGCTTTGTGTTACAAAGGTGCTGAAACAATCCGCAAGTGTGATTACTTTCATTCAACAACGAGGTGTGCCTCTGAGATACACCATACATGGTCATGTGTTCTCTTGAACATGCCGTCTGATTTACATTTCAACTAGACCCTCCTGTGGGAGTGGACCTGGATCCAAAGAGTACTTTAGGGAGAACGCAAGAAGAGTTCAGCGCTAGTACATCCAGGACAAACCTGTGGTCTAGAATGTTTAGAGCCTTTTCAGATACTCCAGCCTCTTGGTATTGTTTAACCTGTTCAATCTGTAACTTACTACTAGTTAATGAATTGAGATGTTCAATCTCTCTAATCACTTTCTACAATTACGTCAAATGCTAAGAACTAAAGCATCACATTATGTAACAAAGGTTTAAAGGGTTAATGATAACAAGTGAGTGCCTTTCTCTAATTATTAACAATAATTAATGCATAGGTTAATGTAGCTTTAATCAAACAATAACCTAAACAATAACAATAAAGTAAATTCAATAATTCCCACAAGCTCTGAAACAGAGAACACTGCTGAAACCTTCATCCTGGGTTGAAACCCGTTTTTACATCAACTTATGGACCACCTTACATTATTTAAAAACTTTCAAACTAGAGAATATTTAAAGGTAACAAATCATAACTTTTACCAATCTGCTTGTCCTCATAGTCAGGAGTGTGTCCAAGATCTTTCAAAGTATTTCGACAAGCACTTCTTGCCACCTCCACCACCAGCTCCCTAAACTTCACCAAACGGACGGACACCTGAAATCCAATTCAAGAGAAGCACAAATCTGTTCAGGCGTGTGGAAAAGGTCGGGGGTCATATCTTTAGTTATTGCACAAGAGGTTCTCTATTGGTGCAAAGGATATAAATTGCTTTAAAATTGTTTATTATATTCTTATTTTAACTGGGTCCCTGGCTCTACTGTGCCGCTCTCACCTCCTGCAGCTGCTTGTTCTGTGCGCTCTCAAACTCGCTCAGCGAATACGTGTGGCCTTTATCCAGTCGACACAGGGGCATGTCACTGATGTGGTAACACATCTCTCTGATGTCAATCAGGGCGGGGCCCAAAGACTGGAAGATTCAAACGCACTAATCACATGTGCAGAATGATTTGAAGCGATGGATAATATTCCGATTCGTATGACATCATTCACCTTTTCTTGAAACCAAAACTATTACAGAAACACGAATCGATATAACACAGGGTGACGAACCTCATTGAGGAAGAAAAGATTCTCTTGCAGCGAGCGTCTGCATTGGCTGATTTTCTTACAGCGCACATTAGAACGCCACACACGGAACGCCTTCCATTTGCGGAAAAGGGCAAAGACTGGGATGCGCAGAAGCTTGCAGTGATACTGGTATTCCTGTTCCCAGCGATCTAACGACAGACAGTCCTCCTCAGAACCGCGGTAGTGCACCACAGCGTGGGAACTGACTGTGTAGTAGTCTGCCTTGTTGACGTTGTGATAAGCTGCAATTCTGTTGAAAAAATTTGTAGAAGTCAGAGACAGCTTTGAAACACTTCACGTGTTTTTGTGATTACATGCAGGTGTTTCCTGTTTGATCACCGAACAGAGCCGCAGTATTTTTAAAACTTCAATGTCAAATCTACTCATTTCATAAAAGCCACCTGTGGGTTTCCAAAAGTCTTTCCAGCATTTTGAGAAAACCTTTTAATATCCGGTAATCCCATGATGTCCTCGATAAACAATTATCATTTGCTGATCTCGACTGCAACTCAACATGTCAACCACGCATCAATCTTTAAAACCAAATGCTATTATTTAGAAAATAATAATAATATTTGAATAAATAAATAACATTATTTATTTAAAATATATATGTAATTTTTTTTATGAATAGCAATTCTGAAACCTGTTTTTCTTACTGAAGGTTGTAGGTATCAAATGTAATGGATGTTTTCGGAACAGTAGATGTCACGTAGAAGAATCCCAGGTGAGGGTTGTTCCGAATCGTTTGAATGATGTGTGGAGGTGAGCGAATCTTGGCTTGAATCACTTCCTCTACTGATGCAAACGTTAGCGGACGGGAAGATGATGGAGACAGAGCGTGGCTCAGAGGAGATACGGAGACAGAAGATGGTCTGGAAGAGCTCTTTGCTCTTTTTGGAGGGCATGGCTTTCTGGTCATTCCCTGAGTCAACTGCACCTGAAATGATTAAATGCCCCAAGAGTAAATGCACTGGTCTCGCAGAAGAAGCATTTAGATGTCGATGATGGCAATCATCCAACCTGTCTGTCTGTGATGTGATGGGGAATTCTGGGAAGCTGTAGCTGGGAGCGTCCTTTCTCGACCGAGGGGTCTCTGGCCTGGGCTTCGGCAGATAGAGGTTTCTTAGGGGTCAAGTTTACCTTTTCAAAATGATCTGGGTTCCGATCTTCGCTGCGTCGCTTTAGAATAGGCTGGAAACAAACACAGGAGAAGGCAGAGTGGGGCAGATCAAGAGTTGGATTAAATAAAATATGAAACATAATTAGGTCGAGCTGTGGTTATTAATTCACAGCCAGAAAGTTTAGGGTTAGGGTGAACATTTTTACACCTTCCGGGGTGAAACCTTCTGAGTATTTCGACTAGACGGCCAACTTGACCTCTGGCCTTTTATCAGCTGTGCAGCTTGTTTCGGAGAAGTACTTCCAGGTGTCCCGTGGTCTCCACGCACCTCAGGTGCTCTCTTTCTGTTACTGGTTTCTTACCCACCCCCTTTGGGAGAGAGGTACAACTTCCCCATCAGAAACATAGTCTAGAACCTTGGGTCTGGGGCAGAAGGAGAACCCCTCGATCCGTGCCATGACTTTGAGATCATGTGTTTAAGACCAACCTCATGATGGCTCATTACTACAGCATCCTCCAGCAAGGTGCTTTTGGTTTATTTTGCGACAGCAACATGAGCCCAAACACAGCGCTATGTGAGCAACGAGAGAATGATGGTGTGCTGCACCAGATCTCCTCGGACACCTGACTAAAAACAGCTGAGATGGATCAGACAAAGTGAAAGCAAAGCCCCAACAAGTGTTCTGGGCATCTTTCAGGTGACTTTACATGAAGTTCAACGAGAGAGTGCCAAGAGTATATGCATCATTAACCAAAGCCAAGGGTGGCAGTTTTAAAGTTATTCCATACTTCGCTTTTGTAAGATTCTTTATGTTTATTCCCTCAATTTCTTCACCGAGAAGGCGTGTTGCCTGCCAGAGCATGCAGTGCATATGAACGAAGCTAACAGAAGTGTTTGGTGGAGCTCTGGCTCTTACCAGCATGTCAGCCTGCGCCGGTCTACAAGCGGCCCTCTGTCGCTGCTGACCCCTGGTTCTGCGAGGAAACACCAGAGTATCAGCGTTGAGTTGAGGGCGACTGGGGACAGCTGAGATCAACCTGGCTCTAAGCTGCTCCACATCCACAGGGGCCAAGGACCCAACCACCCCACTGGACCCAGGGAAAGACTTGGGCTCCCCAGGTAACGCCTTCTTGCCGCCCTCAAGTCCATTCCCTGACCGGCTCCACTGCATGACCACACCTCGTTTTCCTGAGATTATACTCCTGCTGTAAATGAATTTTAAAAAGGACAGACAAACTGGTGATGTTAATGTTATAACCATAGACATCTCTACGTAGATACCCGTGAAGCGCTGCCGTGAATTGGACAGATGTGTCAGAGCACCTGCCATCTTAGGAAGGGGGAACTTAAAGCAACATCAACTGGTCAACTCCAGAACTCATTCATTTTCAAGATTTTAACTTACAAATGTCAGACATGTCTATGATGCAACATTAGTTATTTTTTACATTATTTATTTGCATATAATTTGAGACAGTGTATGGTATCTTTAAATAACGTTAAATACATTGAGTAGCTTAGCTAACTTTGAGAAAACAACGGTTTCTTCTATTCCTTAAAAACCATTGTGAATTGAAAGTTTTGAAACGTTTACAATAACCAGAATAACAATAAGTTGAAAACAAAACAATAATTCCACAACGTTGGTCTTTAAAAACAAACTTACAATAACTTTATGCCTTTACAAGTCCGAGTTGCTGAAAAGTCTGGTAAATTGACCGATGTTTGTCATTTTAAGGTCTTCCGAGAAAACGGTAAACTACGCAGCAGTGAGTCGCACGTAACTGTTTACCGTTGCTTAGCAACAGGTGCTCGTTTCACTACTTCAGATGTTTTAGTTTTTCTCAAGATTTGCTCGACCTACGGTTAAAGATTAAAAAATAATTGTAAATAAAATTTGTGAAAGGTTAAATTTATATTTTATATTTCCCATGAAAGAAAACCATAGTTATTTTATACGTAGATACCTCATCATAGATATAACAGTTCTGATAGCTATGCCTTACGACCTGTCACGTACGTCATCATGGCGCCATCTTGGTACGGGACAGAAAAGGTCAGGTCATGGAATTTACTCTGACAAGTGTTCTTTGAAAAAGACTTAAAATATTGACACTGAATGTTCCATTGCTGTCTGATGAACCTGAAACGTCCTTTCACTTGTCTTGGAATTGCAAATTTACAAATATTTTCTAGTGAGAGTTTCTTGATTTTATGAAGCATTGTTTAAAATACGACTTTAAATTATTGTATTGTAGGGCCTTGTACATCGGAGGGCCCTAGGCAGGAAATTTTGTGGCCATATATACCTTACAATAAAGTAATTAAGTATTCACAAACCATCAAATGTACATAATATAATGTATACCCCAAAAGAGAATATGCCTGCAGGAAAATGAATGAATGAATGAATGAATGAATACCTCCCGAGATATTGGCTTTTCAACTTAATATTTCATTACCTATTTTTAGTAAAAACCCAGGTTACTTCTCTAACCTCAACCTGACGTTACCACTTAATCACCTTACTAAAAATTACCTTGAGTTTTTCTCTTCTTTTTATCATTCTTCTTTTTTTGCTTTTTTCTGCAACTGGAGAGTATATTCGTTTAATTTTTGGGGTTCTAATTTACAAAATAAATAAAAATCCAGCGTGGGGTAGGTGACGGGAGCGATCGGGCGAGGTAAAGGTCATTTATATTATTATTAACAGTAGCGACTCGACTCAACCATTGGTTTGTGGGGGGCCCCCTAGCGGTGGTGGGGCCTTAAGCAGCCGCTTAGTTCGCTTACAAAGAGGGCCAGCTCTTTTGTATTGTTTATTAGCAAAATGCTCATTCCTTTGTTATTAGTGTACGAAATTGTAGTCACTCATTGGCTGATTCACCTGTCAATCTGCAATTCAGCTGTCCTTAAACATACAATCGAATTAGATATTCTAATTCTTATTATTATTCATGTGGTGGTTTGTGTTAAATTTAAATACATAAATTTATGTACATTTATATTAAATTAATAAAACAATTTTATACTGTATTATTAAACTAGGTGGATGGCCCCGTTTCACAAGGTATTGAGGTATCCTTTTGGCGGGGTGCGACGGAGCGGCCGCCATCTTAGAACGGGACGAGTGACGTCAACGTCGTTAACTCACAACGATGCTGATAATTAAAAAAAAAAGTAATCAACAACATAAAATAAAGATTATATAAAATATAAGTTGATGAAAAGCATTAGAACAAAAAGTAATAAATAAAAATATGAATATAATATCTAATAATAATAGTAATAATAAAGGAATTTTGCTATTACACTATAAAATACCTTAAAGTCACATTTTAAACACTGCTTCATAAAATCAAGAAACTCACACCAGAAAATATCTGTTATTCTGCAATTCAAGATTTAGAAGCTAGTAGCTGATTTCTTCTGATGAAATTAGCAGGAATAAAATAATCCAAAGGATGAAGCTGTGACGTGAGTGGCTGAAAGAACTGTCAATCATCAGCCCATCAAAAAACCACGCCCTTAAATTTTGCACAACTTTAAGGCTTAAAAAATCTTAAACAAGCAAAAAAAATTCACCCGTCAGAGTGTTCATTAAGTTCAAATTTAGAATCTACATCAACAAAACTATTGGAGTGGAAATATGAGTTCTTTTTTAGTTCCAAAGTTACCGGTAGATAGCATATCTATGGATATGACCATAGACTGTAAAAAAGATGGACAGCGTGACTCCGCCTGTTGCCATCGGGCTCAAATGAAGCCATTTCAGAGCTGGTGAGGAGGCTGCCATTGACGGCTGCACATGCGCACAAGCGAATTCCTGTTAAGAGTAGAACCTTCGTGATTTCAGAGCTCCACCTCGAGTCTGACTCCGCCGCTCTCACACGCAGTTGTTATATACAATTTATTTCATAATTATAATTAAGAATTTGAGAGCGACTTCTCTGAATTTGATCGTTGGGATCGTAAATGATCTTTCTCACGACGTAATGCCAGTGGTTAGTCACCTCTGTTCTGTGTAGCTGCCAATCACATGGCCCGCCTAGTTTTTTAGGAGAAAATTAAACCATCCTCACCCACACAAAAATAAATTTGAACCAATAAAAAAACTATTGAAGATTACTATTTTTGATTTTTATTGAAAGAGGAAGTAAAGATGGCAGAGTGAGAGGCAGCACTTTAACAGGCTCTGCAAAGTAAAGTTCTTTAGTCCACAAGTTAGTCTTAGACGCGCAACAAACACAGATTTTTTTGACTCACAACTTCAACTGTGTCCATCCAGAGAGGTTAGATTGTCCTAATACCCTTTTGAAAAATTGAACGTCAACCATGACTGATCACGACTACAGCATCATGGCTCTTCGCGAGGCATGTGTCGGTAGCGACATTGAGGATATTTAGGTCGATGGTCAAGCAAAAATTGATTTAAACTACGATCACACTCCAATTCTTCTTTTCCTGTCGGCTGTTCCCAGTTTAGGGGTCGCCACAGCGAATCATCCGTTTCCACCTAACTCTGTCCTCAGTATCCTCTACTCTTGCACCAACTACCTTCATGTCCTCTTTCAGCACATCCATATATCTCGTCTTTGGCCTTCCTCTTGACCTCTTGCCTGGCATCTCCATCTCCAACATCCTTCTACCAATATAACCACTATCCCTCCTCTGCACATGTCCAAACCATCTCAATCTGGCCTCTCTGACTTTGTCTCCAAAACAACCAACCTGAGCTGTCCCTCTGATGTGCTCGTTCCTAATCTTGTCCATCCTCGTCACTCCTAAACTGAACCTCAACATCCTCATCCACATGCTACTTCCATCTCTGCCTCTTGTCTCTTCCTCACTGCTACAGTCTCCAACCCATACATCAAAGCTGTCCTCACTACTGTTCTGTACACCTTTCCTTTGATTCCTGCTGTGTGACTGACTTTCATTCCTCTTCTTTCTAGAGCTGACCTCCAACTTTCCAGGGGTTCCTCCCCTTGCTCTCTGCTCTCACTACAAATCACAATGTCATCTGCAAACATCATTGTCCACGGAGATTCCTGCCTGACCTCATCTGTCAACCTGTCCATCACCATAGCAAAAAAGAAGGGACTCAAAGCTGATCCTTGATTTAGCCCCACCTCCACCTTGAACTCCTTTGTCTGACCTACAGCACATCTCACTGCTGTCTTACTTCTCTCATAAATATCCTGAACTACTCTGACGAACTTCTCTGCCACTCCTGACATCCTCATACAGGACCATAGCTCCTCTCTCAGCACCCTGTCATACGCTTTTTCTAAATCCACAAAGACGCAGTGCAGCTCCTTCTGACCATCTCTATGCTTCTCCATTAACATTCTCAGAGCCAAAATTGCATCAGTAGTGCTCTTCCTGGGCATGAAGCCATACTGCTGTTCACAAATATCCACTTCCCTTCTTAGCCTAGCTTCCACTACTCTTTCCCAAAGTTTCATTGTGTGGCTCATCAACTTTATGCCTCTGTAGTTGTTACAACTCTGCACATCACCCTTGTTCTTAAAGATTGGTACTAGGACACTTCTCCTCCATTCCTCAGGCATCTTCTCACTCTCTAAAATCCTGTTGAATAACCTAGACAGGAACTTCACTGCAGTCTCTCCTAGACACTTCCACTGGTTTGTCATCTGGACCAACAGCCTTTCCACTCTTCATTCTCCCAGGAGCCTTCCTCACCTCATCCTTTCTAATCTTTTCAGATTCCTGCTCTACAATATTCACCTCTTCCTCCCTTCTTTCCCTTTCATTCTCCTCATTCATCAACTCCTCAAAATACTCCTTCCATCTTCTCAGCACACTCTCCTCACTTGTTAGCACCTTTCCATCTCTATCTTTAATCACCCTTATCTGTTGCACATCCTTCCCATCTCTGTCTCTCTGTCTCGCTAATCTATACAATTCCTTCTCGCCTTCCCTCGTGTCTAACCTGGCATACAACTCATCGCAGGCTTTCTGTTTGGCCTTTGCCATCTTCCTCTTCACTCTGCGCTGCGATTCCTTGTAGTCCTGTCTACTTCTTCAGTCCTTTTGATGTCCCTGTTCGTCTTCGAATATGCCCGTGATCTGGAAGCCTTAGAGCCTTTTCAGATCACGTAGCCTCTGCTATTGTTTGACCTTTTTGCTGTGTAACTTAGTGTTTGTTAAAAAATCACTTTCTACAATAATGTTAAATGCTAAGAACTATGTAACAAAGGTTTTGTAACAAAGGTTTAAAGGGTTATTTACAAGTGAGTGCATTTCTCTAATTATTAACAATTCTTAATGCATAGTTTAATGTAGCTTTAAACAAAGCTAATGATAAAGGTAAACAATAACCTTCTTATTAAAATTTGGAGTCAGATAAAAGTTAAATTCAATAATTAAAGTTCCCGCAAGCTCTGAAAGACAGAACACGGAACAGAAACCTTCATCCACGGTTGAAATCCGTTTTTGGATCAACCTATGGACCAGACTTACAGTAGTATATTGTTTATGTACTGATCACCGTATTTTTCGGCGCACCGTATTCATTGTCACTACATTACTAATAATAGCCAGTAACATTGTCACTACATTACTAATAATAGCCAGTAACATTGTCACTACATTACTAATAATAGCCAGTAACATTGTCACCACATTACTAATAATAGCTAGTAACATTGTCACTACATTACTAATAATAGCCAGTAACATTGTCACTACATTACTAATAATAGCCAGTAACATTGTCACCACATTACTAATAATAGTCAGTAACATTGTCACCACATTACTAATAATGGCCAGTAACATTGTCACCACATTACTAATAATGGCCAGTAACATTGTCACTACATTACTAATAATGGCCAGTAACATTGTCACTACATTACTAATAATGGCCAGTAACATTGTCACTACATTACTAATAATGGCCAGTAACATTGTCACTACATTACTAATAATGGCCAGTAACATTGTCACTACATTACTAATAATAGCTAGTAACATTGTCACTACTTTACTAATAATAGCCAGTAACATTGTCACTACATTACTAATAATAGCCAGTAACATTGTCACCACATTACTAATAATAGCCAGTATCATTGTCACTACATTACTAATAATAGCCAGTAACATTTTCACTACATTACTAATAATAGCCAGTAACATTGTCACTACATTACTAATAATAGCTAGTAACATTGTCACCACATTACTAATAATAGCCAGTAACATTGTCACTACATTACTAATAATAGCCAGTAACATTGTCACTAGATTACTAATAATAGCTAGTAACATTGTCACTACATTACTAATAATAGCTAGTAACATTGTCACTACATTACTAATAATAGCTAGTAACATTGCCACTACATTACTAATAATAGCCAGTAACATTGTCACTACATTACTAATAATAGCTAGTAACATTGTAAATACATTACTAATAATAGCCAGTAACATTGTCACTACATTACTAATAATAGCCAGTAACATTGTCACTACATTACTAATAATAGCCAGTAACATTGTCACCACATTACTAATAATAGCCAGTAACATTGTCACCAGAGTACTAATAATAGCCAGTAACATTGTCACTACATTACTAATAATAGCCAGTAACATTGTCACATTACTAATAATAGCCAGTAACATTGTCACTACATTACTAATAATAGCCAGTAACTTGTCACTACATTACTAATAATAGCTAGTAACATTGTCACTACATTACTAATAATAGCCAGTAACATTGTCACTACATAACTAATAATAGCTAGTAACATTGTCACTACATTACTAATAATAGCTAGTAACATTGTCACTACATTACTAATAATAGCCAGTAACATTGTCACTACGTTACTAATAATAGCCAGTAACATTGTCACTACGTTACTAATAATAGCTAGTTACATTGTCACTACATTACTAATAATAGCTAGTAACATTGTCACTACATTACTAATAATAGCTAGTAACATTGTCACTACATTACTAATAATAGAAAGTAACATTGTCACTACATTACTAATAATAGCCAGTAACATTGTCACTACATTACTAATAATAGCCATTAACATTGTCACCACATTACTAATAATAGCCAGTAACATTGTCACCACATTACTAATAATAGCTAGTAACATTGTCACTACATTACTAATAATAGCTAGTAACATTGTCACTACATTTATAATAATAGCTAGTAACATTGTCACTACATTACTAATAATAGCCAGTAACATTGTCACTACATTACTAATAATAGCCAGTAACATTGTCACCACATTACTAATAATAGCCAGTAACATTGTCACTACATTACTAATAATAGCTAGTAACATTGTCCCACATTACTAATAATAGCCAGAAACATTGTCACCACATTACTAATAATAGCCAGTAACATTGTCACCACATTACTAATAATAGCCAGTAACATTGTCACTACATTACTAATAATAGCCAGTAACATTGTCACTACATTCATAATAATAGCCAGTAACATTGTCACTACATTACTAATAATAGCCAGTAACATTGTCACTACATTACTAATAATATCCAGTAACATTGTCACTACATTACTAATAATAGCTAGTAACATTGTCACTACATTACTAATAATAGCTAGTAACATGGTAACTACATTACTAATAATAGCTAGTAACATTGTCACTACATTACTAATAATAGCTAGTAACATTGTCACTACATTACTAATAAAAGCCAGTAACATTGTCACTACATTACTAATAATAGCTAGTAACATTGTCACTACATTACTAATAATAGCTAGTAACATTGTCACTACATTACTAATAATAGCTAGTAACATTGTCACTACATTACTAATAATAGCTAGTAACATTGTCACTACATTACTAATAATAGCCAGTAACATTGTCACTACATTATTTATAATGGCCAGTAACATTGTCACTACATTACTAATAATAGCCAGTAACATTGTCACTACATTACTAATAATAGCCAGTAACATTGTCACTACATTACTAAAAATAGCTAGTAACATTGTCACTACATTACTAAAAATAGCTAGTAACATTGTCACTACATTACTAAAAATAGCCAGTAACATTGTCACTACATTACTAATAATAGCTAGTAACATTGTCACTACATTACTAATAATAGCCAGTAACATTGTCACTACATTACTAATAATAGCCAGTAACATTGTCACTACATTACTAAAATAGCTAGTAACATTGTCACTACATTACTAATAATAGCCAGTAACATTGTCACTACATTACTAATAATAGCCAGTAACATTGTCACTACATTACTAATAATAGCTAGTAACATTCACTACATTACTAATAATAGCCAGTAACATTGTCACTACATTACTAATAATAGCCAGTAACATTGTCACTACATTACTAATAATAGCTAGTAAGATTGCCCCACATTAGTAATAATACAGTGGTTCTCAAACTTTTTTAGTCGAGCCCCCCTTTAAACCTTTAAAAGAATCTGGGCACCCCAGATGTAAAATAATAATTATTTAATAATTAATTAATAATTATTTTAATGTAAAATAAATGTAACTACTCCTTAATGTTAAATAACTCATTATTTATAGCTTATTTAAGTGACAATTCGGTTGCATGGTGTTAAGATATGATCCTTATGCGCTCTTACCTGGATCATTACGGTAGGAACACTACCCAATTGCAGAGCACGTTACTTACGTTTGTTATCTCGTATGTACATGTGTGAGATGTACCGTTGAGAGATGATTTGAGTTTGAGGTTATTAAAGAAGAGTTTCAGTCATTGAGAGCGTTTTGTTTTCCTCACGCGAGCAAGAGAGAGAGAGAGACAGAGAGAGAGAGAGAGAGAGCGCTCATCTGTGCACCTGACGTCAACACATGGAAACAATTGTATGCTTGCTGTTCTAATATAAATCCTTTTAATTTTGTCAGCTTATGAAAACCCACATAACTCCATTAATGAAGGATCAAACTGTCCAAGTTTGTGAAACTGTCCAAGTGAATGCGGATTGTGGAAACATTGTTGTGGCTACTGCAGCCAAAGGCATTGTTGGAAATGTAGTTTTTTTTTTTAGTTTTCGTTACGACCGCGCTATGGCAGAGATGGGCAATGGCTCAATTTTGGGGAAGAAAATGTGCGTCTTATAGGCCGAAAATACGGTATATATGGAAAAAGTTTTATACATAACTTTAAGTAGAATGGGGGAAAAATATTTTTAATCATTTTAAAATAGAATGGAGTAACTATATACATTACTGGGAATTAAAATGACTAAAGCGATTAAAACAATCAGAGATCTAAAATCCTTAAACATGTTCATTTTATTTCTTTGAATGGAACTTTGTTTCTCATTATATGTGAATGCCCTTCACTTCTCATTATATGTGAATGTATGTTCATTTATTTTTCTGCAAATAAAAAATGACGGAGCGATCACCATCTTAGTACGGGACAAGTGACGTCTACGTACTGCACTGGTCAATGGAAGGTAAGATCTTCCAGCAAATTAATATAATACAATATTAATTATTTTATTTATTTAATATACATTTACAGAAATAGGAGCCAATAGTGAATTGAGTCAATATCTCATACCCTTTAAACCAGGTTTCTCATTCCTTTTCACTCCGAGGCTCTAAATGTCCCAGCAGTGTCAAAGGGAGAGAAATGTCCAGAGTCTGCATTTCCTGAATTCAACCGTGTTTTGAAACACAATTCCTGTGAAAGTTTCAGAACTTTTAGGGTTTAAGACTTGGTGCATTTTATGAATGAAAAAAAAAAAACAATCTCATGATTTTTTTTTTGTAGTTTTTTTTTTTTTTTAATTTCTGGTTAAACTACTCAACTAACTTAAATATATTACTTAATTTCTGTGGCCTCTAGTTAAATTTTCAAGTTGCATACATTAATTTTGCAAGTTTTTAACAAAATATAACCTTTTTATATAAGGTTTTTTTAACAGACGTTGGCCTTATTATTCTGTGCCCCCTAAATTATGAAGTATTTTTTTTTATAATCCCAAATCTTTTAAATTATTACCCATTTTCTGGTCAAACAAAATTTGGGTTTACAGACGGTCCCTGAGCGATCAGAAAATCAGTCTGAGGCGCACATACAGCGAACGCGGATGACGATATATGTTGAAAACATTAGCATTGCATTGTCCGCTACGGAACACAGATCAGATTAATCTACAACTTTTGCCTCATTGGGGTCCGGCTTTTTTTTTTTTTTTTATAAATAGTTTTGAGTCTCTTTGGCGTTTTTCCAGAATACTAACGCTAGCTAGCGTGTTGCTTCTGTTTGTTTCGTCGTCATAACGTAACTGCCATTAACGGTTCGTCCGAAACATCGTTAGCTTTTCTCTTCAGAAAGTGCGGGAATTTACTTCCCGGTGGACTACAGTCAACGCATCTGACTGAACTATTTCAAATCTTATGTCGTGACGCGATGGTCTGTTGATATTTTAATCTAATGATAATATACATAACTATTGACATTTTATTTTAGTGTTTTTGATCCTGTGAAATAATTTAAAATAACTTATTATTTAAATAATTATTTAAAACGATATCAGTAAAAAATAAATAAAAATGTTGCCTCCGCGGCTCACCAGATGGCGTGCCACAGCCCACTGGTTGAGAATAGCTGCTTGCTGCTTTAAGCCATAAAATGACAGCGATAAGTACCATATTTATTTTTCAATGGGAAGTGGAACTGTATTCCAAACCCCAACCTGTACAAGAGTGCTTTCATTCTTTGCTACCCTGAGATCTCAGAAGGGACTTAATGCCTCAACACACCTTTACATGAATCTCCTGATGCTTCTCCGCAGAGTCCTTTTCATCTGAGTCTACGAAATATTGATGCAATAATGCTCCCTGCCTGAATGAAGGTGGTGTACGTGATATAACAGACGTTCACCGCGCCAAACAGGAAACCAAAGCCTTTAAGACCTGTTCACATCGACCTAAATTTGCGTAGCAAAGTTTGGTGCTCTGACGCCCCTCGAACCACAAGCGCCAACGGGACATCACTCATCAGCCCAAAATGAACGGTTCCAATGAAAAAGGGTTTTGAACAGACATATCAGATTTGGTTTTCAGAGGACAGTGACCAATGAAAGCTTTTAGTGACGTGATGGTCAAAGAGCCGCTTGGTGGCGCTCATCTCACATTTTCCTAACGACTTTGTACAGCCACAAAATAGCTCCCCACAAATCCTCTCTTTTCTCCAAGTTTTTGACAAACAGCTCCTTGTGATCAGTCAACAACAGAATAAACAGCTTGACGTATCATCTTCAAGCCATTCTTCTTCCCCGTTTCCCCATTTGGAGAGGTGAACATCTATTATAGCGCATTGGCCATTTCAGGCAGGCAGCGTCATTGCATCAATATTACCTTGACGCAAACGAAAAGCACCCTGCTGAGAAGCCATGAGGAGATTTGTGCAAATCCCAATTCGGACCGGTGTGTAGAGACCCTCAGACTGTCGAGAGGAAATGGATAATCTTCCACCACACAACCCAAACACAGTTTTAAAAATCGTCTCATTGCTGTTTTATTTGAGCTTGTTTTCATCCCGGGCAGTTCTGCGCTCAGAAGAAGTGAAAGGAAAATAGACAGACACAGCTTCCCTCGGCACGGGCCACTTGCATGAACGGAGATCCAGGCACACTTCACAAAGCAAACACCAGTTTATTATTGTATTCAGCGGCTGTAAGCTCCACATAGAAAAGAAAAAACATCAAACAAATAAAGATCAATATTTTAAGTTAAAGGTGACCTGTGCTTTGTAGGATGTCAGTAGATTTTTTTTCTGCCATTTGTATCATTTTAAGCACGAAACTAAGAGTACGACTAGGAATGCATGATGTGCACAATCTTTTAGAACAAGCATGCAGCTGCAGCAAGCCTGAGCAGGGATGAAGGGGCATGGTAGAGAATACCACTCGAGGCTAGATAAAAACAGGACAACTTCTAATTTAGAAAATAAAACATTCTTGTCCCTGACAGTATTTATATCACTTTTACAAATCGAGGTCTCATTTTCGAACCAACAGACGCTGAGCTCTTAGCAGTTGGCTTTACTGCGCGTTTCTGAAACTCTGGCAAAGGTTCGAGGGCAGATGTGGGCAATGTAATCGGTCTGGAACCGAGAATTTGGTGTCCGTCGTCTTTTCCTTTCTGCCTGTGTGGTGAAGAAAGCATCCTGGAAACGCATGCTTGACGCCGTAGACTGCAAAACAGAACAAAGCCTTGACAAACACTTGTCTAGAAGAGTTCAATTTTCTTCAATGAAGTCTAGAAAAAACCCAACGTATGCATCTGTGTCAAGCCTATGGGCCTGTTTCAGGCTTTGGCATGAGGACTCGAGGCAGACGTATAAATTGGGAATGACTGTTTACTTGTACAAACACTACGCTACTGAGAAAAGAGAAACTTCTCAGAAGCAAACGCTCACCAAACGACCTTTCACTTTTTTAGGCAGGTCTTCGTCCAGGGTGTAAATGTCTTCGCGCTTTGCCAACACTTGGGATCCATCTTCAAACTCCACCTGCGAGCAGACCATGGTTTTAAAAGCCTTGTAGTGGACTGCATTATTTCACGTTTCTGACTGTTCACCGTTTTATGGTATTGAATAAAACCAGTCCTCCCAGTCCTGAGCTTGATGTGTCTTACGATCTACGATCCTCAATGTTGCCTTTTTTACTTGAAACCCAGTCTGCTCTGAAATCTTGTTGCTGCAGCAGAACTACCTTGTGTCTTGTTGCTGAGCTCAATCTCAGCCTGAGAAGAACTCGTCTTTATCGACCTCACCTTTGTAGCAGCGTTTGAGTGTTCCTCACTCCTCATTTGGTAAATTGATGACAATAAACAATCCTTATTTCCATTTGTGGGTGCATTCTTTTCTTTAGCAGCATGTGATGTGTGTTATAAGCGAATGCACCTGGTACATGTATGTAGTGTTAGACCCGAGGTACTTGGCTCCGTAAAGAAGTCCATCCGGCCACTTCACCTGGACCGTCTCACCGACCTCAGGAGCGCCGAGCTGCGCACAGTCTCTGCTCTGCAGCACCAAAGCAAATACACATCAGCTTTCCATCCGTCACAACATAACGGCGAACAGAAGCACTCACAACAATGTCTTCCGGAAAGGTGTCGTTGCTGAATGAGCCGTCGTCGAACATGACCTCGTAGAATGTCTGCGCCGTCACCTGGGAAACGCGTGAGCTGTAGTAGCGCAGGTTCTTGTGTTTGGAGATCACGGTCTGGCCAACTTCTAATTCACTTCTCCTTGTTTTTGCTTTCTACATGGAGAAATGAACCCGCTCAAAATCAAGCGTTACGTTCATTTCGTTCACCTCAGAGTGACTTACAGCACTGGAGCTCCGGGACTGGTGCCTGTGGCAGGTGATGAAAACAACATACGGCCAATCATCTGGCTCCATGGGCACCCCAGCAGCATGCGCACAGGTCACATGGAAAGAGGTGGGACACCGGCCACAAGAGCACTGGATGCAGGCCCCAGACATCCGGCTTATTCTGTTTCGGCAATATATACACTTCTAAAAACAACAAACAACCAAACAAAAAAAAAACAGTTCAAACAAAGAACAACCATTATTTTGTCTGAAACTTTGTGGAGGGCATCACTCACCAGCTTGTACCTCTGCACAGGCACAGCACTGACGTCTATCAGAGCTCTCTTCACCACGTTGATGAACTTGACCTCAGGGAGGCCCACGGCACACATGACATGGGCCCATCTACCGGAGAACATGAGTGTTTTTAACAGAATATCCCAAACACAGTGCAGGCGCCTGATATTCCGCTTATGGTGGAGGACGCCAATGTTGACATTTGAATTTGCGAAAATGAACGTGCCACTAACAAGCTTAAAGGAATCAGTTGTAGTACGGCAGTGAAATCAATGCGTGTGGTAGTACTGCGGGGGGAGGGGGGGGGGCTTAGAAAAAAAACTGGAGATGCTGAACTCAAGCAAAAGTCATGGATGAAACACGAGTGAAGTCACCCTCCTGCAGGGCCTTCCAAACCGTGGGGGAGTGGGTGTTGTATGCCACAGTATGCCACAAATTTCAGCCGAGTTTTTGTTAACCAGTATTTTTTTAACACAGTGAAGCGGTGAAGGAGACTCAGATTGAGACGACAGCTCGGATGACGACCGATGGGCAACAGGCTAAAACTAGCAGAGCACAAACCAAAGAGAAAACGGCCAGTGGAATATGTTCAACCTCGGGTAAACTCAGTGTTGGAGAGAACGAAGGGCGCGAGAACAGCTAGCATCAGACGCCGTGGTTGCTCCGTTTGAGCTAACGATGTATGCTTTCTTTTACAGAAATATAATCTGAAAATTCCTCCATAATGGTCACTGATGGATGCATGTGTGAGGATTCTCAAAGATCATGTACCGTACCCTTAATGATCAAATGTGTTAACAGGATGTTGCCAGTAGAGGGCGCATTCAAAACAAATAGAATAGAATCCTGCAGAGTGCTGGCTCTGACAGACAATACAACAGCTGCTGGAATGTTCACCTGTCGTCTGTCGTTCGTTTCAACGCTCCTCCCCTCAGGTTACAAAGGCAGCAGTCCTGATCCAAAACAAACACAACGATGCGGAGATAGTTACAATGGTACAACAATGGTCAGGGTGAAACATATTCACAGGCTTGAGGATGAATATTCCAGTCCCATTGAAGATCTGAAGGAACTAGCGGTTCAAGATTGCTTTCAGTGTGGGCAAACTTCCTCACATCCTTCTCTTTCTTCATGTAACCCCAGGTGCTCTCGACGATGCTGAGATCATGGCTCTCTGTGCATCACTTCCAGAACTTCTGCTTCTTCTCTACACCAAAGATTGTTTTTAATGCCTGTACATTTGTGGTCATTGTCCTGCTGCAGAACACATCTGTCCCACCATGAGCCTTCCTGATGTTATTGCACGACGGATCACTATCTGCCTGTAATCTGCACACAGCTCCTATGTTTTCCTGCATACTTCAGTAGCCTGGCCTCCTCTTCAGGTTGAAGTTATTGTTTTTGACTGCAACTACTCCAGACAGTAGATGAGTGTAACTGGGTTCCACTGGACTCTGCCGGTTCTGAACAAATAGCTCTGCTGCCCTGTAGCTTTGAGGAGTGATTAGCCAGATGTGCTCCACAGATTTCCTTGTCTGACCACTGCTTGAACAGTATCTTGAACCCCAGTCTGCTTTGAAATCTTTGCCTGGGACAAGCGTTTGTTGCTGCACCCTAAACCAAACCCTCCACTTCATCTTGGTTGCATAGTTTGGCTGTTTCTAATACATACATACATCTATTTCTGAAAGTGTTCTTTGGGATTTTTCATACCTACTTTAAACTTTTACACAGTACTGTAAATATTGAAAAGACCACAAAATGTTATCACTACAAACCGTTCAACCCCAAGTTGGCCATCTGCACCTCAAAATATATTTCCAGATTGGGAGCAGAGTTTATTTATTTATTTATTTTTTTTCATGTACAAATTAGATGATGCAGAGGTACACAGAAAAACATCAGAACTCCCTAAAGAGAAGGGAACCATTGTAGAAACACGAACAGTGGCGCTCCAAACCCACAGATGCACTTGGGGAACTAAGGTGGTCAAAACTTGGTACACACAATCTGGCTTTAGGGACATGGAACGTCACCTCACTGGGGGGGAAGGAATGTGAGCATGTGAGGGAGGTTGAGTGATACCGGCTAGAAATGTGTTGGAGTTCCACACATCCGTGTAAGGGACTGGTCTCTCGCTGTTGCTTCGGCCTATTGTCCGAACAATAGTGCAGAGTACCCCCAGAGGTACTGGAAAGTTCTCCAACTGGGGACTCCATAATTCTCCAATGTGACCTACATGGGTAATGACAGTGATACCTGGAGGGGCGTGATTGGGAGGAACTGCCTCTTCAATCTGAAATCGAGTGGTGTTTTGTTAATGCACTTCCGTGCTAGCCACAATTTGTCCATAACGAATACCATGTTTGAGCATAAGGGTGTGCAGTTCACCAGGACACCCTAAAATGGAGGTAATTGATTGACTTCATTGTCGTATCATCTGATCTTTGGCCATATGCCTAAGACACTCAGGTAAAGAGAGGGTCAGAGCGGTCAACTAAACACTACCTTGTGGTACCTTAGTCGGCAGGGGAGGAAGTTGGACAGACCCTGCAGACCCAAACACGTGTTGAGGGTCTGTTAGGAACATCTAGTGGACCCTGCTATTAGAGGAGTCTTCAACCAGGAGAGCTTCAATCAGATTCCAGGGGAAGTTGGGGGCATTGAATGTTTTTCGCATCCATTGCTGAAGCAGCTGCTCGGAGCTGTGGCCGTCAGGTCTCTAGTGCTTGTCAGGACAGCAATCCTAGGACCCGGTGGTGGACACTGGAATTAAGACTGAAAAAGGAGCCCTATCGAGTGTGGTAGGCTTGTGGGACTCTTGAGGCAGCCGATAAGTACCAAAAAACCAAGAGTGCTGCAGCTTCAGTAGTTCTGGTGGCAAAAAGACTCAGGTGTAGACATATCTATCTCCCTGGCTAAAGTCACTAAGGTAGTTCGCCAACTACTCTGTGGCAAAGCTCAGAGTGTGGATGAGATTCGCCCTGAGTTTCTGAAGTCTCTGTTTGGGGTTGTCTTAGTTGACACGCCTCTGCACTTGAGGACAGTACCTAGGAAAACTAGGTTAACTGCAGGGACATACTGGGTTTGAGTGCTTAACTGCAGCAGCATCAGTGAGTGAATAACCTACAGCTTCAAGGTCTCCGCTCACACAGCGATCACAGCTCCATACAGGGCCGACATCAAGCGCAGCAACACCGTAGCAACCTGCGAACAAATCACAACGGTTTGAACATCATCACACTCCGTTTGAATAATTCACTGTATTAACACACAGCTCAGTTGGGATGGAAGATGAGGCATACTGGCATGAACTTGAACACAGCAGCTGCTGCAGGTCACGTGGGCACTGGAGCCATCCTCCTCCAGCAGTGTGTTCAGGGGGCATGGGCCCTCCTCGTATGCAAAACATATCTCAGGGATCAATGGTCGCGATCTTGCTCTTGGACTCTGCAAACTTGACACCTGAGACTCTGGGGAAGCACCCATGAGGATGTCATCCCTTCTCTCATCGAAGTTCTCGGGCTGCGAGGCGAAAGAAATGAAATGAGTCACGAAACACAATCCGGCGACTCTCTTTGGAATCTTATCCTACCCTGTACCTGATGGTACGGCAGGAAA
The DNA here is from genome assembly GCA_007224835.1 of Danionella cerebrum. Taxonomy (NCBI): domain Eukaryota; kingdom Metazoa; phylum Chordata; class Actinopteri; order Cypriniformes; family Danionidae; genus Danionella; species Danionella cerebrum. The sequence continues at coordinate 186,649 of SRMA01026928.1, forward strand.
AGTGTGCAGACGGCGCAGTGAGGAGCGCTTCTGGCTGCGCTCGAGTTGTACTCTTGCTCACATTGGAAGCTGGGTTTTCTGTGCTGCCACAGGTGCACCAACGGCTTCGCCCAATCCTCCGCCTCTGGCTCTTCTTCTATGTTCACACAGTCCTCGAGAGGCTCTGAGACACACATAAATCGACAGGCGTTTATTTTCCAGTTCACTGTTTGCATGAAAGCATCGCTTTTATTGGAAAATCCTGCAGATGTTCAAACCACCAGTCCTACTGTTAACCAGGTCTAACCTTGGTTCTAGTGGTGGTTAAGTCCCTCAAGCTAAAGCCCCTGTAATAAAACAAATCGTGCCTTAGAGAAGTTTGTTCAGCACAACAATAGAATTCTCCAAGTGTCTTCTTATGAATTGACTATTCGTTTGGGTGGAGGTCACCAATAAATAGTGGCAAAACCTCACTGGAGGACAAGCGTCAAAAACAGCAGGTGACATCATGAAAACATGCATGGAATGAGCATTCCCTCAGAAATCTTCCAGCACCCCCTTGAGGCTGGAAGATACTCAAACACAAGTCAAGCCAGAGCCTGGTGTTCTTAGCTTCATACTCTTAAAATAGTTGTGTTGTCTGTTACTTTTTACATCATGACATTGTTTGGTGAGCAAAAAAAGCCCTAGCACTTGTCCCTTTGGTCACATTATCAAGCATTATGACAATTAGCATTTAAACTTCGCGAAAGCGTTTAAAAATAAGTTCCGAAATGTGACCACGACCATGATTTTGAAGAGATCAGTGGGGTCTGTGTTCAGTGAGATTGAAAGAATTGGTTGAAAAGGACAATAGTTGACTAGAAAAGACTTCCTTCTTCTATTATTAAGAAAGCCATGGAAGCAGCACCATCGTCGCTGGCAGCCTGCTGTTTGACTGCACTGGGCACCGCTCGAGCTGTGGGCTTTCTGAGCGGGTGACGCCAGCTCTTGGTGGTCTTCTTAACCGTTTGATACTGGCAGAGCAAAAGAGAGAAAGAGAGAGAGAAAGTGAGAAAGACAGCACACCTCGCAAAACGATTAAATAAAGCTGCTGCTTTTATTGTTTGTACATATTATTAATGCATTGCAATACATTTAGTCCTGCGCAGCATGTAGTGAATGTGATTGCGTACAGAACACGCGTCAGAGCAACAGACTCATATAAAATACAAGCGACTGCACTGTTCCCCCCGTGACCCTCTACTGGAACTAATGCAGAAATATTAATTGCATGTGACGGTACAGGGACCATAAACGTATAGATTTATTCTTAGATTTTTCACAACAACTTTCCAAAATATAAAAAATATCAGAACATTTCTCAGAGTAAAAGCATTTTAAAGGTACAATATGTCTTTCACAGTTTTTTCTACAGCCGGTCCGTGTGGCTGATGTCACCAGCTCCTCCCTTTAGAGACGAATCACAGAAGAAAACCATCACAAACCAAAAGTACCATGCCCCTGTGGATATCCCCACGACACGAATACAGGCGCTGGTCAAAGAAGCAGCAATTAAAAGCAAAAAGAGAGAGACGTGTATAATGCCTACATGGATTCCACCCAGACGGAAATATTCGGAACGTTTATTTGCCTTCACATCGGTGGCCTCCAGCTCTTCTGGATCGTTGCAGCTTCCTCTTCTCAATACCCCAGAGTATCTCTAGGAAGTCAGGGTCAGGAGTGTTTGCTGCCAATAAAGAGCAGGCAAAGGTGCTGCAAGCTCGGGCACTGTGTGCAGGTCTACATTCCTGCTGGGAAATAAATCTGCATCTCCAGAAAACCTCCTGGTAGATGGCTGCGCGCCACGGTCAAGTTTTGTTTCACAATCCTCTTCAGGGTGCAGTTAACCCTAGTGATTGTAAGCCGTGTCTTATCTTTCCCTTTAGCTTTCTATTACTGTGCTTGGAACTCTTTTCAATGGCCAGATGTCAGTCGTTATACTACAAAATAAACACTAGGTATACGTCGGTCTGTGAGGAATGAACTTACACCCTCTGCCAGCAATGAAAACACGTCGGCGTCTCTGCTGAATTTGGGATTTACAACCACCGCTGTGTGTTAGCACTAGATTCTTACTTTACTCTTTGAAATGCCTTCATCGTGTCGTGGCCAATATCGGGTTGTTTTAAACGAGATCTGTGGTTCAGTTTGGAGCTTTTCAGACGTGAAATCAGTATATTGTACCTTTAAGTCGTTACGAAAACAAAAACATCTTTCCTGAGCACCACATATATTAAAGTGTCTTTAAATACCACGAACTTTGGCACCATAAATATAATTGAAATGTCCAGATTCAGGGTGCAGGTCGCTTTGAGGATAAATACTGGACCAGAGTCAGCGGCCGAGGTTATTGCACTACGGAATTGTTGAGTACGAGCATTACTGTGATTAAATGATGGATTACTGAAGGACATGGTTCTTAAAGACACTGTGAGGTTACTGCGAGCAGAGGCCAAACCCTGGACGCGTCACTGGTCACAGCGTAGCACCAGAACTCACTGAACAGACTTCCCCCGGTTCCAGGCCCATTTCCATAAAGTCTGGCTCGCTCATGGCACGCTCATCACTGGAACCACTGCTGCTGCTGCTCTCTGCGTCTTTATCTCCCGACTCGCAGGAATCCGAGTCACTCACGGAACCGTCGCGCTCAGACTTTGCACTTTCATAGTCCTCCTGAATTTTATGGTAGTCCTCCTCAGGTTCAGGGGGAACCGTCGAGGCACCGAGCTCATGGCATTCAGCAGCTTCCAGCTCCGCGTGCCCTTGCTTTAAATCAAACGGCACGCTCTGAGACACCTCCGTATCGGAGCTCTGCATGCCGATAGGCTCCAGGTTGGTCCAGGTCTGGGTTCCAGGTGAGGAGCTCGGAGATTCAGAGATCTTTTCTCGGCGACAGCCCGACTCGGACCACATGCTGTAGGGAATGGAGTCGTGAGCGTAGTCTGTGAAACAGCCGCCGCCGGTGATGAGACCCACTTCTAGCTCAGGCTGTAAACTCTCGATGAGCACCGCGGGGTTCTCCGAGGTGAGATTGTTCCAGATGGTGAAGGGTTTGGATTCTGTAAACATGCCACGGGAGTGTGTGAGGGAGCCCGACTGCTCTTGGGAGATTTCCTCACCGCGGTCTTCCACTGACACGAGGGAGTCTTCACGAGTCTCATCTGCTTTTCTACCTCGCGTCTCGATTTCACAGTCACGGTGAGAATCGCGGTCAGTTGAGGGGTATGCGTTGTCCTCTGGAGGTTTCCATTGTCCAACCAGACAAGGGGAGCTCGAAATGGAGTTTTGGAGTTCTGTGGATGGCAAATGTGGACAAGCACCTTCAGAGAGATGCTCCTCTTCACCGGTTACACTACGAGGTTTTTCTAAATGGAGGACAGGTGCACGGTCTGGACAGGGATGATGGAGATCGGCAGAGTGCGGTCGCACAGCGAGAGTCAGCGAGGGCATTTCAGGAGCGAGCGACTGAGGGTGTGCTCCCTCTTCCGCAAGCTCGGGCATTAGAAGAGGCATTTCGTGAAAAGCGCTTGTCTGGGTTTCGTAGTTATCTGAAGCCTCGACAGAGCTTTGTCTCTTGGTTGGTGCTGAAGTACCACAAGCAACGCTTTTCTCAGTCAACACACCGGTGCCCGTCGCTTCAGCTGGCACACAATGACTTGCTGAAAACAGAGCTGTAGCAGCCGGGGCGCCGGGTGTTTGTGACCGGCTCGCAGATAAAGCTCGAGCTCCTGATTCCGAGTTTAATGGTGGACGAGGAGTTCTCTCTGCATCCACAGTGATGTTATTCCCTGAGGTTGATTCAAGTTCAGCACGCCTGGTGGAGTTTGTCGATATTTGACCCTCGTCGAGAACAGACGGGGTCTCTGGAGATGGTTCGCACTCATCGGGGAGATTGTGGCTTGACGCGGTGAGCAGAGGTCGCTCTGGAGATGCGTCTCTGACGGTCGCCCGGGGCAGTAAGTCACTCTCCACTCGTGTTACCTTCACAACACACATTTGGCGACAGGGACCCGCCATCCCTAAAAGGAAAAGAAGAATGTCAATCAAAGCGCATCAACACTGAAGTAGATGTTAAGCAGTGGGTGCGGGGATTACTCTAATGAGAGAAACCGCTTCACGAAAATCCTTCTGTTCAGTGCTGCAGAAACCATGCTCTAACGAGTGTTTTACAATAATCCAGTTCTTGTATTTAATGGGGAGTCGTTACATTACTCTTTTAGCTACGATGAAAGGTGTGCCGTTATTAAAGGATGGGCCACTTCTGAGTTTATTTGAACCTGTTCCGGTACAATTGAAGATATGATCTGATTCCCAACTGGAAAATCCCAAAAAAAAAAATAACAATAATAATAACAACTCAAAATAAAGGCTTTTTTGACTCTTGATTTACCAAAAGATAAATTGAAGCAAGAATTAGTTTAATGGTTTGTGAACTGAAATAATTAGACTTTCAAAAACATTTTTTAAAAACACTTTATTGAAGCCATCACTTTGTCATAAGGGGTTTTAGCACCACCCCCTCCATGACATCAGCCAGCTATTACACTCTTACTGGCGGAGTCAACTTAAGCATCAGACGGCTCAGTCCCGTCCTTGTGGAAGACTTTTCTACAAACTGTGATTTTGACGTAAAACTCCCAAAACGCATCCCCTCGTAACAGCATCCATTACACAGCACTTTTTTCAACTCGCATTTATTTATTGGCAAAATGCATTTTAAAAACGTATTTATACTAACCTCTCAATTCGCTCGAATAGAGCAGCTGTTTTTGGTTCTTGGCGTCCTCTTCTTTGTTTGTCGAGGACTGGCCTCGCTCCCCTCGACTCCTCCGGCTACACCCCTTCACCGGTGCTGAGACCACCGTCTTCAAGCGCTTAGAGCACGCGCGGGGATTACGAACACTGCTGGAGTAAAAGGAAAAATGACATTTTGTCAATCACTTTGTCATTTAAACACTATGTCCACAGCTGGAACAAGAAAGAGCCTTCGCCGGAGCTCATGTACACCACTCTCTTTTATAAAGGTTTGTAGCAGGAAGCTGATTGGCTGCTGCGTGCCGGGCTCATTTGTAGTCGAAATACAGCGAATTAGATTTGGACAAAAGAAACAAACAAAAACTAAATCACGACAAATAAAGCAACAACAAAAACAGAATTTAAACGTGTACACTGTAAAAAATTAGGTTTTTAAACTTTTTAGGACCCTGTGTACAATTATGATTCGACACTCAGCAAATGCAAAACCTTTACATTTCTCCCTGACATTTACTTATAACCTCCCTATATTTCCATGGAAGGACAGAACATGTTCGTTTGGTGGAACACCTGGTGGAAGGGGCTTTCCTCCGCCTCCTTTGAAGCCAGCTCTGGAGCTCGGGTGTAGTGCTGGGTGTGGGCAGGGTGTGATCCAGGGAGTTCGAGTCCTTGCCCTGTGTCCATGCCTCATAGCGCTCCGGCTGGAAATGCCTAACGAAGGGGTCCATCGAGATTTTCACCATGTCCTTGCTGCACGAACACTGTGAGGGCACATTTGAAACAAAACCTGTTAAAGCCCCATAACTGCAGAATGTTTGCTGGCTGATCTGAAGCTTCGTGGTGGCACCTGGTTTTGGCACACACTGTATCGACGCATGCGGTGATGATTCTTTCTGGCCAATCAGAGATCAGCAGGATGTTGCGGGCCGTGGCGCATTACTTACAGTAGTTCTTAGTTACTGTAAGTACGCCGTAATCAAACACGTTATAGTTGTCAAAATGCTAATTAGATTATAGTTACTGACCAAGCAACTGGGTGTTACCGCCGCTTTACCGAGATCGATGCTTGTTTGTCAGCGTCTGGAGTAGTAGGCTTTCAGTCGCACACGGGGGATGGGGAGTGCATTTCTGGAACAAATATTCAATCCATGAACTGCTCCTTGTGTAAATATCCAATCAGTGAAGAGGGCGGGACTTCACTCTGAGCGCAGCCAGAGGGCGGAGCTCCCTCAGTCAGCATTTAAACCTGGGGTTTGACATTTATTTCAAATATCTTTCCACATTGAAGTTTGAAATCTTCGTCTGAAACAATCGCACGATAAACAATTGAACTGAGCTCTTGTTGTGTCTACTACACAAACACACTGCCTCCAAATAATTCATTTTTTGCATTTCCTGAAAGCCATTTCAAACGGGTCTGGTCCTTCTGTGGTTCCGTAGGTAGGTAATCGTCTTTGTACGATGAGCAGAGATTCTCATGCTATTAACCCGAGTCCTAACACTACATAGGATATTTCCAAAAGCTCCCAGTATTTCAGTTACTTTTTTTACATTGTTTGCAAACCAGAGATTATCAGAGATTCATCATCACTACTTGAAGATTGTTGGTGTGCTTTTGTGAATTTTACGCGAATATCCAGAGTGCAATATCCCGGAATATTTTTTGATTAACTACGCCACAAAAGTTTCAGACTTCAGGGTGCCAAGACCTCAACACACATAGATACATATTATCAGATATTATCCTGAAGGAAACCAGGACTAGAGCAACCACAAAGTCCTAGTGCAACCGCCGCCGGTGGATGCAGCGAGACGTGATGCTCAGGTGGAAGCAAGCGTTTGAGCCGTTCCTTTACAGCCTCCACCAGAGCACAAAGGCCTAGTTTCAAAAGCACACACCTGCGTTGCCAGTTTTCCATAATCGATCCACCGGATGCTGGCAAAGTTTGTGGATTCTGCACAGTTGAAGCCATGGTTAAACCCAGCGTGGTACCCGTACGGAAACGTGATCATGAACTCGCCAGCTTCTTGTGTTATCTAGAACAAAAGCAAAGGTGAGTAAAACGCACAACACTGGTAACTAAACATTCTCTAGACGGATTTTTTGCCTTGTCAAATGGTATGCTGTATTTCTTCAACACGGAGGGCGAAATCAGGGTCATCTTGTGCCTCAGGAACGCTTCGCAGCTTTTAAAACTATTCGGAAAGAAACCTTAAGAGACAACAAAACATTTTAGCATTAAATATCAGAAACAAAATCCAGATGGGTTCAAAAAAATGCAGTTGCACATTAAAAGCGCAGGCGTTATCACCAGGAGCAGGATCCTCTGGTTTAACTCACAAAGTTCTGTTCGTCTCTGATCTCGATCGAATCTGTGTTCAATCTGACTCTCCCAGTGCTCCTGATCTAACTCTGGCCTGGTTTCGAGAGAGGCTACACCTCTCAAACACACATGCCGCTGGTGTGGATTTGAGTGGAGGAGCGTAAACGCTAGCGTAGAGAAGAAAATGTACCTGTAGCAAGACGCTCCAGTCTCTTCCCCTGTTCTGGTGGGATGGCATACCTATAAATGGACAGACGTTTTAAATGAATCTTCACGATCAAGAGAGCAAGGAAAGAAGATGCAAACAGAAGCGTTAATATTGAAGATGAAGAGAGAAAGCAAACCCTACCAAGACTTGGGCTCGCCGAAGTGCAGGTAATTAATGCTGTAGAGATCCATGTCCTCTGTGTGCCAAGAGAAACTGGTCTTCCACATCCCAAAGTACAGATAGGGAGTGTTTACTCCCTGTATGGACACACCACAGTCCTCCTCGATCACATCCAGAATGGAATTCAAGTGCCCGATGTTCCACTCTTCAATGTCCTTAAACAAATCAGTCATTCATCATCTAAAACCTCCGTCCCTCAACCAATGAAAACAAACACGGCCCCTGGTGAGTTTCTCTAGCACCTCGTTATTTAACGGTTAATAGAAATCAGTTACAAGCTTGACGTGAGCATCCATTTCTAACCCAATATTCAGCAAGAAGCGTTCAAAGTAACTCTTGTCGATTTTGAGTGTCTGCCAACAAATAAAATATATTTAGTGGTTAGTTTATTTAAACCGTGGGAGACAAAACACAACACAAATCCAGGAAAAGCTGCCAGGGGAAATTAAGTATTTGACCCCAGCACAAAGGAATCCTGCTGACTGATATTTTATAATACATTGTTTAACTCTCAAGTGAAAATAAGAGTATTGTTTGTGTTTTTGGGACAAACAGGAGGATGCACGGCAGGCAAAGTCTCAGTGGCCAATCAGGTGCCATTACCAAACAGGTCGGCGTAAAAGCACCACTCGAGTGATGCGGAGAGGATTCACGCTATACATGGAGGCATTCCACCAGCAGGAGCACTGTACAATACCTAATGGTGCCAGCATCCTCAGTCCGTGAGGGACTAGACATCAGGATTGGACCATGACGAGAAACAGAAGCAGCATCGGGCACGACTGCCGCTCACGAACAGCACACGACACGTGAATTTCAACCTTTCTAACCTACTAACAACTCATCCTAATAGTTTGCTTTTAGTTTAACGTTAAAACTAATTTGACAAACAGTTATAACTGCATCTTTAAATAAAGTTCACTTTCGACACTTTCCATAAGTTAACGGTATTTATTTCTGGGAACAACACTTCCACGTTACGCGCATGTTCTCATCTCTTCTACAACAATTCTTCTCTTTATGTATTAACCAGGTAAACCATTGCCCCCTCTACTGGTCGTCAATGAACTACAATCACAAAACACAGCAATTATTGATACCACCGCTATTGTAAAACCATTATTTACTCTGAAGAGTGTTAGATTTTAATATTTAGGTCCACAGTTCCCATCACAAGGAACACGTTTCTATTATAGAAGTCAACCACGTGATGGATTAAGGGAAAGACGACAGCGCATTATTTTGAACATTTATTTTAATCTGTACATTGACAGTACACTTTTAAAGTTTGGTGCTTCAGAAATGGATGAAGTCACGTGTCGTGAGCCAGTCACATAAGTAAGTCCAATAGTAGGAGAGCACGAAAAGTGAAAGTTTGAGAAACTTTTGAGAAGCTGGAATCTCTCACTAGAACAGTTGATGGTTCCATTGGAAAAGGCAGCTGAAGTATCCCAAAATGTCTGGAAAACCAGCGAGAGGTAGAAGATTCCTCACCAAATCTACTACAATCGTATGCAGCAGTAAGTGGACAGACAGTGTATGCGGTCAGGCTTGGGCCCAAGTCAGGGAGAAGGTGTGAGTCTTCTGGAGATACAGCGGGCCTAATCAATGAAACACTGGAAAAGTAGGGTACCCACCTGGTGACCTCACAGACTATGTTCATTAAAGGTAGACGTTCCCCATCTTCATCCTCACCTCATCATAGAAGGAGCCGCTCACATCAGCACCGTAGATGGGTGAGACGAAGGTCAGATTCTTCCAGTACTTCCTCTCCAAGTCTTCATAGTTGAGATAGCGAGGCGTGCAGTACCTGAATAGGTAAATCACACATCTCCAGATGACCTTAATGAATACAAGTCACGTTACTCAAAGGAAACTTATTACAGATAAGATCACTTAAAAAAGATGCATTATTAAATGATTGTAAAATCCTCCGGAGAACTCGACGCTTGACATACATATCACTGTTTGCCAGTCTGCGGAACTCTTGCACAGTGAGCGGCTTCTTCTGGATGTTGTATTGGGTGAAAAGTCCTGATTGACCAGCAACCATCTGCTGTATTGGTGCTGGAATCACAAAATCATCAATGTCATCATAACTGCGCCGTGGCCTCCAGCCTTTGGGTGGAATTACCTGCGGAAACAGAGATGAACAAATATTAATGAGATGCTCTATCAGACACATCTCATGAAACAAAAGCGTAAATGTGACACTGGACACCATGTACAATGACTTGTTTTTCCAACCCCTAAGCCATTCGTATCCCTCGTCCCACTGGTTGTTTATTTTCTGCATGGCTAGTGTTTTCATGTCGCATATGCTAAGGATGCTACCAAACTTAACCAGAACGGTGGAGTGCAGGGAAGCCTCTTGAGGGAAATGTTAAAACCAGAGCCACTCAGAGCGGAGACTGGAAGCTGGTGAAAACAAAAAGGGAAACGGCAGCGAGCCATACATAACACGCTGGTGAAGCTAAAATCTGGTGGGAAATACGCAAACGAGAGCCATTTTTTTTTATCTTGTATGTTAGATTTCATGCCCCATGTCCATATCTAGGCGATTAATAGTAATTATTAAAAAAAACTGTAAAAAAAAAATAAATAAAATAAATGTACAAAACAAAAGCTAGTTGTACAGGAATAACTTTCCATTATCACCCCAATAACAATAACATCACACAAATGTTTGACTAGGCTTACAACATATTAAACCAGTAGAAGATATGCATTCGATCCGGCAGAAGCATGAGGCTTCGTAGGGTTGCGCTTCCTCTGGCCTGAGGTTCAAGCGAGGCAGGGGTAAGTGGAAGAAATTGACCCAAAATACAAATCAAAATAATAGTGAAGAATTCAAATCTGTGGACACTTGTGATCTGCAAGAAGCATCATGTGGGCACAAACATTGATTGGCAGAAGCTTTGATGCACTGATATTTAGAAATTTCAATAAATGCAACGTTTACACAGACAAGAAAGAGAAAGCTAGAGTGTTCTAGAACAGTGGCACAAACCTTCGCCAGGCCCGCACGGTGAGCTCCTTGCGACTCCATGAACACCAGGTACTGGTTGAAATCCCTGAACTCCTCCATGGTGGGTCTGAACGTCATGATCTTACAGGCAGGGTTTGCCAGGGCACTGGCCCAAACACCTGCCATTCTGGACCCAGCTCTCTCTCTCTCTCTCTCTCCTGCTGCAGAACAGACACTGTACACTTACCATTCACACACTTTTGCGTTCAAATAATCAAAATAAACTTTTGTTATATAATCAAAAACCAATACCATATGATGATCTCGCATGACTCTTACAGACTTGCGAGTTGTTATTATGAACTAGGACTTGTAAACTTCTCACAGATACCTAAACTACTCAAAACATGCAAAATCCTTTCTTCGCAGCACGTTCTTTTCTACGCGAGCTAGACAGTAACAAGATCGCAGGAACAAACTAAATAACCCACGACTTGCCCTAAAACAGCACAGAGCAACTGTTATGACATGTACACCGCAAAATCATGTTATATGAGTTTTAATGAGGCCCATAAACAAAATGTGCAGCTGCAACCGATCCGAAGCCCGAAGAGCCGCGGCGGGTACCGTTAGCATCCGCGAGCCGTTACATTTCAACAGCATCCTCACAATGTTTACAACCGAACTCGGTGCGCTAACCACAGTTAGCTCATTAGCTGCTAGTGTGGCCATGTTAAACGTCCAAGACAAGTGTTGTGTTCAAAGTTTGTCTCTGGGACCATAAACCGAGAGCAAGCTGCTCCGGGCACGGCTAGTTCTCCGTGGCGTGTATCGATCAGAAATACCTCGGCGCCGCTGTCGTGATCGTGAGCCCGCAGTCGAGTCCCTTTAAACCCCAGCTGTTCTACTTCATGACAGCACTCCGCTTTCACACGATTTACGTGCTCCTTCGTCACCTGGCTCTCTCTCTCTCTCCTCTGGGTCCACGAGGCCACAGCTCCCCCTGCTGGCCTGTATGGCACGCCACTCAACGATTATAGAACGTCAACGGTTATTTTATTTTGTTTTAATACAACAACGGTCGGCCTCACAGGGTCCCGATACTTGAACATAAGCTCAGGTTTCCTTTTTAAATATCCGTGAGCAGACCCAAAAAAAAAAAAAAAAAAAATATATATATATATATATATATATATATATATATATATATATATATATATATATATATATGTAACCTTCTAACTATATATATATATATATATATATATATATATATATATCCTGCTTTCAAAAATTGAACATCAACTGAAATCGTCAATAATTCAAACACTCTGAATCAATAAAAGATCATCTAAATCAAATTAATATCTGGTGGGATCACCCATTGCCACCCTCATCAGTCCCCCAGTGCACCTAAGTTTTTATGCATACTAATGGTTGCAATTTTTCTATGAAGACTACTTCTTGTCCCACTAGCTATGAGCTGACTCCTCTGGACATCGTCTGAATTTGGAATAGCCATCATTATCCACCACAAGACGGGAGGCTAATGGAATGGGGTCATACGAGCCACGTTGCAAGGGAGCTGTGTAGAATACTCAGAAAAGGGGCGCCTGATTACGGACCCCTAATTCTGGACACTAGCTCTGCAGGGGTCAGGCCCTTGGGAAAAACCACCTAAAAGAGCCTGGCAGAGCTGACTGCTCCACTCAGTCAGATGTCGAAGGGGGAAGGACTATGAGCTCGCCACTCAGTACCACAATGGTAACAGAGCCTAAGTCAAGGTAGTAATACCTGATAAGGTGTTGGGTGATGACCAGCCCGCAGCTCTAGATATGTTGGTGAGTAAGCGCCCCCAAAGCAAATTCCACAAAGCTTAATTACCGTGCGTGGAATGGGCCCTCAACTGAAGAGAGCATGGTTTTTCATACCCCTAGTAAGCAAGCAGAATAGCAACCACATCCGATGAGATAAATGCCGCTTGGTGACCCTGGAGGAGTGGGCAAAAGCGCCACAACACTAGTATCGCTGCCACTAGCTTGAGACGGTCGACGTGCCACCGAGACGGCTTTCCTTTCCAGGAGCCGGACTCTCTGTACGAACTGCACACGGCGCACACTGGTTGCACACTGGTTGCACACTGGTTGAGTCATAGAGACGTCCATGGAGTGACTTAGTGTCCAGAGATTCCCCAAGGGGAACCTTGGAGCACATGAAACCAACAGATCTCCAGACCTACAGGTGGGGGAGAGGAAGACCTGTGCTAGACAGATGAAGCTCTCCCCCACCATGCCCAACTCAGAACCTGCGAGAGAAGCCAAAGCTGGAGTAATTGCATATGCAGGAGCTAAAGTGGAACCACTGAAGCTGCAACTGCCATATGCCCCAGGAGCCTTTGAAAAAAAATCAGTTGCACCACTTGTCAAAAAGACCCTGCAAGCAGTGGTCAGCAAGGTCTACCGCCAGACACGCCCGCATGCTCTCGGAGTTCAGCTACATCCTGAGAAAAAAGGTAACCTTCACCCGAGTGAGGCAGCTCTTTTCCCAGTTGACCTTCAGACACAATTGGATTACGTGCCGAAGCACCTTGCCCAGTTGTTCAATCAACTGGTCTCAAGACGAGGCTAATAAAAGCCGGGGTAAACCATGATGCAAACCCTGTTCAGTGTGCATGGGACAAGGGGGGCCCTCACGACCTTGAAAAAGGTTGGAGGCGAATGGGTAAGACCAAGGGGTAGGAACCTGTACTGGTAGGCTCGGCTCTTGAACAGAACCTAGGAAGGCTCTGGTTCCGGAACTACAGCTGACAGGAAGTATGCATCCTTCAGGTCTATTGTGGTGAAACAATCCCAGGACGAACGCACAGTAAAATGCTACAGACCGTCAGCATCTTGAACCAAAACTTGGCCAGGTAGTTGTTCAGATGCTCCAGGTCCAGGATTGGTCGCGACCCGCCCGATTTCTTGGAGACCAGGAAGTACAAACTATCGAACCCTCATTCAATGTCGGCTGGAGGTACCGGCTCGAGTGCTCCTTTTTCAAAAAAAGTCACCAAATTCCTCTCGCAGGTGTGAGGCTCCCATCCAAGAAAAAGGGGTGTGTAATACGCCTCAAACCTGGGGGCTACCACAAACTTAATCGCGCCCTGCAGGATTGTCTGGACGACACACTGAGAGACCCTAGGAAACTTCCGCTAGGCTCTTAGGTAAGCTGACAGAGGTACGAGTCCAGACGTGCCGATGGTCACCTTGTCATGACTTCAGTGACACACCTCCCCAGGAGGCGGAGTCAGAGGCAGTCCCCCAGGGGACTTGTTGACTCCCACCACGCTAGTGCACTCCAGAGTAGACTCAATTCAAGGTCGCCATGAAGTGCAATGATGCAACAGCTTACCCCAAAGCCGAAAAAGCCCTTTAGAGCGGCAGGTGGCAGCACTGTAGAGGTACGGCACCGCCACAGCTTGTTGCACTTGTGGAATCACTGAAATCCCCTAGCTGCTGCAACAGCCAGTGTGATGAAGCGGGAGGAGCTACAACCCCTGACAGACAGGAGAGCCTGACAGATACCTAAGCTCCTAGTGTATCTCGTGGAAGGAAGGAACTGAAGACAGACGAGGAGCTATTTCCTGGGGCTGTTCCAGAAACAATCATCCAGCCCTGAATCCATCAAATCAGAGGGCGCATGCACCTCAGGAATGCGTGTGGCGTGAGAACACAGGTAACCCTTCCGAAGCTGTAAGGGATAGCAGACCGCTTACAGTCACTCGGAGCACCAGTTAATCCCGGAGGACTAACTGATTCATCCGCAGCTCGATGAATGGGGATGGCGTGAGGATTTGCCTGACGTCGTTCCACCACGACATCATGCGAAGCTTCAGAGAAGCTAAGCCGAATCACAGATTCGCCAGAAGCCGGTGCACTGGCAGCTATGCTCGGAACTCTTCATGTGCGCTTCAGAAGAGAATTTGCAGCCAAACGCTCACACTGCACAAGACCAACGCAGGCATGTTTGCAAATCAGTCTACGCACTTCCCATGACCGGCTTTCAGCGAAAAAAGCCTTTCGTAAAAAAAATGGACAGAATAGATGACTAAACTGCGAGAGAGACTGGAACAGGCTTGCCTAAAAGTACAGTGGTTGAGCTACCTGGGCTAGCCAGGCTGTACCGGAATGCTGAGGAAAAAACTAGAATGAGTGTAGGCTACACCCAGTTCTTGTACCCAGTTGATTGCTAATCACTAGCAGATTAATTTGCTTGTTATATATTTGGCCCATCCTCTCAAGGAGAAGGAGTTCCCATTACGCCGATGCCTTCGACATATGTCTACACAACAAAAAGGGAACAAAAAGGTTCAGATGGTGTTACGGAGGAGATAGCATCTGAGCAGCTTCTGCCAATATTTATGAACAACAAGACAGTAGCTTGGATGGGCCAGGAGAATTGTTATTAATGAGCTGAGAATCTTTGTTTCAAAACAAGAAGAGGGAGAGGGAAAAATAGAAAGAGAGTGAGAGGGAGAGAAAGAGAGAGAGAGAGAGAGAATGGGGGGAGAGAAGAGAGGGGGAGAGGGAGAGAGAGAAAGGGAGAAGGAGAAAGAGGGAGAGAGAGAGAGAAAAGGGGGAGAGAGAAAGAGAGAGAGAGGGAGAGGGAAAGAGAGAGAGAAAGAGGGAGAGAGGGAGAGAGAGAGAAAGAGAGAGAGAGAGAGAGAGAGAGAGAGAGAGAGAGAGGAGGGGGGGGATTAAACGGTTAAACGCATGTCCGTGAAAGTCTCCGCGGATTCCTCGCCTTTACTTTATTTATCTCACGGAGCTCTGCTGGAGGTCGCCGATGGTTCACGGAGAGACAAAACTTCGCGTACGGTGAGTGAGACCCAGCGGCACACGGCGTCCGGTCCGGTCCGAGGCGCGGCGATCGGGACAGATTAGCATTAGAAGAGAAAACGGGATCAAACCGAGCACTTGCTCTCTCTCCTCCCCGCACCGGCTGCTTCCGACCCGCGTATAGTTTCTTTACGAAAACATTGAAAGCAGTTCTTATCTCCGCTGCCACTGCTGCTGCTCTGGGAACGAGATTAGTTCTCATCAGCAGCATCACAGTGTCTTAGAATCAGCTGCTGAAACGCGTTCAGATCAACAACAGGCAACAGAGAGATTGATCGTGCCAGCTAGAGAGCTAAAATAATGCTTTTGAAGGAGTGATGTCATTCTACGAGCAGAAGGAGGAAGCAGCAGCATGTTCTTTGACAGCGCTTCCAGCAAAAACAAATAAACGCTTTCAGAAACATCTCAAAGCAACCAGCAGCTTTCTATTCTCGTACTCTCACAGCTGCTCCAAGTCAGGGATTCTGGAGATGATCATTGCTGTGTGATCAACCAGTTATACCAAACACCTGCATGTGAACCGACACAGAAACAGCTGTAGAGGAGGCTCATAACTGCCAATAACAGTACTGGGAGAGAAATAGTGCTCTCTAGAAATGTATTTATCAAACATTAAAGATGATATTTTGCATGTTTAAAAAGACAATTGTTATGCAGTGCATTACTGTTGCTCTTTTGAACTGGGATGCATAAAAATTCAAGCAGCTGAAGAGAGCGGAAGTAGCGTTGTAGCTGTTTGTTCATCGAGGGGCTGGAGAGCGCTACAATAACGAGTGTCTGCAGAAACGGTGAAGCATGGTGGAGGTTCCTTGAACATTTGGAGCTGCATTTCTGCAAATGTTGAGAAATACAAACAGATAGTGATCCGTCGTGCAATAACATATATCAAGATGTGTTCTGCAGCAGGACAAACACACAGCCAATGTCTTTCTGAACTATATCTTTGGTGTAGAGAAGAAGCAGAAGTTCTGGAAGTGATGCAAGGGTTACATGAAGAGCCAGGAGGAGGTGAGGAGGCGCCGTCCACACGAGATCTGGGCTTAGTTCTCCATGGTGAACCTCCAGCAGAGTTCCTGTGAAGAAGCATGGGAGCATGATTGGCTGAGTGTAGTTGTAGTATTTATTAATCCAGAAACCGCACGCGCCGTTTATTTCACACAACAGATATTTATCGCTGTAGAATTTGTCCCGTCACACAACACTGCAGCCCCCTTGTCCAATCAGAAGAAATGCCCCTCAGTGGATGGTGTTGAGGGGGCGGGGGCTTCTTTCCTCTTCCTCTGGTTTCACACTGGTGTGTTTCCAGAGCTAGACTGAAGATGCTTTCAAAGCGTTTGGAGGTTTAAAGTGATTTCAGGGCGGTGTAATATTAAACGCATTAGATTAGCGTGATGCTAATCGTGACGGGGTTAACCTGCAACACTCTGGATGAATGTTCTACCTCAATCCACCAGGGGGTGCTTATACGGACAGAGGCCGAGACCCCTGACATGAAGTTAAGCCTTAATGTTTCTGTCAGGACTCATCTGAGATTGATCATAAATACAACATGTGTAAACAATACTGCTGCAGTTTTCATGGACACAAGCTCTCCTCCATGTCTCTCTTAGAGGGAGGAGATCGTCCCGGAGCGGGTCGAGACTCCAGACGGCAGCAGCGGCAGAGATTGTGGTGAAGCGCTAGAGAAACTCACACAGGGCCAAGCAGTATGTGCATCATACACCTCTGAGAAAATGAAAGCCTAGGAGCGAGTGTATTTCCTTCCTCTGTTTGTTAAATTAAATATCTTTCGATGATGAACTCTCCTAAACTATTTGGTGCAGCATCTTCTTCTACGTTTAGGTTCTACAAACAGAAATCTTCCATAAAACTGTTGAAATGCGCTGCAGAGTGCTCACGATACGATTATTGCGACTCAAGTCATGTCCATGGCACATAGCACTGGGCAAACTGAGGATCAAATCCTTATTTACAGCAGATTGTGAAGGAACTCTGCTGGAGGTTCATCATGGAGAACTAAGCCCAGATCTCGTGTGGACGGCGCCTCCTCCTGGCTCTTCATGTAACCCCAGACGCTCTCGATGATGATGCTCCGTGCATCACTTCCACTTCTTCTCTACACCAAAGACATGGTTCAGAATCACGTTGGTTGTGTGTTTCAGATCGTTGTCCTGCTGCTGAACACATACACTTTGAAGCTGGTTTTATTCTGTAAACCGTCTTTATTTATTTTTCTGAAAACTTACAAAAATACGCTAAAATGGAAACGTCAGCTAAGATATTTTCCTAGCAGCGAGCAGCCAGTCTGTGATGGACGGACGGGTGTGGCCCTCACCCCACGGATGAAGGAATGACTGAATGTAAAACAACACGGAAATAAAATGGTATTTTTAAAACGTTTAAGATGGCAGAGCTAGAAACACCGGCTCCGATCAGTTTCCGAGTGTAGTTTCGATGAGGAAGAGGAAGACATCCCTTGAGTTCCGTGTGAGGAAGACCTGGTTTTATACATAGTTTTAGAATGCTCCACTGGAGCTATGGATCAAACTATGGATCAAAATAATCAATAAATCTTCATCCCACGATCTTCTGGATTCTCTAATCTCATCTGATGTTCCCATGGACCGTGAGTTTATTAGCACACTGTTCTCAGGTCAGACATCACCACCCTGCTGCTTTTCTCTTCTCTTTCTATCTTGTAGTGTTTGTGTGAGTGAGTGGCAGGGCAGCTTTATCTAAATGCATTATTGAAGCCTGTGCACTCTGTGCTTCTCCCCCCCCTCTCTCTGTCCTCCCTCTCTCTCTCTTTCTCTCATTCTCTCTTTCCTCCCTCTCTCATTCTCCCTCTTGTTCTTTTTCTCTCTCCTCCCTCATTCTCCCTCTCCTCTCTTCCTCTCTCTTGTTCTCTCATTCTCTCTCCTCACTCTTTCGTTCTCTCTCTCATTCTCTCTCCTCACTCTCTCGTTCTCTCTCTCTCCTCCCTCATTCTCCATCTCTCTCGTTCTCTCTCTCGTTCTCTCAGCAGAGGAATTAAAGGGCAGTGGTTGGATTACAAAAGCGTTTAAGGAAACCTTGGAGCTGCTGACTGCCGGGAAAATACACATTTGCTAAACCCACAGATACAACAGCAATCCTCGAGTTTTTAGGGTAATTTCACAAACTATTTGCTGATAAACATGTGATTGTTTAAAATAGTTTGTTCAGTCCATAGGTTAATAATACTTTAGTTTATTATTTCAGGAGAACTGTTTTTTTTCCGAGCAGAGTGTGGGAAATAGGAGCGAGAGAAAGATAACAGTGAACAAGCGAGAAGCACAAAGTGAGATGTGTTCTCTGTTTTTGCTCTCGAAATATTAATTATTGAAGAGCTTGGAGCTGAAAAGGTTCAGAGGGGACTCCACCAAGCTCTCTCTTTCTCTCCTCATCTCCTCAGACCTCCATTGTCACTTTACCAGAGGTCCTCGCCTCCTGCAAGCCTGCCATCGTTGAAAATTGCTCGAGTAGTGTCTCGCATTAGAAACAGAAAGCCACAGTTTATTTATTCTTATTGTTAAAGAATTTGAGAGAACCCTTCTGGAAATGCAATGGACTTCAGACCCCTAGATAGAATTATTATGTGCTTTAGCAGATGCCTTTCATAGGAATTAATTTTTTACAAGTTTACTGCGTTTCTTACAAATCCTTTTTTGCATCTAAACTTGTATTCAGTTGCTCCTTTGAGTGCGACACAGCCAGCTCACAATCAGCCACTCCTCATAGTAACACCATCACCCCACCACCCATCGGCCCTGCAAACACTGCTTCCAGCTCCACCAGGGTCGTCACATCTACGGTTCACACCCAATGGAATCTCCTGTGTGGTTCTACCAACCTGGGCGCGTCTCAGGAAGCATCACCTGTTACTCTCTTCCCGGCTCTGGTAAACGTCCATCTACTCTCCGCTGTGAGAGAGTCTCCCTGGATCCGCACGCAGATGCGCCGATCATCTGGACGCTGCTGTCTTTCAGACCAATGCTGGTGTTGAGTTACGTGCCTTTGGCTTTTCCCCTCGAGGGATCATGCAACCCTTGTCTACAAACCAGAGTCTGCCTCCCTCGTCTATGACAGCTCTTCATAGCAATGGCATTATATTTGCAACATCAACCATCAACTACACAACCATCACAGCTGCAAAAGTGTGTTATATACGGAGCAAACCCACTGATGGCTCCCAATCAATGACGATTAATGGAGGAACAATCTCCTGTAATGAGAAATCAGAAGCACAGAAATAATATTCTTCCTCACACAGAGAGATTAAACGAATCCACCCCCCCCTCCCACCAAACACCGCTACCGGCAGGTGTATGGGGTGGAAGAGTTATTGTGATTGGCTGTCTGTGTAAGCCTCCAGATAAAAGACCTTTGAAATGCTCATAATGCAATGGCAGTTATTATTGTGCTTTTCTCTTGTGCAGATGTAAGGACTTCCTCAAGTCTTCGCGATGGTAATGAAGAAAAACACACGTTTGGAGGCCACATCATCAGGAAGAACTAAGAGCTCTCTGCTGTTACATTCTGAGGGGACCAGAGCCTGAATCTTTCTCTTTGCTTTGAAATGGTGACAGATCAGGCTACGCCCTGGAAATGGATGGTAGAGAAATGCCAAAATCCCACACAAGCTAGCCGATGGTAAATTAGACATCGCCATCCTGGAGGTGCTTTAGCACAAAGGAGCTCAGTGGCATCAAGGTTCCTCCTCAATGGAGCGGCGTATCGTCTGGATTTAAGGTGAGCTTGTATGTGAGCGCCGGCCCCTCACCGGTGTTGCCGTGTGTGTGATCGGCTCAGTGCGTGACGTAACTGCCCTCTGTCCCAGCCCTCACCCACCTAATCCAATTAGAAGAGTCTGTCTGAACAAGAAAGCACTGCTAAAATAGCGTTCTGGATGGGAGAGGTTTAAAGTCACTTTTCATTTCATCAATAGCTTTTCTTTGGGGATTAAGCCAAAACCCTAAGAGAATAAAAGAGAACTTTTGCCAGTTTGGTTTGCTACACCTGTCAAAAGGTTATATTTTCAGACATATTTTAAAATTGTGAAGGTTTATAGGCACCAGCATGAAAACATCAGGAAAGTCTGATTGAAACCATCTGATTGGCACGAGTTTCGTTGTTATTAAACGCAGGGAATGAAAAACACCTGGTTTAACACTGTTTTCAGATCAGTACGCACATGCTGCTTCTACACAAGCACTGAAGACTCCATCGTTAAAAGTACACTAAAGTTAGTTATTATTTATTTAAACAGTGCTGTTTATTATCCATTCGCTCTGAGCCGGGATGCAGGGTTCTTATTAAGAGTCTTGAACCTGAAGCTTCGCCGCAAGCACAGAGAGAAACTCTGTGCTGCTGTCACGTGTATACACAACATATAAGAAACGTGAAGAATACAGCCCATCAAATAAACCTGACCAGTGCTTTTGAAGTACATATATTATTGATCCTCCCGTGTGAATCTGAATGAACGTTCTGTTAGCTGCTTCAAGCTACAGCAGCCATTAGTGTTAGCTGTCTGTGCTGACGGAAGAACATTATCTCTCCAAGCCCCACTCTGCAGACACTAATCTAATCATGAGAAACATAGATGTTTAGGGAGGGGGGGGGGTTGCATCGTGCTGAACTCAATGATAGAGCAGACGTTTCATTCCTTCATCAAACACAGCCATTCACATTTTACTTCAATTTATTTTTTTCTAATAATTGAAAACATTGACTATTCTGAAGCCCAAGTTAAACATCAGCACCTAGCCAGCCGGTGTGGACCTGCGCTCATTTCCTGCCTGCAGTACCACTTCATAAACGCTAGGGAGCAGTGTTTTCTTTTGTGACTCCTTTGTACGTTTGGTTATGTTTCTACTCTGCTCTCGATCATCGATCAATAATTTGGTTACTATTGGTGTTGTGCGCACGGCTGTGACACTCAGATACGTATGATGTCACTCCCGAAACGTCCGAAACAACCAATCTCGAACACTACAGACTGGGTCTATGCTGCACAAGTTTTTCAAGTTTCAAACTTTATTGTAAGTTTCGGAAAACACATTTTGAGGTTTCTGTCAGTTTTTTATTTTAGTGTAGTGATATTGTACCGGGCAGCACAGTGGTGCAGTGGGGTCTTCAAAGAAAAGGTCCTGTTTCAGGGCCAGCTGGTGGCTTCCTGAGAGGAGTTTGCATATTCTCGCTGTTCTAGTGTCGGTTTCCCTCACAAGACTTACAAGTGTGTGGTGTAAGTGGAATCACCGCATAAAATGTTATTTTTAGATGATCAGTGAGGGGCATTGGACCCTTTTGGCTTCAGCCATATCTCAAGACTGGTTGCACTAAAGGTAAGAAGGGCTGGTTATTACCCGGATGCTACAGCAGGTTTCTGTGCACACGAGCGCAGTGATGGGACACTTAGAGTAGAGACATTACGTGTCTGTTACGGTAAAAGAGTTGTGGCTTGACCCTGACATTGCTCAAATTTACACAATGGTGAGTCCACAAAGAGACCCCCTAATATCCCTGCCTGCTAACTGGCTACATCACGCACTGCATTATTGTTGTACTGAAGACGGAACACTTTAGTAAATGTGAAAGAGAGAAAACCCAGAGAAGAATCCTGACAGGAGCAGCTTCTGTCTCTCAGTCTGTAATTAGCAAAGCTCGCTCGAGCGATTGGCCAATTCCTCTGGGAACTAATAGTAAACGTCATTTTGATCATGCAGTTCACATAGGGCACTTTAGAAGCACTGTGATTTTGATGTGATTAATGCAGTATTGATAACAAGGTTGACAGCAGTGAGTGAAATGAGTGGAAATTTGAGAAGATAATGTGGTCATGAGTCACGATGTCCCAGGATCTCTTTCACCACTTTCTTTTTTTGTCGCAGTCTGTTATTTGGCTTTTTATCATTGTAGGTCCTTCACACGGATGACAGAGAGGCTCCAGATCGTCTGTCAAATCCCCAAGCGAGAGACAGTTGGTGTAGAAACGCTATGCATTTCATAAAACGCAGATGGTACTAATCATAAAGAGGCTCTTTGGCACATCAGGTTAAAATGGAACCTAAATTATAAATGACATGGTTCTTTGTGTACAGTATTGTGTGATTGCAGTATTTTACTCAGTTTTACACAGAAAGGATTTCTGTGTTTGGAAAAACATACTCTTTGTCAACCTGATGGTCGTTCCGTCTGTTTCAAATCCCAGGGAAAGTAAGAACTGACAAAAATGTGATTGTGTTCAAATGTAAGTCGCTGTGGATAAAAGTGCATAATGCATAAATGTAAATGTTGCCGCTTCCTGTACAACTGACCCCCCTCTCTCCTCTGTGTCAGACTGTTCTCTCTTGCATCATACCTGATTGATCCCTTCATTTCACTCCAAGTTTTGTCCTGTCTGGAATGTGTGGCTCTGAGTCTTACCACCAGCTGTGAGTTATTCTCCTGGAACTGGGAGGCTCTCCACAGCTCACTAGCTCCTAGCTTCTTGTGCCACCATCAACAATATTCCATTATACTGCCCTTGAGTAACTGATCCATCTGGCTACGGTCTTCCTCTGCGGATGGAATAAATATGAGTATCTTACATCTGGGTCCTCTGTGCTTACCTCGCACCTAGCACCTGAACAGAAACTAGGATCACACACAGTGACGGTGTTCTCTCTATGATCACTATCTGGTACTATGGCCAGAGTCCTTTAACAACTAAATCCATTTACACAAGAACTCAGGGAAGGTTTTTCTAAAAGTGGTAGCACATGAAAAAAAATCAAACACAAAATGACAAATAAGCAAAAAAATCACTAATAAAGAAGCACACTGGTCTGGGCAAAAACAAAAGATTGCAAAATCTAAATTTTCTTTCACAATCTAAATCTACTTTCACAAAGATGTTTCCCTCAGCTAACTCAAGTGTTGCGGGTGTAGGGTTACAAATGTAGGATCGTTTGTAGGCTGTGCTTTTCCTACATAACTATTGATCAGCCAGAAGGTACGTGTTTAACTTTGTATTTAACATTCATCACTGATTGAGAATTGCTTATAAGACAGACAACGCCACTTTACCAGCCACGGTGTGTTGTTCTTGTTGAATTTCTGAGTCCTGCAGGTGTTACTTGATTTACAGTCTTCTGTTATCTGATCATGCTCTGAACTGACCCCTCTCTTTTATTGGGCAGCCCTCAAAGGCTGCTAGTGTGAGATACAAAGAAAGAACGTTTTGGTTCCCTTTCAGTCGGTACCGGAGACGTTTAGTCGATGACCGACTGAATGGGAGCTGATCTCCATGGGAGATTGGACCGAATTGTTTAACGGGCAAATTGATTTGCAGGCGTGAGTGATTGATTAGCAATCAGCCGGGTATAAGACCGGGCGTAACGCACGCTTCAGTATGCGATTTTCCTTCGGAGCGGACTGAGTGTGACTCTCCTCTCTAAACTTTGACGCTAAACCGCCAGTTAAGATCGAGGTTGCTTACCTAGCAAATACAGCGTGGTCCTCTGCTAGCCCAGTATAGCACGCCGCTGTCGCTGCGCCTCAGTCTTTTCCGGCATTAGCCTGTCCAGTGTTATTGTTAGCCGTTTGTTCACATCCTGTCCATTTTTCACGACACGATGAGCAAAACGTGCTGTAATCCTGGCTGTGTTGGGTTCATCTCGTCGAAGGACGGTCACGAGAAATGCGTGGAGTGTTTGGGCTTCCAACACGCCTGTGCTGCTCTTGTGAGGCGAGAGTGCGTGCATTGCAACGCTCTCCCGGCGCGCACTCTGAGGTATAGGCGGTCCTTCTTCGAGGAGGAGGACACCGGACACCGGCCCGTCCCAAAGCACCTCTTCTGCGGCTTTGGGTCGATTGGTGTCAGGCGATCCCTCGCACCGTCCCCAAAGCCCGAGTGCGCTCCCCGTCTGGTCCGCGGGAGACTCGGATAGCGCTGCGGCATTACCCGGGCCCTCGTGTGATCCTGCTGACGATCTGCTTTCCCTCGCAGCATCGGAAGGGGCGCGTTCTTCGGAGTCCTTCAGCTCTCCTCTGCCACCCTCCGGGGTCGCGGCAGAGCCGGAGCCCGATGCTTTCGCGGTGCTCTCCAAGGCAGCGACCGCTATTGGGCTGGAGGTGCAAGCACCTTCCAGCTCGGGGCCGTCGCGGCTGGATGACTGGTTCTTAGGTAAGCGCCGGGGCTCCGCCCCCCGCGCTCCTGAAGTTCCTTTCTTCCCGGAGGTGCACGAGGAGCTCACTAAATTCTGGCGGGCTCCCCTGTCTGCCAGGGCTTCCAGCTCCTCCCCCTTCACCACCTTGGATGATGCAGCAGCTAGGGGGTATTCTGCGATTCCCCGGGTAGAGCAGGCTGTCGCGGTGCACTTGTGCCCCGGCAGTGCTGCCGCTTGGCGTTCTCGTCCGACTGTTCCCTCCAAAGCTGGTAAGTTTTCGTCAGCCCTGATGACGAAGGCTTACTCAGCCGCGGGTCAAGCTGCTGCATCGCTGCATGCTGTGGCGACCTTACAGGTCTTTCAGGCCAAGGTCCTCCGTGACATGCACCAAGGGGGTGGTGACCAGCAGTCTCTCAGAGACTTGCGCTCGGCCACTGATTTAGCGCTTCGTGCTACTAAATCAGCTGCGCTGAATATTGGTCGCACGATGTCCACTCTCGTGGTCCAGGAACGCCATCTGTGGTTGGAGCAGGCGACTATGCTTCCCGAAGACCGTAACAGGTTTCTGGATGCCCCTGTATCCCCAGATGGCCTCTTTGGCGTCGCCGTAGACGATTTTGCGTCAAAGGTCTCCACGATCAGGAAACAGGCGGAGGGTCTGGGTGAGCTCATGGTCCCGCGTCGGAAGCGGCAGCGTTCCGCTGCTTCTGCACCGGACCCCTCTCCGCCTGTTCGCCGCCAAAGAGAGCGTCCTCCGCCACGGTCTGCGCCTTCGACCTCTGGTCCGAGGAAGCCCTCTACAAGGCGGAAGACGCAGTCAACCTCGGAGGGTTCTCGAAGGCAGACGAGGGCTTCTAGTAAGAAGCGCCCCTGAGGTTGGCGACTCGGGAACATGTGAGCTGCTCTTCGGGTCAAGTCACCGACCCAACTCCCCTTGGAGGGGGGGAGTCCACCACACACTCCTCGCTGCCGTCCTTCGGGACGGCGGCACCTATTGTGTCAAAGACAGACCTCATGTACTTCCCGAGAATAGTGGAACCGCATGCCCTGCGGTCTGGGGTTCATCTTCCTCTGTCTCCGACGAAGACCCAGACTTGGGCGCGTGTTCCACTGGCCATGGCAGAGAGCGCGGGGGCTCAGTTCCCCTTCCCTCATCTGACCATTTCCCAGGGTTCGCCCCTGGTGATTCCGCCTTCAAGTCCGCCTCTTGGCGGCCCCGCCTTGGCGACCATCGGCACGTCCCGACCAGTACCCCTGTCAGCTTACCTGGGAGCCTGGCGGAAGCTTCCCGGGGTCTCAAAGTGGGTGGTCCGGACAATCCGGCAGGGCTATACGATTCAGTTCGTAAAAGCCCCCAGGTTTCGAGGCGTAGTGCACACCCCTGTCCCCCGGACAGGCGCCTCATTCCTGCGAGAGGAGATCGACGCCCTTTTGATAAAAGGAGCTGTCGAGCCGGTCCCTCCAGCCGATATGGAATGCGGGTTTTACAGCCCAGACTTCCTGGTCCCCAAGAAATCAGGCGGGCTGCGACCAATCTTGGACCTGAGGCGTCTGAACCGAAGCCTGGCCAAGCTTCGGTTTCGGATGTTGACAGTCCGCTGCATTCTACCGTGCATCCGTCCTGGAGATTGGTTCGCGACAATCGACCTGAAGGACGCGTACTTTCAGGTAGAAGTGGTTCCGAGACACAGACCCTTTCTAAGGTTCTGTTTCGAGGGCCATGCATACCAGTACAAGGTCCTACCCTTCGGTCTTGCCCTCTCCCCTCGCGCCTTCATGAAGGTCGCCAGGGCCGCGCTAGCCCCGCTCCGCCGGGCAGGCATTCGGATCCTGGACTACCTCGACGACCGGCTTCTCATAGCCTCGTCCAGGGACCAGTTGATCCGACACCAGGGCAAGGTGCTTTCGCACTTAAACCGTTTGGGTCTGAAGGTCAACTTGGAAAAGAGCCACCTCACCCCCGTGAGAGTCATCTCTTTTCTCGGGATGGAGCTGAACTCCGAGAGCATGCGGGCGCTCCTGGCGGTAGAGCGCGCCCGGGCCTTGCTGGCCGCCTTAGTCGCGGTGTCTTCTCGACAAGTGGTCAGACTGAAGTTATTTCAGAGGCTCCTGGGGCATATGGCAGCCGCAGCCTCAGTGATTCCACTCGGGCTCCTGCATATGCGACCACTTCAGCTATGGCTTCTCTCGCGAGTTCCAACTTGGGCATGGCGTCAGGGAGCCTTTCGTCTGTCCGTGACAGGCGCGCTCCCTCACCTGAAGGTCTGGAAGTCGGTACGATTCCTGCGCGCTGGAGTGCCCCTAGTGTGCATCACCAGTCGCGTAGTGGTCACCACCGACGCCTCCAAGACCGGTTGGGGCGCCGTGTGCGGCTCCCACCGAGAGTCCGGTTCCTGGAACGGACGGCTTTCTCGCTGGCACATCAACCGTCTCGAGCTAGCTGCAGTGATCCTAGCGCTCAGGCGCTTCTGCCCATTCCTTCGGGATCGGCACGTGCTGGTCAGGTCAGACAGCACCGCGGTCGTAGCGTACATCAACCACCAGGGCGGTGTGCGCTCCCGCTTCCTGCACTACCTCGCCCAAGAGCTGCTCCTCTGGAGTCAGAGCAGACTTCGGTCGCTCAGAGCCGTACACATCCCCGGGGAATGCAACAGGATCGCGGATTCGCTGTCCAGGTTCCATCCCACGGCAGGAGAATGGCGACTCCATCCTCGGGCTATTCAGCAGATTTGGGACATCTTCGGCGAGGCCCAGGTAGACCTGTTTGCCTTCCGCGAGAATACCCATTGCCGGCTCTTTTACTCCCTGTCCCTGGCTCCTCTCGGGACAGATGCGCTGGCCCACTGCTGGCCCAGGAACAAACGCTTGTATGCGTTTCCCCCAGTGAGCCTTCTAGCACAGCTTCTGTGCAAGGTCAGGGAGGACGAGCGCGAGCTGCTCTTGATCGCCCCCGTGTGGCCGAACAGAGCCTGGCTTCCGGACCTCTCAGCGCTCGTGACAGCCCCTCCCTGGCCGATCCCCTTGAGTCGGGGGGATACAGGCACCCGCGGCCAGACCTCTGGGCCCTACACGTATGGCATATCTGTCCGCGGTGGACCCCGAGCCTCTACCACCCTCCGCGGTGAACACTTTGAACCATGCGTTAGCCCCCTCTACCCGAGCGTGCTACGCTGGCAAGTGGGGTCGGTTCGTCGAATGGTGCTCTTCCCGTCAGGAAGACCCCGGGACATGCCCCATCAGAGTCGTGTTGACCTTCCTCCAGGAGAGATTCGATCGGGGGCTGTCCCCATCGTCTCTCAAGGTCTACGCCGCCGCTATTTCCGCCTTCCACCTTCGGGTCGACGGGAAATCAGTGGGCAGCCACGAACTGACGGTGAGATTTCTCAAGGGAGCTAGGCGTCTCAGGCCGACTAGACCCCCCTCTGTTCCCTCTTGGGACCTCTCCGTCGCCCTGTCTGGGCTGCGGAAGTCTCCTTTTGAGCCCTTGCACTCAGCGGAACTGCGTGTCCTCTCATTGAAGACTGCACTCCTGCTTGCCTTGGCCTCAATTAAGAGGGTGGGAGATCTCCAGGCACTGTCCGCCGACGAATCCTGCCTGGAATTCGGCCCTGGCGATTCCTTGATTACCATCAGGCCCAGGCCCGAATTCATCCCCAAGGTCCCATCCGTCCCCTTCCGGGACCAGGTGGTGACTCTGCAAGCTCTGCCCCGGGAGGAGGCAGACCCAACCCTGGGTTCTCTATGTCCTGTGCGAGCTCTTCGGATCTACCTGGACAGAACCCGGGAGCTTCGTAGCTCCAAGCAGCTCTTCATTTGTTTCGGAGGCCAGCGTAAGGGTTCCGCTGTCTCCAAGCAACGGCTGGCACATTGGATCGTGGAAGCCATTAGCCTTGCTTATGAGGCGTGTGAGGTTCCCTGCCCTCTCCATCTGAGGGCCCACTCCACTCGCGGCATTGCTGCCTCGTGGGCGTTGGCCAGAGGGGCTTCACTCGCCGACATTTGTCGAGCTGCGGGTTGGTCTACACCGGATACTTTCATCAGGTCTATAACCTTGATGTTGGCTCTGTCCCCTCTGCGGTCCTGAGTGGTGGCAGGTTCCCTCAGGGGACGGAGCAGGTGTAGTAGCTTGCAGTACTCTCTTAAATGAGCAGTACACATCTTGTGCGCCCCCCCCCCCTTCGGGGTGGCTCTTCTTCCTCCCCCCTTCGGCATCTGACTGTGCGGAGCAGTCAGCTCTGCTAGGTTCTGCTCTGGAGCTCGCCTCGGCCTGGCCCCAGCAGAACTAGGGTCCGGATCTGGGAGTCCCCCTTTTTTTATTGGTGCTCCCTTTCTGTGTGTTTTTTCTACAGCTCCCCCTCCAGGCGGCTAGTAGGAACCCGTCCCGTTACCCCCCTGCCTTGGTGAGTAACGATGACTTACGTCTCTGCCACTCTATTGTCTGCAGAACGCCTTCGCTGGTAGCCCTGCGGGTCTCGACGCGATCTCCGCGCACCCCTCTCCACGATGAGGGGTGCCCTCCTTCTGGTCGTCTTCGCAACAACCGAGTACAGCTTACGCTCTCAGTGTTGGACGACTTCCCCGTCAATGAAAATTCCGGGCAGGGGCAGAAGGAGTCCCCATTCAGGTATTACAGCTTAATTCACTAACCTTCTCCAAGTTTAGTGCTGGCCTGTTTGGATGGACTTCGGGCATGGCGCTTTGTAGAGGCTCCCATTCAGTCGGTCATCGACTAAACGTCTCCGGTACCGACTGAAAGGGAACGTCTAGGTTACTTGCGTAACCCCACGTTCCCTGAATAGGGAACGGAGACGTTTCCTTTCTGCCATGCCTTTGAAGTCGGGAGACTGAGGCGCCGGAGGTAAGTAGGTCGGCTCCTCAGGAAAATCCCATACTGAAGCGTGCGTTATGCCCGGTCTTATACCCGGCTGATTGCTAATCAATCACTCACGCCTGCAAATCAATTTGCCCGTTAAACAATTCGGTCCAATCTCCCATGGAGATCAGCTCCCATTCAGTCGGTCATCGACTAAACGTCTCCGTTCCCTATTCAGGGAACGTGGGGTTACGCAAGTAACCTAGACGTTTTGTTCAAGCATTTTAGATGACTGTAGCTTTCCTCGTCTCCGATTCTGAGTTTCCTACACAGGGCAAGGGTTTCTCTCCTCACTGAATTTACTCTATAGAGCAGCTCTGAGAATTCAAGTCCAGGAGTCTGACAGCGACTCCATACACTCTGGCTCTACAGTCTCTCAACATGCAACAACAGAGCAATGGAACAGAGGTGATGCTGCTTTATAGAACCCAGTCACGGGATAAACCAAGCATCATAGCCAACTTAACAAGAAGTGCCTAAAATAGAACCTTTTCATCTAATCTTAAACCAACACCATGGTTTTCCATGAGCAAACAGACATTTGCAATACAGATATGCAGGAACGTTTACAAGAAAATAATAACCCCACCTCCTTTACAGATGGAATGTTCCATGAACCCTTTGACCAATCAAAAATAATTTCCTTCAATGGTGTGTACTACTCCCTTCAGAGAACAGCACAAACAGCATCTAATCAAAGCAGAAAGAGAAGTGGGAGGCTCAACTGAGCCAGAAGAGAAGTACCATAGAGTTTCTAGCTAGAGAAATAGATGCTTCACAGCTCCTCAACTTGCACTTTTTTAAATAGTTCCCGCAAAACCCAGCATCAACATCTACAGTGAAGAGGAGACTCCAGGATGAGTGGCAAAAAAAGCAGTGTCTGAGACTGGCCAATAAAAGAAAAAGATGAATACGGGCAAAAGAACACAGACACTGGACAGAGGAAGATTGGAGAAAAGTGTTCTGGACGGAATCAAAGTTTCAGGTGTTTGGATCACACAGAAGAACATTTGTGAGATGCAGAACAAATGAGAAGATACTGGAATGCTGCCTGACCGCTTCTGTCAAGCAAGGTGATGCTCTGCGGTTTCTTTAGTGCTGGTGATGTGGGAGATTTGTTGAGGGTAAAAGGGATTGTGAATAAGGAAGGCTATCACTCCATTTTGCAAATGCATGCCGAGCCCTGTGGACGCCACTTGATTGGAGCCAGTTTCATCCTGCAGCAGGACAATGACCCAAAGCACAGCTCCAAACTGTGCAAGAACTATTTAGAGAAGCAGCAGCTGCTGCTCTTCTATCTGTGACGAAGTCACCAGATCTAAACCCCATTGAACTGTTGTGAGAGCAGCTTGAGCGTATGCTACACAGGAAGTGCCCCGTCCAGCCCAAAAAAAATCACAGCTAGAAGCCAAAGGTCTGCAATACTGTTACTGCTACAAATGGATGATTCTTTAAGGAAAGCAAAGTTTGAAGGAAAAAATTATTGTTATTTAAAATAAATATAGTTTGTAACCTATCGATGTTTGTGAAGTTGTCTAGCTGATAAATAGAAGTCATATATATATAATTTCAGATTTCACAGAGATTTGTCATTTTTTGTAAATGGGTAAACATTTGAATCAATATTCATGAAACTTTCTTTCTTTAAAAAATCAGGGGATTTTACGCCCTGTGTGCTATTAAATGGAGGAGCGGGACCGCAGTCGTTCCCCATCCCGCAGGACCAGCAGGGTAGAGCAGGTGGTGGGCCGTTGGCTCCGCCGCTCTAGAGAGTCCACCAGCAGGTAACGTATAATCCAAGCTTTCAGACACAAGGAGAACTTTTGTTTCTGTGTTTGTGCTCTAACAGCATAACCCGGTGTGTGTGTGTGTGTGTGTGTGCGTGTGTGTGTTTGTGTGCGTGGGCGTGGGCGTGTGTGTGTGCGTGCACATAGAGAGCGGGTGCTGGACAACGCTCAGGG
Organism: Danionella cerebrum; assembly: GCA_007224835.1. Classification (NCBI taxonomy): domain Eukaryota; kingdom Metazoa; phylum Chordata; class Actinopteri; order Cypriniformes; family Danionidae; genus Danionella; species Danionella cerebrum. The sequence continues at coordinate 217,989 of SRMA01026928.1, forward strand.
TTCTGAAAATGGCACCACAGGGCAGAGGAGCTGTGCGATTCGAGTGACTCTTAAGATCCCTCTGGACCTAAGCCTTAAAAGTCATGGCTTCACCATTTCCTCGGACACTCCTCCGCAGGTTCAGGAGGTCACTGACGGTACAGTACCCCGTAGTATTAAAGGTTCATGGGTTGTGTGGATTTTTTTTCATGTTGAATTGAAACAAATAATTTGATGCAGTTTTTTAATTCAGCCGGTTTCAGGTTTTTCCTCTCATCATCATTTGTTCATCCTTGGATGCTTCATCCTCAACATTCTGGCAGGAGGTTGTGTCATTGGATTCACCATCATCCATTTACTGTTTTCCCCATTGTCACAGACAAGGAATGAACTGAAATGCAAGAGCGGAGCTGAACAGATTTTATTAATAAACTAAATCGAAGAGGAATTGTGAGGTTTGAAATGTGGATGAAGGAAGCAAACTTTACCATATAAGCATGTTGTTTTCGTAGGAGGCCCTGCTGATGGAAAGCTTGTTTCTGGTGATCAGCTCTTCAAAATAAACAACGTTGCTGTAGATGATCTGTCTTCGGAGCAAGCTGCTGACATCATCAGGTATGCTGTGTTTGAGGAGACTGTGAGAAACTATACCCTTAGCTGAGTCTGGCTACCCGATGTGTAGGAAACGATCTGTGACACTAACTACAGAATATTCTTCCTATTTATTCATAGAGAATGTCAGAGCACCATCGTCCTGACTGTTGTGAGAAATGCAGTGGTGAGTGCCCCCCCCCCCCACTTGAACTCGTCGTCATTTCCCATCATTCCTCCTCTCTTCATCCAACTTTCTTCCTGTTTAGCTACTGTCCTATCTGTTCAAAATAAAGGCTAAAAGGCCAAAAATAAATCTAAAAATAAAAAAGAAATGTACTATAAATGCATTTCAAATACTTATATGATAATATGATGATTTTGGGCTGTACTATTCAATGTATAAAAGCAGAAACTATATTTTACTATACAGACTGCGTTTAGCTTTTATTAAAAAAGATAGAAAATGTTATATTACTATGTTGCTGCACCGGTGTCCTGTGTGCTCCTCGTGTCACACCCTAGGGACTTGCTCTGGGTTGAGTTTCTGCTCTCCTCAGCATTTTCCTTTTACCTGGAAATTGGTTGATTTTAAGCCTTTTTAGTCTTCATGTCTCATCTTAAACCAGTTCTGGTGCTGTGGAAACCATCTCCAGTCCAATGGTTGAGGAGTCCCTTCATGACCCTGATCTTGTTCCAAATTCCCGTTTAAAACAATCCTTTCGTTCTTTTCCATATTTCTCAGCGACAGTATTCTATGTTTGAGGATCATCACTGATGGTGTCCATCTTTGTGATATGTGCCACAGGGGCCAAAGTCATCTTTCATTACTCCAGAGAAGAGGGCCAAGCTAAAGTCCAACCCCTTTAAAGTCAGGTTTGCAGAAGAAGTGGTGGTCAATGGTCATTCACAGGTTTGGAATGTTCTCGTCATTGATTTTGTCACAATAACAGGGGATCCTTAAACAGAAAAAATGTATACGCAGGCTAAGAAAATGACAGAAGGGATATGAACAGCAATGGGTGGTCATTGAGAGGGTATCAGGAATGAGATAAGCGGTATCACACTGGCTTTGCTAACTGGAGAGAATGCGGCCGAAAAATCACCTTCAAACATTGAAAGTACAGTGGTACTCCGAGATACGAAACTAATCTGTTCCAGGGTGACCTTCGTATGTCGAACCAAGTTTTACATGTGAAACGCCTAATCTGTGCAACAGCTCTCAGAAACAACAGTATAAGTAGATGGAAAAAATGGAAAACCTGGAGAAAAATCATGTAACTTTTCTATAATTCTTAGATCTAAACATTGTTAATGTAATGAATGATAATAAAACAGAATAAAACACAAGCAAAATACGTAATATGTACACAAACCTTACCTTGAGAGTGAAGCGATGTGTCGGAGGAGGTGGAACGGATGCAGAAAACATTACGGAACTATGTATGAAAGTTTCTCGAGATATTTCACGTATTACTAACACAAACACGGTTTCAAACACAAGCGTAAACAGCACCGAGCGTGTGAGAAGGGATGGAGAGAGCGCTTCTGAGCGGGGGTTTCTCTAAGTTGCGCTACAGAACTGCACTTTCCACATTATAAATGTTATTTCTTTTACGACACCTTGACTTTAACATTTGTTATAGTACATTTTTGGTAATCTATACATAATGTTTTGCTCGATTTAAAACTGATTTAAAGCGTTTTAAGGCGTTTCAGCCCCTTAAAGCACACTTTCTTCAAAGGGAGAAAGGAGCGCCAGGACGACGTCATGAAGGAGCGCAGCGTGACGTCAGACAAACAAGTGGAAAATAGAGCAGAAATGTTTGTTATTGTTCATTTCTCTAATTTTTCTTCATATCTTGAAGCAAAAAATTTCCAGCGAGACCTTTCGTACCTCGAAAATTTCGTAATTCGAAGCATTCAAATCTCAGGGTACCACTGTAATTCTTTATGTGGCATTTGTAAAATGATTTGATTAAAATGAGTTTCCGTAAGATGATTGTACTAATGATAATAAAGGTTCTCGTGGATAATAGATTACAATTAAATACAGTCTGTTATCAGCTGTAGTATAGAGTCGAGGTCTACATTTGTCAAGAATTCAGTTCAGTTCAAAACACCTGCCAGGAGATTGTACATGGCCAGGGAATAAATTCAATCCAAGAACAGTCCATAACAAACCTTACCGTGGTGCCAGCAAGAAAAAATGGAGATAAACTCCTGGCTCCCTAAACGGTGACATTGTCCCCCCTCAAAGGGCGCTAATCTGACTGCAAAGTAGTCTCCTCTGCTTTGGACCGTATTCTACCCAATCAACTAAGAACATTCATACTGAGATAGAGAGAGATAGAGTACACACACATACAAGAACACACACATTCATACTGAGATAGAGAGAGATAGAGTGTATTCTGAGTTTCAGACATTTAGCATACGGTTCACTTGAGAAATCATCAATCAAGCATCAATTACAACTTTGCATTGAGTTATTAGACAAAGCTAATTAGACTAGAACAATGAACCAGTAAAGTAACCGATTCTGGAAGAATGTTACTTGCGCTGAAAGTGATTCGATGTCCCGAGTCTTGCTTCAGATGTCCTTCGTGAAGAATTTGTTCGATGAAGAAAGTCGTTCGCTTACAACATTGAACTTTAGCGGAAAGGAATGAAAAACGAGTAAAAGTGTCGCTCTGGTTGAAAGTCTTTAGAACTTTGAGAAACTACGCGAAACTTCTACTGCGCCTAAGTAAGGCTTGTATGAAGGCTCGTGACTCCTCCATGAAGCACGTGTTGCTGAAAGCTTTGTTCTGCTCCTTTTTCTTTTGCGTTTCTTTCTGTTTCTTGAGTTTCTGTTCTTTCTCTGCTTCTTCTGTTCTTCTTTTCTTTTTCTTGTGTTCTGAGCGTGTCTTTCTGGAAGTTCCTCCTTGAGCCGGTCCTATCCAATCAGATGGAAGTTCCTGAAAGTTCCTCCTTGAGGGAGGTTCGGTCCAATCAACAACAGTTTAGGACAAACTAAAATCCCGCTAACATGGAACAAAGAGAAGCTTGAATAGTTAAATAATTCTGTAGTTATTCTATAGCATTAAATAACTAATCAAAAGCAAAACTTCATCAGAATAAAGTGGGAAAACCATCATTCACACACACATCCATACATGCCTAGGAATATTCCTGTCACTTGATGTGAAGAGGTTACATTTAAAAGGTTCCTACATGAGTCATCTCATACAACTCTTAAGAAATTATAACAAAGTTCAATGTTTATCTGTTTACATGCAGCCACGTGGTTGTGAGTCGTTTTGTGTTGTTTGATTCACTGTTCATTAGTTCTTCATTTAAATGATCCTGAGTTGAAGACTGTGGGTGAGATCAACATGTGGTCAAACAGGATGTCTGGTGGGCTTTGAGATTCATGAAGGCATATCTTTTAGGAGGGATGCCATAAACAGTTGTCCTTTGACCTCTTGTGCCTAGCACGGGCTAGGGTTTTGGGGTCGAATCTAGTTTAATAGTCACATCTGGACCATACAGCATTGTAATCTGTACTAGCGATCGGTCAAGAGGTCATTGGGGAGTAGCTAGCTTCACAAGAAGAACTCCTGAAGTTGTGGCCTCTAGATCCCAAGTCCGTTTTTGGGTTTGCCTGCTTTATCTGGCTTAAGGGACACTGTGCTTGAGAGGACCACGAATAGCAGATCTATACTTAACTTCTTAAGCCCGAGAGTCCCCGGTACCGGGGACTTGCCCCCTTGTGCGTTACATTTTCACTCATAGCTCACGAACCCTGAGAATAACCCACACATATTAAATACTGTTGTGCTATTGTAATTCAATTACATATCCGTGAACCACAGCTCGAACGCCATGCAAATAAACAACAATATAGCCGGAGTATAATTCATGACCAAGTTTTTGTTTATGTGTAATATGTATCCACAATATAAACGGAAACACCAAAACCATGGCATCAAATAAAGCTAACAATCAGCTGAATCCAGCGAAATGCAACTCATTTTCATGGCGCAAATTATTTCAGAGCAGGGACCGAAAGTTCCCCGAAAAACACTCCAGCAAAAACAAAGCAAACATGTAAATCTTGTCTTACCTTTGCCGTTTTTTCAACAAAAGTTATTTCCATAGCGATAAAAGTCAGTTTGTTGTTATGTCTGGTCGATAGCTTCGCGGAAACTCGATTTTGGCTCTTTTCTGTAGCTCTGTGCTCGCATAACATGACCAAATATGGAAACACTCCCCGTGCGTAAGAGCAGGTCTCTCCACGCTGCGCGTCATGTGATTCGTCGGGGATCCTGTCAGTCTCAAAATGGTTGATATCATTGGCTTCTACAGATTCAATGCTTTTCAACCATGTATAGAGCTCCCGGATTTGGACAGATGGTCGGGGGGTAGGGACACGCGGAAGCTCGAATGTCGAAAGCGCCTGTGAATGGGATGTAACGCAAAGCGCGCGGAGATGGCGTAAATTCCTTTTACAGCATTTCTTTAGGAGTTATTTGTTTCGTTACAAGTAAAATAAGGAGATATTAGAGGAAACATGTGTGTTTTTAGGCAGAGTTCATTTTTTGGCCATTCCAACATCAATTACTCTTACCCAGTGTTCTTGACTGTCAAATTAACTCATCCACACCACTCCCCAAGAACCTATCTTCATTTTGATACCAAGATTTGCAGTTTAGACCTTGTAAAAGCTGAGAAATGCCTTAAAAAGTAAAAGTATAGGATTTTCGGAAAATAGGCCTCAGGGCTTAAGAGGTTAACATACAAGAATGTTAACACAGTTGGGCAATCTGGCTATAACCTCTGATAAAGATACGGAAAATTTGGCAAAACCTAGAAACAGCTGAAGGTCGTGGTAAAAGTAACAAAAACACAAGGAAAATCTTAGATAGAAGAGAGAATAGAATAGAACAGAATAGAATAGCCTTTATTTGTCACATACACTGTTACATGTAGCGAGATGAGACCCCTCTGGCCACAAACATAGACAGGGTGGGGACAGGCCAGTGTTGATAGGTAGTATTTTAGAGAGAAACAGAGAAATGGATATACATTATAAAGTAGCTCAAAAAAGAGCCTTTTCCTTATTGTCCTTCAAAAAGAGCACTGTGGAGGAGGTTAAAAAAGCCATTGCAATCAAGCACATAGACAAATACAGGAAGAGAACATCGCAGGATGAGGTAGGGGTCCGGGGAAGTGGTGTAGCCACTGCAGTCCGCAGCCGACAATTTCCTGCAGCCAGATGGCGCTATACTACTGGCTCGTCAGATTACAGCGGTGGAGAAAAAGCAGGCGGAGATAAGTGGATGCAGGGGAGGGTTCTGAGAGACTCTCTTTATCAGGCCCTCAGGCGGAATATTTAGACTCCTCTTTGTGGCCTCCAAGGCGAGAGGAGATAAGGGAAGCCAGATGGTAGAGAAGTTAATTAAGGTCAAAAGCTGTAAATTTTTAACCGATTTCTTAATGTCCATCGCCGGTCTCAAGATTATCCAACTTACGTTTCATTTCTGCCAGCCTTTCTATGATGAAATCCAGTTTGCGGTCACAGACCGTTACATGAGTCCCGACAGTTTTAAGTCCAGTCATTCCAGTCGGTCAGCTTAGTGGGGCTTTGAGCACTGACCGCTTTTGATAATCGCTGATAGCCGAAAGCTCCACATATTCCAATCAGCAGAATCCCTGTTCCAATTATGTAGATGTCTTCGACATCCTCCAGGGACGGAGCAGCCAGGCACACGATCCTCCACTTCGCCCAGGAGTCCATCAGGTAGCCAGCAGCATAAGTTCCAGCAGGACAGGTGGGTTCCCCCGCTTCTCGTCGAGAAAATGGTGTCAATTGCATTCAGAGACCAGTTGATCAGATCCATAGTTCATTTTATTTGGAGAGCAGGATAGTGAGAGTCTCTGCAGACGGACAAAATACAAAGCGCCCAGCTGGGATAAGGGATAAGGGAAAGAGAACAGAGTGTCTATCTCCGCCGACTGCTGAAGAGAGAACTGATATCGATTCTGTTCTATTCTATTTTCTAAATCAATTTGATGGAACAAAGCACAGTTTTATAATTTGACAGATTAATAAATCTGAATTGATAAATATTTGTTGATGCATCCTTAACAATGTGTCGACTTTCAACAGGGCAACTCTCTGCTGTTCTTGCCAAACGTTCTGAAGGTCTATCTGGAGAACGGCCAAACCAAGGCTTTTAAATTTGAATCTAAAACCACTGTTAAGGTACGGCAGACATTAGCTTTGGTCTCTGCACTCACATAATGAAATGGGGCTGGTGCTCAGAGTACATTGGAATAATTTGTACACTACAATTTGTGTACCGGAAAATGGAAATTGTTCTGTCTCTAAAAAACATTGGTTTCATACATGTAAAGTTCCAAATTGTGAAAGAAGTCGCTATACTGGTTATTTTTTGTTTACTTTCAGCTAAAACAGTTTTTACTTCCTGAGTTCAGCTGTTAACCTGGAATCCATGATCGTAAACTAAAAAGTGAACTACGTAAAACGTATTATATCACATACCGGTCCTTCTCAAAAAATTTGCATATTTCTCCCGACCAATAAAAGAAAAGTGTTTTTATTACAAAAAAAACAGTCAACGTTCAAATTATTCTGTTCAGTTATGCATACAATACTTGGTCGGGAATCCTTTTGCAGAAATGACTGCTTCAATGCAGCGTGGGATGGAGGCACTGCTGAGGTGTTATGGAGGCCCAGGATGCTTCGATAGCAGCCTTAAGCTCCTCCAGAGTGTCGGGTTGTGCGTCTCTCAATATCCCACAGATTCTATATGGGTTTAATCTCAGGAGAGTTGAGAACCAGTAATACCGGACGACCTTCGTGAAGGTGCGCGGGGAGAGGGAAAGGCCGAAGGGCAGGACCCTATACTGGTAAGCCTGCCCTCGAAACAGAACCTTAGGTAGGGTCTGTGACGATGCGCCATGGCCACCTGGAAGGACGCTTCCTTCAGGTCTATTGTGACAAACCAGGGCAGCATGCTGCGGATTGTCAGCATCCTGAAGCGGAGCTTGGCCAGGCCCCGGTTCAGATGCCTCAGATCCAGGATTGGTCGTAACCCGCCTGACCTTTTGGGTACCAGAAAGTATGGGCTATAAAACCCGCTTTTTGCATCGGCTGGAGGGACCGGCTCGGCTGCTCCTTTGGTCAAAAGGGCGTCGATCTCTTCTCGCAGGGGTGAGGCGCCTGTCCATGGGACAGGGGTCTCTAACACACCTCGAAACCTGGGGAGTTGAACGAACTATCCGGAGGACCCAGCAAGTGACCCCGGGAAGCTTCCGCCAGGCTCCCAGGTACGCAGCCAGGGGTCCTACATCGGACGTGCCGATGAAGGCGGGGCCGCATGGATGCGGGCTTGTAGGTGGAATAAACCAGGGCGGGGCCCTGGGTGCTGGTGGGTGTCTCTGGGGGCTACTGCGGCCATGTCCATGGCGACGCCAAAGAGGCCATCGGGTGAAATAGGCGCGTTGAGGAACCTGTTATGGTCCTCAGTTAGCATCGACACCTGTTCTAACCACAGATGGCATTTCTGGACCACGAGAGGGCGAGATCCGTAGCCGAGCGTAAGTCTTGCAAAGACTCGGGGCCGCCACCACTCTGGTGCATGTCACGGAGGACCTTGGCCTGGTAGACCTGGAAGGTCGCCATAGCATGCAGTGCAGCCGCAGCTTGACCCGCAGCTGAGTAGGCCTTCGTCATCAGGGCTGACGAGAACTTTCCGGCTTTGGAGGGAATACCCGGGCGCGACCGCCACGCGGCAGGATTGTTGGGGCACAGATGCACCGCAACAGCCTGCTCCACCCGCTGAGGCGCTAGGTACCCCCAAGCTGTGGCTTGCGCCAGAGTGGTGAAGGGGGATGAGCTACAAACCCTTGCAGACAGGGGAGCCTGCCAGAATTTAGTAAGCTCTTCATGCACCTCCGGGAAGAAAGGTACTGGAGGGGAGCGGCGTCCCGACGCTTGCCAAAGTACCAGTCATCCAGCCTAGACGGAGCCGGTTTAGAGGGCGAAGGCACCTCTAAACCGATCTCCGCTGTGGCTTTGGAGAGCATCGCCATAGGTTCTGGCTCCACTTCTGCTGCAAACCCAGAGGGCGGCAGATCAGAAGCGGAACACGCAGAAGAAGGCACCCCTTCCGATGCAGCGATGGAGAGCAGATAATCTACAGGGTCGTATGGCGAAATCGGTGAAGCCGGAGCAACACCGACGCCCGCAGACCGGATGGGTCGCATGTCATGGCGCACGGTGGTGACGCAAGGGATTGCCTGAAACTTTAAGAATACAAAAAAGTTTCAACCTTCTTTATAATAATTGTTCAATTTGCACTTGTACATTTAAATAAATAGCATTCCCAAGTTCTTGCATTTTTTAATGCCTTTTATAATCTCTGTAATGATTCAGATGCACTGAGTGCTGTATTTAATTTCTACTTTGTTTTCTGGCAGGACATAGTAATGACTCTGAAGGATAAGTTGTCGATCAGCCGCATTGAATACTTCTCTCTGGTGCTGGAACAACAGTACAGTATCAGCAAACTCTATCTACTGCATGAGGAAGAGATCATTCAAAAGGTACCTGCCAGGAGCACGGGAGGAGATCCTATACTTGAGTTTGTTCTATACACACCTATACACAATATATCAAGCGGGTCATGTTCCTCTAACGGAACTTTACTCAGTGTAGTACATCACACAAGCTGCACGTCACTGGAGGAAACCCATGACGACTTCACAGGTCATCTGCAGGAGATGAGAGATCGGTGGAAGAGAAGAGGTGTAGTGGTGAGGGAGAATAACCCAGTGGAGACACAGCATGGAGTACAGGAAATCCACGAAGCCGGAAAGCATTCATGGAGAGTCAGAGTATATGAACCATAGCACTGACGGTGAGCAAAGGATAAGTGAAGGCATATAAAGGGCACAAGCTGATGAGAGCTGGACACTGATTAAGTGAGGAGGAAACATAGAGATTAGACACAGGTGTGGAGGATGATTGAGGAAGTGACTGGACCGCACAGAGAAAGGGATCCAGAAAAGAGAGAGAAACACAGAGATAACATACATGAAGGAATTTTATTCATTCCAATCAAGAGGTGTGTGAATGTACAGTGGTACCTCAAGATATGAAATTAATCCATTCGATAGTGGCATTCGTTCCTCAAATCTTTTGTATGTCAAAGCAAGTTTGACATGTGAAACGCTATGCTGTAAATCTGAGCAATGGCTCTCAGAAACATTGAGAAAAGTCAAGTAACTTTTCCTCAATCCTTAAATCTACACACCGTTAATGTAAGAAATGATCCAAAATAATAAGAAATGTGAAACCTTACCTTGCGAGTGAGGAGAAGTGTCAGAGGAGGTGGAACAGATGGCAGAAAACATTACAGTATTACCTACGAAAGTTAACTTTCTCAAGATATTTCACGAATTACGAACACTAACACGAAACCAAGCGCATGCGCAGACAGTACTGAGTGTGTGTGAAGGGATAAGAGACACAGAACATTCCACTTTATAAACATTATTTCTTTTAGGACGCCTTGAGTTTTGTTATAGCACATTATACATAATGTTTCGCTTGATTTAAAACTGATTTAAAGCGTTTTTGGTGTAAAAAATAAGTATCAGCACGCTTTACCAGTGTCTGTCAATGGGAGAGTGGAGAGCTAGGACCCGGAAGCGCAGGGCGACGTCACACTTAACAAGCGGATAGCAGTGTGCAACTGTTTGCTTCGTATACCGAAGCAAAATATTTTTCAAGAGACTTTTTGTATCTTGGATTTTTCGTAACGTGAAGCATTCGTATCTCGAGGTACCACTGTACTTCGTTAAGATCTGAGTCATGAAAGTACTGATGAATCGAATATGAACGGCGGCCACGATTTTCCAATAAAGTTTCTGTAAAACTGCTTTTAGACAGCATGTGTAAGTTTATCCTGCAGATTCCTACTTTAATCAGTCATTAACATCACACTTCTGGGTTCTGAGTAAGTCGAGTAGACTCTAAATAACGTGTTATTCAGTTTAAATCTTGAGCTTCTCTATCAGTAACTCCTTGCACTCACTCTAGAGTTCATCTAATTCTCTTGTTCTGTGTGTGACAGGTGGTGGCAAAGAAAGAGACACATGACTACAGGTGTCTGTTCCGCGTCTGCTTTTTGCCCAGAGACCTGAAAAGCATGCTCTATGAGGATCCCGTTGCCCTCGAGTATCTTTACTTACAGGTGTGTGAAGAAACAGGGAAAGTGACAGGAGAGCTGAAATTGTTTACTCACTCTTCATAGAAAGGGGAGCAACCGAATGAACCGATCATCTCTGATTAATATTCATGGGTTTTTATTGCATTGAATGAAATTTGCATTGCACTCTTAAGTCACATTTGCCCGGGCGGAGCAGCGCCAACACCGGTGCACTGTAGGGACGTGCGATACATCATTTTTTTGGATTCAATACCATACCGATACCGACAAAATAAATCGATATTGATACTGATATCGATGCTACTAAAAAAAATTTAAGATAAATAATATTCTATGGATAAACCACAACCAAAAATTAAAATTTAACAACTTTAATGAACTTCATTAAAGTAAATCAGCTGAATGAGAGCAGTAAACAATGTATAATATGATTTAAACAGTATTTTTAATATAACTGACATCTTAAATGTGCACTGTATTAAAAAAATGTATATGTTAAAAAATATACCGTAATATAATTATCATATGCACATACAATATATTTCCTCTGGTAAGGGAGAATTACCCAAGAAGGAAGCATGTCAGTCCTAAATTAGATTAAATAAATGTTACTGTTACATGGGAGTAAACTTTAGAGGCAAGAAATACACTGATGATATTCCACCTACAAAATGAAAAAGTGAAAGTGTCTAAAAGAGGGAGAGTTTTGTTGATGCCAAGCGTGTGCTCCTCCATAAAGCTGTAATTGACAACGCTAGCTAGCTAGACGGAGTTGGGTTTCCCGCACTCTGATTGGATGGATGAGTTCATTTAGCTGCACAAGGAGGGGGTGTTTAGCAACACAAATGAAGGTAGCGATAGACCAATATAGAACACCTTCTCCTGTTTTTATGTTTCGAATAATGTATTAATAAGTATCTTTACGCAAAAAATGACGGGTGAGTATCGATCCGCCCATCACTAGAGCACTGCCCCCCTTTGGGAGTTGGTGCCCACTCTTTCAGCATTACCGAATCAATTTTTATCAGTGCTTTTCAATGGTTTTACTCCACATTGATTTAATGCTCATAGAAGGGCTTATCTGGAATGTAATGAAGACAAAGGTTTCATGTGATTAATCCGTGTTTGTGTCTCTCTGTGTTTGTGCAGAGTGTTAGTGATGTATTGCAGGAACGGTTCGCAGTGGAGATGAAATGCAATGCAGCACTCAGACTGGCTGCTTTACACGTGCAGGAAAAACTAGCCAGCAGCGGGCAGTCGCTTAAAACACCACTGAAGGCCGTCATGTGAGTGTAGCCGAGAATAAAGTGAGGCACCAGTAAACAAACAAATGTGTTATTATATATTTATTTATATATATTTATATATGAAACAATAATTACGCAGTTTCTATGCTATTTCACTATGCATCGTAATTATTGTCGCTTTATAATTGTTTCTCTGGAACCGACACATCTGTCGTGTGAGTATGTCTCTGTGTGTGGCGCTCTGGTCTCAACTGCTTCTGTCTGTAGGAAGGAGTGGGGTATTGAAAGCTTTGTGTCGCACACCTTACTGCGAAACATGAGGGAAAAAGACTTGAAGAAAGCCATCAGTTACCACTTGAAAAAGCTTCTTTCTCTGGAACCCAAACAAAAGGTTTGTGTAAATTTGTGATTGTCTTGAACATTGTATGAAGAACATAAGCATATGTTAGAAATCAGGGCACAATATACAGATCATTAGCATAACATTGTATTATATTAATGTATCATAACATATTTCGCCTCTGTCTGTGTTTAAGGTGATATCAGTGGACCAAGCTCGACTGAACTACTTGAATGAAATGTCTGATCTCAAGTCGTTTGGGGGAAAGGCTTTTAGTGCAACTATGATGGTAAGCATTCTGCCATTAACAGTCTTTTCAGGCATTAAATCCATTAAACTGATGTATGTTTCCCATTAAACGCACACAACTTCGCAGCTATCACTAACATCTTTTGACCCTCTCCTCCTTTAAGAGCTTTCAGATTTTGAGTCTAGACCTTGAAGTGCTTCTTACAGAGCCACTCCTTTGGTGCCCAAGCTCTATGTTTAGGGCAATTGTCGTGCTGGAAGACCTCTCCCTGGCCTTTCTTCCCAATAATAATAGTGAGTGAGGGAGGAAATGAGTATGTGAGTGAATGAGTGATTGATTGAGACAGTGAGGGAGGGGAGGAGGGAGTGAAGGAGGGACGAAGTGAGTGAGGGAGAAAGTGAGTGAGGGAAGGAAGGAGGGAGTG
>SRMA01026928.1:237704-258874 GCA_007224835.1 Danionella cerebrum
GATTTTTCGTAACGTGAAGCATTCGTATCTCGAGGTACCACTGTACTTCGTTAAGATCTGAGTCATGAAAGTACTGATGAATCGAATATGAACGGCGGCCACGATTTTCCAATAAAGTTTCTGTAAAACTGCTTTTAGACAGCATGTGTAAGTTTATCCTGCAGATTCCTACTTTAATCAGTCATTAACATCACACTTCTGGGTTCTGAGTAAGTCGAGTAGACTCTAAATAACGTGTTATTCAGTTTAAATCTTGAGCTTCTCTATCAGTAACTCCTTGCACTCACTCTAGAGTTCATCTAATTCTCTTGTTCTGTGTGTGACAGGTGGTGGCAAAGAAAGAGACACATGACTACAGGTGTCTGTTCCGCGTCTGCTTTTTGCCCAGAGACCTGAAAAGCATGCTCTATGAGGATCCCGTTGCCCTCGAGTATCTTTACTTACAGGTGTGTGAAGAAACAGGGAAAGTGACAGGAGAGCTGGAATTGTTTACTCACTCTTCATAGAAAGGGGAGCAACCGAATGAACCGATCATCTCTGATTAATATTCATGGGTTTTTATTGCATTGAATGAAATTTGCATTGCACTCTTAAGTCACATTTGCCCGGGCGGAGCAGCGCCAACACCGGTGCACTGTAGGGACGTGCGATACATCATTTTTTGGATTCAATACCATACCGATACCGACAAAATAAATCGATATTGATACTGATATCGATGCTACTAAAAAAAATGTAAGATAAATAATATTCTATGGATAAACCACAACCAAAAATTAAAATTTAACAACTTTAATGAACTTCATTAAAGTAAATCAGCTGAATGAGAGCAGTAAACAATGTATAATATGATTTAAACAGTATTTTTAATATAACTGACATCTTAAATGTGCACTGTATTAAAAAAATGTATATGTTAAAAAATATACCGTAATATAATTATCATATGCACATACAATATATTTCCTCTGGTAAGGGAGAATTACCCAAGAAGGAAGCATGTCAGTCCTAAATTAGATTAAATAAATGTTACTGTTACATGGGAGTAAACTTTAGAGGCAAGAAATACACTGATGATATTCCACCTACAAAATGAAAAAGTGAAAGTGTCTAAAAGAGGGAGAGTTTTGTTGATGCCAAGCGTGTGCTCCTCCATAAAGCTGTAATTGACAACGCTAGCTAGCTAGACGGAGTTGGGTTTCCCGCACTCTGATTGGATGGATGAGTTCATTTAGCTGCACAAGGAGGGGGTGTTTAGCAACACAAATGAAGGTAGCGATAGAACAATATAGAACACCTTCTCCTGTTTTTATGTTTCGAATAATGTATTAATAAGTATCTTTACGCAAAAAATGACGGGTGAGTATCGATCCACCCATCACTAGTGCACTGCCCCCCTTTGGGAGTTGGTGCCCACTCTTTCAGCATTACCGAATCATTTTTTATCAGTGCTTTTCAATGGTTTTACTCCACATTGATTTAATGCTCATAGAAGGGCTTATCTGGAATGTAATGAAGACAAAGGTTTCATGTGATTAATCCGTGTTTGTGTCTCTCTGTGTTTGTGCAGAGTGTTAGTGATGTATTGCAGGAACGGTTCGCAGTGGAGATGAAATGCAATGCAGCACTCAGACTGGCTGCTTTACACGTGCAGGAAAAACTAGCCAGCAGCGGGCAGTCGCTTAAAACACCACTGAAGGCCGTCATGTGAGTGTAGCCGAGAATAAAGTGAGGCACCAGTAAACAAACAAATGTGTTATTATATATTTATTTATATATATTTATATATGAAACAATAATTACGCAGTTTCTATGCTATTTCACTATGCATCGTAATTATTGTCGCTTTATAATTGTTTCTCTGGAACCGACACATCTGTCGTGTGAGTATGTCTCTGTGTGTGGCGCTCTGGTCTCAACTGCTTCTGTCTGTAGGAAGGAGTGGGGTATTGAAAGCTTTGTGTCGCACACCTTACTGCGAAACATGAGGGAAAAAGACTTGAAGAAAGCCATCAGTTACCACTTGAAAAAGCTTCTTTCTCTGGAACCCAAACAAAAGGTTTGTGTAAATTTGTGATTGTCTTGAACATTGTATGAAGAACATAAGCATATGTTAGAAATCAGGGCACAATATACAGATCATTAGCATAACATTGTATTATATTACAGTTTTTCTCGATTGCTTAAACACATTTGCCCACTCTGACGTCACATTTTCAAAACAGTTAACACACAGGATAAAACTAAAGCTCAATGGCCAAAATAACTCATTTTGTTAGCAAAATGCTCTAACACTCACAAAACATTAAAAGCATGCAACATAAGCAAATATTTCCATCAAACACCACAACTTGTGGTCAAATTAATTTATTATTTCAGTCAATCATTACACGATGGAAAGCAAAATACAGCAACCAATATGCAATATAATGCTGTACAACTCAAATGGATACTGAAAAAAAAAACACAAACAAAGGTAACTTATGGGTGGAAATGCCTTATAAAAAAAAGAAAAAAATATTTTATCCTTCACATTCGTTCTTGCCGATTATGCCACAGGTTCTCATCAACATCGCATTGAATGTTTTCCCTTGCAATGCACCGAGGGAAATACCTCCTTGCATGGCGTATCCATCCCTGGCAGTCCTCTGCACCTATTGCCAAGCAACCAGCATTCATTGCCTCCAGGAGGGGCATCTGCTCATATGGCCGGTGATCATACACCTTCCACCTCCAAGCAGAGAAGAACTCCTCGATTGGGTTCAGAAAAGGAGAGTATGCAGGGAGGAATTGCATCATAATACGAGGCTGTGCTGCAAACCATTCATTCACAAGGCGAGAGTGGTGGAAAGCCACATTGTCCCAAATTATGACATACAGAGTCATGCCTGGCCTCAACAGACCTCTCTCTTCGGGTGGAATCAGTATTTCTTTCAATGCATCCAGAAATGTGATGAGGCGTTCTGTATTGTATGGGCCAATAGTTGGTATGTGGCAAAGGACCCCATCATTGGAGATGGCAGCACACATGGTGATATTGGCACCCCTCTGACCTGGCACTGTGACAGTGGCCCTCTGCCCAATGATGTTCCTCCCGCGTCTCCTGACTTTACAGAGGTTGAAGCCAGCTTCATCCACAAAAATGAATTTGTGATGTGCCCCTTCAGCTTCAAACCCCATATAAGAAAAAGAACAAATTACTGTAATAAAGCAAATTATTCAAGTCGCATGTAACTAGGTATTACAATAAAAAATATCTGTACCTGCACATACTGGAATCGTGCCTCCTTTACAATGTCAGAGTTTCTTTGAAATGGAACTCTGTACAGCTGCTTCATTCTGACATGGTTTCGTTTAAGGACTCGATCTATAGTTGCCAAACTCACACTGTTTATATTTCTAAATAATCCCTGATCTCCAATTACTGCTGCCTGGATTTCACGCAGTCTGATTGCATTGTTTGCCACTACCATATCTACAATGGCAGACTCCTGTTCAATACCAAATATCTTTCCTCTGCCACCACTGTGTGGTAATGTGTGGATTCTATAAAGTAAAAGCAAAAAGGCATGTCAAAATTAACATTACTGTATGACAGTCACATAAATAGGATTGATAAAACATCTGCATTACTGTAGACACAGTTTGTTCTGCTAACAGGGCAAGGCAGTAAAGCTACGTAAAACACACAGTGGTATACATTACAGTAACACTGTGAATTACCTGTTCTCATTCCCAAAAAGCCGGACGATAGATGCCACAGTGCTCCGACTCAGAATGGGCTGGACCCTCTGTCCAGCCTCTCTAAAGGACAAGCCATGATTGATGACATGGTCAATAATTGTTGCCCGAATTTCATTTGGAACTTGAGCTCGATTTTGCCCTCTTGCTGCTGCAGCACCTCCACCACGCATACGAACTCCTCTTCCTCTGGCCCCTCTGCCATGGCCTCTTTCTCTCCTTCCATGCCTATTGCCTCTTTGATCCATGCTTGCAAATAGCAATACAGAGGTGGCATCTTTTGTAGAGGGATGGAAATTGATTGCTGATTGAATAGTTGTGCAAACAAGTTTCACACAGGTGCATTGAATATTCATAATTATGCAAGTACTTTCTATCAGCTGTTAATAGATGTTTTCCTTTTGTTCAACACAGTGAACCCAATGGAGTTTGGGATCTTTCAATGAGATCTGTGGAGACTGTATTGACAAAGGGTGTGAAAAATGTGTTAAACAAATGAAAAAGTGTTAAGGCGTTTGAAAGAGAAGACTTCTCCTGTGCTAAGAATGTGATAATGAAGATCAAGTGAATCCTAGTTTTACTGAGCGTGTCTTAGCAAATGAGAAAAACTGTAATGTATCATAACATATTTCACCTCTGTCTGTGTTTAAGGTGATATCAGTGGACCAAGCTCGACTGAACTACTTGAATGAAATGTCTGATCTCAAGTCGTTTGGGGGAAAGGCTTTTAGTGCAACTATGATGGTAAGCATTCTGGCATTAACAGTCTTTTCAGGCATTAAATCCATTAAACTGATGTATGTTTCCCATTAAACGCACACAACTTCGCAGCTATCACTAACATCTTTTGACCCTCTCCTCCTTTAAGAGCTTTCAGATTTTGAGTCTAGACCTTGAAGTGCTTCTTACAGAGCCACTCCTTTGGTGCCCAGGCTCTATGTTTAGGGCAATTGTCGTGCTGGAAGACCTCTCCCTGGCCTTTCTTCCCAATAATAATAGTGAGTGAGGGAGGAAATGAGGGAGGAAATGAGTATGTGAGTGAATGAGTGATTGATTGAGACAGTGAGGGAGGGGAGGAGGGAGTGAAGGAGGGACGAAGTGAGTGAGGGAGAAAGTGAGTGAGGGAAGGAAGGAGGGAGTGAGAGAGTGAGGGAGGGAGTGAGCGAGATAGTCAGAGAGGGTGAATGGGGGGAAGGAGGGAGTTTGCAGGAGGGAGTTAGTGATAGAGAGGGAGTGAATGAGTGAGATAGTGAGAGGGAGTGAATGGGGTGGGGAGGGTGTGAGTGAAGGAGTGAATGAGGGAGGAAGTGAGGGGGGAATGAGTTTGGTAGGGAGGGAGGTAGTGAAAGAGTGAGGGAGGAAGTGAGTGAATGAGGGACTGAGTTTGAATAGGAGTGAGTGAAGGAGGGAATTTGTGAGAGAGTGAGGAAGGAAGTGTGGGAATGAGTTTGCGAGGGAGGAAGTGTTGAGAGTGAGTGATGAGTGAGTTAGGGAGGGAGGGAGGGAGGGAAGGAGCCCACCAACCAGTGCACGTCAGTGTCAAATGAATGGTTCAACCATATTTCTTTGCTGGCTGGGTTTGAGTTGCCAAATGGGTTGCAACTGCACCACCTAATCTCCATCCCACCACTCTTTTTGTGCCTTCTGTCTATTCCTCCAAATGCCACAGATTGTCTTTTTCCAACTGTCTCTCTCTTTGGATCTAGTTGCAGGACAGAGAATCAGTGGTGAGTTTGCTGGTGGGAGCCCAGTATGGAGTCAGTCAGGTGATCAACCACAAACTGAGCATCATGACGACCCTCACTGAATTCAGCTGCATTACCAGAGTGGAGCTTTTGCCCGAGTCTGACAGAGTTAGTCTCGTCAAGATCTACCTGCAGGATGTAAAGGTAAATACTCCCTTTATTACTATTTATTTATATCTCTTCTTTCTTGTCTTTCTCTCACATTCACATTTCTTCCCTGCCTTTAGCCAATAACATTACTGATGGAGTCAGTGGCTGCTAAAGATTTACTATGTCTGATTGCTGGATACTGCAAACTGCTTGTGGACCCACAGATATGTGTCTTCCCTTGGACCCCATATTTAAAAAGTCACCGCATTTCGGCAGAGGAAGGTATAAACTACCTTGCAAACCACACTCTTTGCATAAAGCCATATATGGAATAGTCAAGCTAGTATGATTAACTCCTCCACATGACACCAACATGAATCTCAACTGCAATTCTATATTTTCCCTGTTGGGGTTAGTTAATAATTTAAGTTATTTGAAACTGTAACTTTAAGGGGCAGATACAAATCCCTAAGAGACAGTTCTTTAGAAACAGATCCCTAGGAAGAGTCTGTTCCCTTTCAGTCATTCTCAGCTTCAAAATTCATCGGCAGCGATCAATGGGAGCACGATTGATCCACTATTGTAACGGCCCAATGATGCGCGTATCATTGTTCAGGTGTAGGTGTTTTGATCATCAATCAGTTGGATATTCAACGCCAGTGGAAGCCACCCTAATTACCGTATTTTTCGGCTCATAAGACGCACCAGCACATAAGACTAACCCAATTTTAAATGAGGAAGATCTAGAAAAAAAAGATTCTGAACCAAATACTGTTGTACAAATACATTGTCACTACATTACTAATAATAGCCAGTAACATTGTCACTACATTACTAATAATAGCTAGTAACATTGTCACTACATTACTAATAATAGCCACTAACATTGTCACTACATTACTAATAATAGCCAGTAACATTGTCACTACATTACTAATAATAGCCAGTAGCATTGTCACTACATTACTAATAATATACAGTAACATTGTTACTACATTACTAATAATAGCCAGTAACATTGTCACTACATTACTAATAATAGCCAGTAACATTGTACCTACATTACTAATAATAGCCAGTAACATTGTCACTACATTACTAATAATAGCCAGTAACATTGTCACTACATTACTACTAATGGCCAGTAACATTGTCACTACATTACTAATAATAGCTAGTAACATTGTCACTACATTACTAATAATAGCTGGTAACATTGTCACTACATTACTAATAATAGCTGGTAACATTGTCACTACATTACTAATAATAGCTAGTAACATTGTCACTACATTACTAATAATAGCCAGTAACATTGTCACTACATTACTAATAATAGCCAGTAACATTGTCACTACATTACTAATAATAGCTAGTAAGATTGCCCCCACATTAGTAATAATACAGTGGTTCTCAAACTTTTTTAGTTGAGCCCCCCTTTAGACCTTTAAAAGAATCTGGGCACCCCCAGATGTAAAATAATAATTATTTAATAATTATTTTAATGTAAAATAAATGTAACTACTCCTTAATGTTAAATAACTCATTATTAATAGCTTATTTAAGTGACAATTCAGTTGCAAGGTGTTAAGATATGATCCTTATGCGCTCTTACCTGGTTAGGAACACTACCCAATTGCAGAGCACGTTACTTACGTTTGTTATCTCGTATGTTCATGTGTGAGATGTACCGTTGAGAGATGATTTGAGTTTGAGTTTATTAAAGAAGAGTTTCAGTCATTGAGAGCGTTTTGTTTTCCTCACGCGAGCAAAAGAGAGAGAGAGAGAGAGAGAGAGTCAAGTCAAGAGTCAAGAAGCTTTTTATTGTCATTTCAACCATATAGGCTGATGCAGTACATAGTGAAATGAAACAACGTTTCTCCAAAACCACTGGTGCTACATGAAACAACATACAACACGGCAGAGAACTAATGACTAACTTATATACATAAGTGCATTGTGTGCAACCTAGTGCAAACAGTGCAATAATACAGTGCAAAAAACAGACAAGACAGTGCAGGACAACATACACAACAAAAAAGATAACACCGACTAGTAACTTAAAATAACCTAAACTGTAAACAGGGGTGTAATAGTGATGAAGTGTGCAAAAAAGCAGAAATAGCAGCAGGATAAAAAATAAAACAGCATGTAAACAGTAAACATAGTACCAATAAATAATAAATAAAGGTTGTGGTGGAGATGAGGATGTGTGTGAGTTCAAATGGTAGTGAATGAATATGAGTCAGTTCAGTTCTTGGTGTTTAGAAGCCTGATGGCTTGTGGGAAAAAACTTTTGCAAAGTCTGGTTGTGAGGGCCCGAATGCTCCGGAACCTCTTTCCTGACGGTAGGAGTGTGAACAGTGTGTGTGAGGGGTGTGTGGGGTCGTCCACAATGGAATTTGCTTTGCGGATGCAGCGAGTGGTGTAAATGTCCATGACAGAGGGAAGAGAGACTCCAATGATCTTCTCAGCCATCCTCACTATCCTCTGTAGGGTCTTGCGATCCGAAAAGGTGCCGTTCCCAAACCAGGCAGTGATGGAGCTGCTCAGGATGCTCTCGATGGTCCCTCTGTAGAACATGGTCAGGATGGGTGGTGGTAGGTGGGCTTTCCTCAGCCTTCTCAGGAAGTAGAGACACTGCTGGGCTTTTTTGCTGATGGAGCTGGTGAGATTCTTCGTCAGATGAACTCCAAGGAATTTGGTGTTCTCGATGATCTCCACGGAGGATCCATCGATGATCAGTGGAGAATGGTCACTCTTTGCTCTTCTAAACTCTTTTGTTTTGTCAACGTTTAGTGACAGGTCGTTGGCTTTACACCAGGCTGTAAGATGATGCACCTCCTCTCTTTATGATGACTCGTCGTTCTTGCTGATGAGACCCACCACGGTCGTGTCATCTGCGAACTTGATGATTTGATTTGAGCTGTGCATTGCTACACAGTCATGAGTCAACAAGGTGAACAGCAGTGGGCTGAGTACACAGCCCTGGGGGGCTCCAGTGCTCAGCGTGGTGGTGCTGGAGATGCTGTTCCCGATCCGGACTGACTGAGGTCTCCCAGTCAGGAAATCCAGGATCCAATTACAGAGGGAGATGTTCAGACCCAGCAGGCTCAGCTTCATGGTTAGGTGCTGAGGGATGATTGTGTTGAATGCTGAGCTGAAGTCAATGAACAGCATTCTTGCATAAGTGTCCTTGTTGTCCAGGTGGGTGAGGGTGAGGTGAAGGGTTGAGGTGATGGCATCGTCAGTTGAGCGGTTCGGACGATACGCAAACTGCAGTGGGTCCAGAGAAGGTGGAAGCAGAGACTTGATGTGCCTCATGACGAGCCTCTTGAAGCACTTCATTATGATTGGTGTAAGTGCAACGGGACGGTAGTCATTGAGGCAGGAGACTGTAGACTTCTTCGGCACTGGAACGATGGTTGTGGTCTTGAAGCATGTGGGAACAATAGTACTACTCAGGGAGATGTTGAAGATGTCAGTAAAAACATCTGCAAGTTGTTCTGCACATTCCCTGAGCACCCTGCCAGGGATGTTGTCTGGACCAGCAGACTTTGGTGAGTTCACTCTGCTTAGAGTCTTCCTCACTTCAGTCGCGGTTAGACAGAGCACCTGGTCGTCGGGAGGAGGTGTGTTCTTCTCGCCGCCACGTTGTTCTGCACTTCAAACCGTGCATAGAAGTCATTCAGCAGATCTGGGAGGGAGGCGTCACGGTCACAAGCAGGTGAAGGCGTTTTGTAATCCGTGATCACCTGGATGCCTTGCCACATGCGCCGGCTGTCTCTGCTGTCTTCAAAAAGTCCATAGATCTTCTTGGCGTGTGCGCGCTTCGCCTCTCTGATGGCTCTGGACAATTTGGACCGTGCTGTTCTTAAGGCCAACTTGTCCCCTGCTCTGAAGGCGGAGTCTCTGTGTTTAAGCAGCGCACCGCACCTTAGCAGTCATCCACGGTTTCTGGTTGGGTCGTGTAGTGAAGGACTTGGAGATGGACACGTCCTCAGTGCACTTGCTGATGTAGCTGGTCACTGAAGATGTGTACTCCTCCAAGTTAATGGTGCCGCCATAGGTTGCAGCGTTCCTAAACATGTCCCAGTCAGTGCACTCAAAGCAATCTTGGAGAGCAGAGATGGCTCCTGCTGTCCAGGTTTTTGCCTGCTTCAGAACAGGTTTTGAGTGTCTGACGAGCGGTCTGTATGATGGAATTAGCATAACAGAGATGTGGTCTGAGTATCCGACGTGGGGGCAGGGCTCTGTGCTTTACGCGCCGGGAATGTTTGTATAAACAAGATCCAGCGTGTTTTCCCCCCTCGTAGCAAAGTCCACATGCTGATGAAATTTAGGAAGCACTGATTTGAGATTTGCATGATTGAAATCTCCGGCGATAATAAAAAGTCCGTCGGGGGGAGCATTCTGCAGCTCGCTAATAGCTCCATAGAGTTCACATAGTGTCTCTTTAGCATTAGCACTAGGTGGAATATACACTCCGACAATGAACACGGTGGTGAATTCCCGTGGTAAATAAAATGGTCTGCATCTTACAGTCACAAACTCCACTAGCGATGAGCAGTAGCTGGAAACAACCGCAGAGTTCCCACACCATCCTGTGTTAATATAAACACACACGCCACCACCGCGAGTCTTACCGCACAGAGATGCGTTCCTGTCGGCACGAAACACGGCTAGCCCGTCTAGCTGGATGGCGGCGTCCGGAACTCTGTCGCTGAGCCACGTCTCCGTGAAAACAAAGATGCAGCAGTCTCTGAACTCACTCCGTGTAGTCCGCTGGAGTCGGATGCAGTCCAATTTATTGTCCAGGGAGCAGACATTGGAGAGAAAAATGGACGGGAGAGCCGGCCGGCTAGGGTTAGCTTCTAGCCTAGCACGGACGCCCGCCCGCTTGCCGCGCTTCCGCTTCCTCGAGCACCGAGCACAGCGCTCATCTGTGCACCTGACGTCAACACATGGAAACAATTGTATGCTTGTTGTTCTAATATAAATCCTTTTGATTTTTGTCAGCTTATGAAAACCCACATAACTCCAATAATGAAGGATCAAACGGTCCAAGTTTGTGAAACCGTCCAAGTGAATGTTTAGCGGAAAAAAAAACCTAACAGACTGAAGACGATGCAGATCGATGATCATCTTATCGTCAGGCTCAAGAAACATCGCAGATAAACTATTAGCTCCGCCCATTTCACATCTTGAAATGTATTTTAGCGTGAGAAATCGGGTTTGTAGCGTGAGAGATCACTCAAATGCGAGAGTCTTACGTTCAATGTGTGAGAAACGGCAGCTCTGTAGTTTCGCTCGTGAGTATGGATGCGGAATCACCGCTGTGGCTACCGTAGCCAAAGGCATTGTGGGAAATGTAGTTTTTTTCGTTTTCGTTACGACCGCGCTATGGCAGAGATGGGCGACGACGTCAGCGCCGGGTGTACAGATATGGCCGCGGCTTTGGCCTAGCTCCAGAGCTCCGGAGCTCTTACGCCTCTCATACGGCCGTGACCAGACTTCGCGGTGCTCTGCATTCGCTCAATAAGACGCACCAACTTTTCCCCCACGGTTTTGGGGGAGAAAAAGTGCGTCTTATGCGCCGCGAAGTCCGGTATATCTTTTCCTTGGAGTGAAGTGAGTGTCAGTCCGTCTACTTCGACTCTAAGCTGAATGTATTAAACAGTCGCCTTACTTTGGGCTCCGGTGTAGCTTGCTAGCCCAGATAGTTAGCCACTATACCGCAGCACCTCTTATTATTCTGCAAGCCTGTTCCAGTTGTTGTTGCACAGCTTTGCTTGTATATTCTGTCCTTTTCACAACAGAACTGTATGTTAATCCAGGCTGCAAATGTTTATTGTGAGAAATATGTGCAGTGTTTAGGGTTCAAGCATGCCTGTGTTGCTCTCGTTAGGTCAGACTCAGAGTGTTAACACTTTGGCTCTTTACTAAGATGAGAGTACCAGAGATCATTCTTTGAGGAAGAGTCCACCAACGCTACTTTGTACGTGCCTGGGGAAGCTCTAACTCGCTCAAGCTCCTCTGATGCTTCTAATGAAAACACAGGTCGACAAGCAAGTCTGGAATTGAATCCTTTTCAGCTCACCTGGGAGCCTTGTGGAAGCTCCCCGTGGCATCTCAGTGAGTCATCCAGACAATGCAGCAGGGCTACACGAATCTTTTCATACCTGTGTCCTGACAGTGGTGATTCCACTTGGCCTCCTGCATATGGGACCACTCCAGCTCTGGCTTCAGTCTTTGGTTCCAAATTGGATATGGAGTCGAGGAGCGCACTGACTGTTCCTGACAGATCGCTGGCTCCTTTCCCTGGTGGTCTGGGGGAGGGACTCCTACCATGTCTTTCCTGCATGCAGTCATTCCCCTCAGAGAGAGCAAGGGCTTAACCACGGATCTTGACAGGTTGGGGTGCTATCAGCAGAGCCCAGATGTCTGGGGCCTGAACCATAAACTCACCTGCAGTGGTCCTGGGGTTGCTGCGCCTCCGCCCTCTTCTCAGAGGTCATCACGTGCTTGTCAGTATTAACAGCATGGGGGTTGTAGCATACATCAACCACCAGGGCAGTGTACACCTCCGTCACCTGCAAACTCCAAATGACTGCTCATCTGGAGTCAGGACAGAGTACTCTCCCTTACGGCTGTTCACATTCTTAGCTTGAGCAACCAGATCACAGGGGACATTGTGGACATGTTCGCCTCCCATTGACAGCTGTTTTACTTCCTGTCCCTGGCTCCTTTTGGTACAGAAGTGCTGGCCAAGGAAGAAACACTTATATGCAATTCCTAAAGTGAGTCGTCTAGTGCTGGTCCTTTGCGAGGTCAGGGAGGACAAGCATGAGCTGCTTATAGTTGTGCCTTTGGGCCCAACAGAGCTTGGTTCACAGAACTCCTGTTTTGCCTAAGGGCCTAACCATTATAGAGGAGGGGGTCCTCTCAGGGTCCAGGGGCAGAAGGAGCACCCAAACAGGTTTGTATGACCGTTGAAGCTAACCACTTCCAAGTTTAGCATTAGCCTGTGTGGAAAAATCTGAGGTTCAGAGGATCTGAGGTTCAGCTCCTTGAAAAACACAGAATGAGGATTTGTTTCCACTGGGGTTAAACACCCAGCTGATTGATGATCAAATCACTCATGCTCCCAGGGATTTACCGGATCAGTCATTATTATGACAAAATACGTCTCCATTACCTCCTTAAGGGAACGATGAGTTATGAAAGTAACCATGGCGTTCTGTAGATACAGATTCCTAAGAAGAGACGGTTCTTGTCTCAACATTATTTACCATAGGGAAAATCCCACTGAATGCCATTTTAAACTGCTAACCCAGAAGTGCATGAATGCAGACTGGTGCACAATTGTAAGGGACCAAGACCTAAAAAGGACCCTTTTCTTATAAGCTTTTGAATTATTCCTGCTTGCACTTTAACAAACTCTTCCTAGGGATTTTATATGATCACCATCAAACAAGACAGTTTCCTCCAATGACCTGGGCAAAATTATTCTGTGAATCTTTTTGCACAAATTTTAACGTTTTGATATTTTGCCATTGTAAGGGGAAGCTGTTATAACTCAACCATATAATGTCTATTTGGACCCAAACTTAGCATGTCAATAGTCGATATCTGAAAAATGTGTCTTGTGTTCTTTTTGCATTTCTGTATAGGATATGTGTCACACTGTGGCACTGATTCTGAGGACTCAGACACAGATGTGGATGCTCTCCTTGCTCATGTTGCTAGCGTCAAAAACAAAACACCAGATGATAAGCTAACTGACGAGCCTACAAAGGCAGAAAATTACCAAGATAAAAATGAAGAAGTGGTGAAAGAAGAAGGCAAAGATGGTGAGATGGTTGAGAAGAAGGAAATTTTGGATAACAAAGAAAACTTTGAACAATTCAAACATGTTGAAGGTGAAGTGCTAGTAGAAGTTGACCATGAGACATTTGCTCAAAATGGAAATGAGGAAGAAGCACAAGAGAAACCTCCAAAACAGTGTTTCATCATTGTGGATGACCCTTCCTCTGAAGCTTCCGATTCCTACCAAACAGAACCACATGTGATGAACAGCATGTCCAGTGACTCGATTGATGCATTAGAAGAGGATGACCTGACCACCTATTTCTCAACAAGACATCCATGGCACTTATCTGTAAAAGATTGCGTAGCGTGCCAGTCACCATCCCCAGAGCATATGCATTGCCAGAGTGACTTGTGTTCTGCTGATTCTCATTGTGGTTCTGATATTGATAAATTATTCTGCTTTGCAGCACTCTCAAATATTGCTGAATGTCTTCCCAGCCCCCCAGCTGCAAGTGAAGAGGAAGACTATGAAGAATCAGGAGTAGAGAGTAAAATAAGAAACAAAGGATCATCTGTGACAGATCCAAGAAGCACTTTATCCCCTCCGGGAGACTATGTGTTCACATTTGAGCCAGGAGATACTAGACACTATTACAATATCTGCTCCAATGTTACTCCTGACAGTGCCCACTGCCTTCCGAAACATCCAATAGAAACCCTACAGGATCAGGAAGAGACGGTGAGGAATGAAAATATTTTACAACCCCCACCTGGGTTTGGAGACAGTAGTTCTGATGAGGAGTTCTTTGATGCCCAGGAAAGATTCACATCCCCTGAAGAACCTTCTTCATCTGACATAACAAGAGGTATGGGTTAAAGAATGGCTGTCGAGTTGTGTTGTCTGTGTGTTTTGTACATAAATTAATGGACACAGTCTGCAATTGCTTATGTTTTTCTCCATAGAAAATTCTGCGCACCCAAGCACCATATTAAACACTTTAAGCCCGGGAGAGTTTGATGTCTGTGCCAGCAAACAGGTGGCAACTGATTCATCAAATAAACAAAGGGATGAAGAGAAAATAGTTAAACCAGATGGATTTGTAAATTTCGATAAGAGTTTAAAAAAGCGACGCTCTTTCATGGAAACCAGTTACACATCCTTGGTCTCATTCCCTGAACAGAATCAATTGGGCAACAGATTGGAAGACAGTCTCCAAAGGCAAGCTACTCCTTCAAGCAAATATGGCGAAAGTCGAAAGGTGTGTTTTGATGGTGACTGCACAGATCAAGTTCCGTGTCTGACGGTCTCATATCTGACTGATTCTGGAGGTGAACCAGCACAACTTGAATATAAACCCATAACCATGTCCAAAATCAATGGTTCGGTACCAAATGATAACACTGGGCTGCAAGTGGGATTATACTCAACAAAGGCATATCAATGTAAACAGCAACGTGTAGAGATGGAGCCAGATTCCATGGAGTTCAAATCAGTAACTGAACTCATGTCTACCATGTCACCATCTATAGTAGCCTTACGATCCCGTATTGACCTACATGATAAAGGATTCTTCAGTAACACAGAAAACGAAGAAGAGGGTGCGGTTGGAGGTCTACTTGAGAGAGTCTTGGGTAGCCAGATGTTTTTAGATATGTCTCGAGGTATATCCGATAGCAGTATTTCCTTAGGCCAAAGTGACGACAAAGTAACCGGACATCTGGAAGATTTGTTCCCTTCCAGATGTGTGAGCCAGAAAAGCAGCTCACTGCCAAGGCTAAGGCAAATACCCCCCTCATGTTTACCCCAAATTCAAGTCCCAAATATCCCTTGCACTACATGTGAGGATGACAACAATATACACAGGAAATTAGTAAAGGAAAAACTCCCACGGGAGCCAACAGAAAGAACAAGAAGCCAAAGTGTGTCTGTGCCTTTTGGTTTTGGCACACCACTTTGCCCATCCAGAGACATATTCTCTAATCAAGTTGGAAAACCAGATGATCAATTGTCTGACCCATCTTCTTTTGAACCGGCTCAGAACTTTCTGCTACCACCAGGCATCCTTGGGCGACTCTCTACTTCCACACTGCGCGGAAAGATTCAGAACCTCCCCCTTTACTTATCACGCTCACAGGAATTATTGAATTCCTCTTCTTACTGCAGTGACCATGTTCTGCCTCTGCGGAGATATTCAGAGACACAACTACCAAAGCCTGAAGTTGAGTTAGGAAAAGAGATAAGGGATCCAAGCATGAATAAAGGTTCTCCAGAAGTAACAGAGCTAAAAGTTCTTACCATTGTATCTGAAGAAGTCACCGAGGTCATTGAGGAGGTTAGAGAAGTTGCCCATACTAATCAACAGGAAAGTTTTTTGAAGAAACCCCAAACTAAACCTAAACTTTGTCAAAAGTCCACACCCTTCTCGTACTCCAGTGCAAACAATTCTCTTCAAATCAGCCCTTCATCTGTTGTGGTTACAACTCAGAATATTAACGGCCCTTGGGGGGTGGTAATGTCCAGTGGATTCCACGAGTACAGTCATTCACCCTCAAGCACAAAGCCCCAAAACTTCACCTCTAACTGTGGAGTTTTCACAAACTGCCTGTCCAAACCCACCATAGCCCAGCCACAGACTTTGTCAAATCCAACACAACAGGAGAAACCAGATTTTAACTGCAGCTCTGTCCTGTCTATGGGGTGTGATACTATAATGGAAGGGGCTCAGACCCCTTTAGAGGTCTGTCAGTCAGTGTACACCAATTGTTTCAGTGGAGTTCTAGACAGCAACAATTTTGATGACGAAATCACTGTCTATGAGTTTTCCCGCAAAATGAGCCAAGGTGAAACAGAAGATACATTGGAGAGATATTTCCCTCCTTCCTCCCTCTCTGCATCTCCTGTAACTTTCTCTCCATCTTCTCCAATGCACTCGTTTCTTCATCCAGTTGTGCTTGCATCTTCATCAGCAGAGCTCAGTCCTCTTCTCTATCCCTTGGATGCTACTGCCTGCTTTTTGTCAGACTCCCAGGAAGATGTCATCTCTTCCCTACTGACTCGTCGTTATCCTTTACCACCAACAGGATTCCTTTCTATGCAAATGGATGTGAATACCCTCTTAAGTGTTCTTGCTGGTGCAGCAAAGAACCAAGATGGGATCCAAGAGCACTCCAGAGATTCCTGTGTGGCTCACTTCTCAGAAAACAAAAGACGACTACATGGCGAGGCACGGGGTTTTTTGGCGGGATGTCAGTGTGTAGTCAGAGTTGGACAAACACCAGAGGAAATGCTTCGAGCTCTTTCTGAAAGCTTCCGTTCACTGGTTCAGCTGACCAGTGTATGTTTGTGTTTCTCCAGCTGCCAGCGATGCAGGGAGCGTCATATACAGGCACTTGCAGGACTAACAAATGTTGCAAAAACCTATCAGGACTTTGCTCGAGCTGCAGAGTTGGTGGGAAGTGATTCTGACAGGATGACTCGTCACAATCTGAGTATTAAGCTCCTAGCTCGCCAATGCACTGCACTAACGACTTCAGTCTTCTGTCTGACTCAGCTGTTCCGCACTCTCACTGCCCTTTGACCTTCAAAGCGACTATTGAAGCCTTCCAACATGGGAGAAACACTTCCAACAATGGTTGAAATCGACCTTTGAAATGAGCTTTGTACGTTTATGCACACAGTAATAGACATACGTTGATAGATGCAGAAACTGTAATCTTGCCTATGAATGGGGTTTTGAATTAATTTTCTTGATGCACAGTGGTTCAGAAAAAAGGTAAAAGGGTATGAAATAGCTTGTATTTGTCTTGGGTACAAGTGTTAATATTGAATGTAATTCTGAGACACATTGTCTTTGAACTTTATCTGCAGTTACTTCTGCTTCTTTAGGAAAGCACCGTCAGGGATTTTGTAGTTAAAGACCATCCACTCTTGCTTGATTGCTTTCTCACAGTGATATGCACTTTCAAAATATTACCGTATTGTTAGCACACATAGTGTGTGTTCAAACTTGTCATGATTGCTTTCATTCAAACAAACCCTGGTGCAGTTGCTCAATCAGTGGGGTTTGTAAGAGTAAGTGTAAGAGTAGCATTGACGCTCGAACAATGGTGTGACCATAAAAGAGATCCTTAAAAAGAAACTGCTGAAGTTTATTTTTAAGTGTGAAGTGTAATGCCGTCTCCTTGTTCATCTGATTATTTTTGCAAAGCACGGAGGAAATCCTGTTGCATTTTTGTTGGTTTAGTTTCTACAAAATGCAAACTTATCTATTCATTTCTAAGTTTGAACACGTGCTTTGTGTCCATTAGTGAATGCTATGAAAGTTGTGCATTTTAGTTGTTTTTTAAATGCATTTGAAAGATACTAAGACTTCAGCTGAAGGATTTGATAAGAGAATGCAGAAGATCCAGTCAATTAAAGTTTATACTTGTACTTTATTCAGTTTTAACTGTGAGCTATATTTATTAATTTATTTAGTTGGTTATTTTATTACTGCCACTTTATTTGACTATATTATTTTCTGCAACAGTACTAAAAACCAAAGAGCTTCCATGGACTCCATAGGGCATGCTACAAAGACATAGCTGTAGTATACTTTGGAAATGGTTCACCAAGGTTGCATGGAAACCGTAATGCATGATAGAGTGAATGTAATTGAGTGTATGAACATTAATGAAACCAGCTTTTAAATGCAGTATTCTCCCCATTAAATGACTTCTACTAGACCTGCGGCCTTTTATTCGCTTCTTATAAGGCCCAGTGACAAGCATGTTTTGATTGTTGCTCATAATTTTTTGCTTACATGTTAAAATTCCTTAAAAAAAAAAAAACCTTGTCCTCCACTGTATAGATAACTGTCGAAAATCATTAAAACCATGTGTAATTTATGAGGAAGTGACTTAAGGTTTGGCTCAATTCTACGGTGTTCTATCAGGGAGAAGCTTCCTCAACAGTCCACCCAATTCGCCACAACACACTCTCTAAGACTCTCCCCAAAGGAATCATGTGATCAGGTTTCCCAGGTTGGTGGGTCAAATATGTGAGAAAGAGCATCTGACAGAAGAGTTTCTGGATTGAATGCTGTTCAGGCTAGAGCACAAATATTGCAGATTTTGATGGTCAGTCTAAATAAGTGTAACGCACATTGTTTCCATGTGCGAGCTCCACAGTTCTTACCGCACGCTGGCTCGTGGGTTCTTGGCTTTGTTGCAAGGAGGACACCGACAGTGTCTCCGACACTTGGGAAGTCACAACACTTGATTTATTAAACATGAGGAGGTGAACATCGTACATTTGCCACATCCGATTACACAGCGCGAGTCATTTCTCTCTCTACACACTCTTCCCAACCGTGTGCGTAACACAACCCAAATACTGATATGGAACAAAACAAAATGTATAGAACTGTAACATTCAAAACAAACCATTAACCAAAACTTGCATCAAAAGGGGCCAAATAGTACAGAAACGTGTACCATAAATCACATAGGCCCATTAGGAACCAGCATTTCAAAACTCTGCAAGACTAAGACTCTTAAGATTCCCTTTTTGCATTTTTTTTTATAAGACACATATTAAGCTTGTATGTAAAAAAAGAAAACAGTGAACATTCAGCAAATCAATTCTTCTTTTCCTTTCGGCTGTTCCCAGTTTAGGGGTCGCCACAGCGAATCATCCTTTTCCACCTAACTCTGTCCTCAGTATCCTCTACTCTTGCACCAACTACCTTCATGTCCTCTTTCAGCACATCCATATATCTTGTCTTTGGTCTTCCTCTTGACCTCTTGCCTGGCATCTCCATCTCCAACATCCTTCTACCAATATAACCACTATCCCTCCTCTGCACATGTCCAAACCATCTCAATCTGGCCTCTCTGACTTTGTCTCCCAAAACAACCCACCTGAGCTGTCCCTCTGATGTGCTCGTTCCTAATCTTGTCCATCCTCGTCACTCCTAAACTGAACCTCAACATCCTCATCTCTGCTACTTCCAGCTCTGCCTCTTGTCTCTTCCTCACTGCCACAGTCTCCAACCCATACATCATAGCTGGTCTCACTACTGTTCTGTACACCTTTCCTTTGATTCTTGCTGACACTCTTCTGTCACACAACACCCCTGACACTTTTCTCCATCCACTCCAACCTGCCTGAACTCGTCTCTTCACCTCTTTTTCCACACTCCCCGTCACACTGGATTGTTGACCCCAAATACCTAAACTCCTGCACCTTCTTGACCTCAGCCCCCTGTAACCTCACTGTTCTATTTCCCTCCCTCTCGTTCAAACACATGTATTCTGTCTTGCTGCGACTGACTTTCATTCCTCTTCTTTCTAGAGCTGACTTCCAACTTTCCAGGTTTTCCTCCACCTGCTCTCTGCTCTCACTACAAATCACAATGTCATCTGCAAACATCATTGTCCATGGAGATTCCTGCCTGACCTCATCTGTCAACCTGTCCATCACCATAGCAAATAAGAAGGGACTCAAAGCTGATCCTTGATGTAGCCCCACCTCCACTTTGAACTCCTTTGTCTGACCTACAGCACATCTCACTGCTGTCTTACTTCTCTCATACATATCCTGAACTACTCTGACGTGCTTCTCTGCCACTCCTGACATCCTCATACAGGACCATAGCTCCTCTCTCGGCACCCTGTCATACGATTTTTCTAAATCCACAAAGACGCAGTGCAGCTCCTTCTGACCATCTCTGTACTTCTCCATTAACATTCTCAGGGCAAAAATTGCATCAGTAGTGCTCTTCCTGGGCATGAAGTCATACTGCTGCTCACAAATATCCACTTCTCTTCTTAGCCTAGCTTCCACTACTCTTTCCCAAAGTTTCATTGTGTGGCTCATCAACTTTATGCCTCTGTGGTTGTTACAACTCTGCACATCACCCTTGTTCTTAAAGATTGGTACTAGGACACTTCTCCTCCATTCCTCAGGCATCTTCTCACTCTCTAAAATCCTGTTGAATAACCTAGACAGGAACTCCACTGCTGTCTCTCCTAGACACTTCCACACCTCCACTGGTATGTCATCTGGACCAACAGCCTTTCCTCTCTTCATTCTCCCCAGAGCCTTCCTCACCTCATCCTTTCTAATCTTTTCAACTTCTTGCTCTACAGTATTCACCTCTTCCTCCCTTCTTTCCCTTTCATTCTCCTCATTCATCAACTCCTCAAAATTCTCCTTCCATCTTCTCAGCACACTCTCCTCACTTGTTAGCACCTTTCCATCTCTATCTTTAATCACCCTTATCTGTTGCACATCCTTCCTATCTCTGTCTCTCTGTCTCGCTAATCTATACAATTCCTTCTCGCCTTCCCTCGTGTCTAACCTAGCATACAACTCATCATATGCTTTCTGTTTGGCCTTTGCCACCTCCCTCTTCACTCTGCGCTGCGATTCCTTGTAGTCATGTCTACTTTCTTCAGTCCTTTCAATGTCCCACTTCTTTTTAGCTAGCCTCTTCCTCTGGATGATGTCCTGTACTTCCTCATTCCAACACCATGTTTCTTTATCTTCTTTCCTCCTTCCAGCTGACACACCTAGCACCTTTCTTCCTGTCTCCCTGATCAATTCTGCTGTAGTTTCCCAGTCATCTGGAAGCTCTTCCTGACCACCCAAAGCCTGTCTCAGCTTCTGTCTGAATTCCTCACAATCTTCTTCCTTTTTTCAACTTCCACCACTTGGTCTTCTTTTCAATCTTTCGTCTTCTCTTCTTCCTGACCACCAGAAACATCCTACACATCACCATCCGATGCTGTCTGGCTACC
>SRMA01026928.1:258894-431170 GCA_007224835.1 Danionella cerebrum
TGGTGACTCGCATATTTGGTTTTGGCATATTTTACGCCGGATGCCCTCCCTGACGCAACCCTCTCTATTTATCCGGGCTTGGGACCGGCACAGAAGTCACTGGCTTGCAACCCCTGTGGCTAGATTAACATTCAGCAAATCAATAAAGTTCAAAATCCATTAAACATTCCGAGTGGACACTGGATCAGGTGATTCAGTTGACAGTCCAGCTTCAGGTGTGCACAGTGTTGGAATTAACAGTCCAGAGTCTGAGCCCTGCACATCACCGATAGGGCAGGATCGCTGTAGGGCTCCAGGCGAATGCAAATGGGGGTGAGACAAAGGTGGTAGCACCAACGAAACCTGAGGTGCGGGAAGTCCTGGTGGCGGGAGGAGTCCAGAAAAAGTGTTCAGAGTGTTTGGTTGATCAAGGGAGGAAGGGGAGTTAAGGGTACGGGTCTGCTTCGAGTCAGTAATGTACGGTTTCATGCGATTGTAATGAATGATTTTCGCTTTTGCATTAGGTTTAGATGTGTCACGCACTTCAAAATTAACAGGGGTGGAACTACCAAAGGGGCATATTGGTCGCAAAACCTCATACGGGCCTACCCAATGTGGATACAGTTTGTTCTGGCGGTGGGCAGGATCATCCACTAAAACCATGTTACCACTATTATATGGAGTGTATTTCATATGACGATCATAGTTCAGGCGTTGTTGGTCTTGAGCCTTGTCTCGAAAAGCAGTGGCAGCATGAAAGGCACAGGCCAGTCTCTGGTGCAATGCATTCGCATATGCTGCTGGTGTGCCCGCTGTTGCTGAACCGGAAAAGTCATTGTTCTGAAGAAGTCTGTTCAAGGGAACGCGGGCTTCCCGGCCATGAGCCAGAAAGAAGGGTGTCAGTCCTGTGCTAGTGTGTGTAGTGGTGTTGTAAGCTCATCCCACTTCGTACCAGAGTCAAAAAGTTCATCTTTTAGAGTACGATTAAAACGTTCAACTGCTCCATCACACTGAGCATGATATGGGGACATCCGCAGCTTCTTGATTGACAAGTTACAAAGGTGCTTTATGAGGTCAGATTCAAACTGTCTGCCCTGATCTAAGTGTAAGGCCTCAGGGACACCGTGTAGTGGTCAAAGATGCAACCTGCCAGCGAGACAGCTGTCTGATCTTTTAATGGATAGAGGTTGACAAACTTGGTGTGCAGGTCCATCATTACTAGTACATAGCGGTTACCTTTGGTCGAAACAGGCAACTCTGTTATATCTGTGGCCACTATTTCAAATGGACGTTCAGGAGAGATAGGAATGAGTGGTGCCTGTGGTCGGGGTACAGGAGAACACCGCGACTGGCAAGCTGTACATTGGGAGCAATGTTTGGCAATGTCTGTAGACATATAAGGCCAGTAAAAGGACCGCGTCGGTCTGTCTAAATGTTTTGGCCAGACCATAGTGACCCACTGATGGATGTCCATGAACATGACTGAGTACTTCCGGAATCAATGATATAGGTAGGAATGACCACCTGCAAAGTACACGGGTTCTGCTGTGTGTGCAAAGTGTCTAATAAATCGACGGTAATAGGAACACAGACCCAGAAAGCTCTAACCTGTGTGGCTGATTTTGGGACTGGCCATGTCTTGACATTATCTATGTTCGATGGGTCTGGCTTAACACAGGCACTGGAAACCCGGTGGCCCAGAAAAGTAACAGAAGAACATACTAGATGACACTTGGATGGCTTAAGTTTTAGGCCAGCTGTACGGAATCGCTGGAAAACTTCACGTAAGTGCTGTAAGTGTTGTAGGAAATCAGCCCTGTAAACGATAATATTGTCTAAGTAGATCAAACAAACGCTCCAGTGCAGACCCTGAAGCACAAGTTCCATTAAGCACTGGAAACTGGGCGGGGCGGGGCATTGGAGATGCCCATTGGTATCATACGGAATTGATTTAAGCCAGTACCAGTAGAAAAAGCAGTCTTTTCTCTGTCATCTGGATTAAGTGGTATTTGCCAGTAACCAGCAGTAAATCAATAGTGCTAAACACTTTAGCTCCAGAAAGCCTATCAAGGGTATCATCCACCTGAGGAAGAGGATGTGATTCTTTAATTGTAACTTCATTGAGGCATCTGTAATCAACACAGAACCGATGTGTGCCATCCTATTTCCGAACATTAAAACAGGATGAGTAGCGGTGCGTACTACATGAAATACATGGGAAAATGTGACATCCCCAATACGTATGGGGGCTGTCACAGAGCCAAGTATGTCCAGTAGCTGTCCGGCTACAAGGCCGGAATGGATTTACGACAGTCATCAGTAATGAGAGATAGACCCGACCCTGTATCGACTAAAGCATGAAGTTCAGTACCAGCTAATGCAATTTGAATAAACGGTGTGGGTGGATAGAGTAACAAACAAGTAAATCAGTGTGGACCATTACTGGGGCATTTGGTCCCCAATGACAGCTTCTACTCGTTTCCCTGCTGTGGTGAGAAAGGGGCTTTCTCTCTGTGGGACTGAGAAAAGTGTACATGACGCGTTGGGGAGGTATAACGCCTCTGTGAACTATAGGAATGGGGGGGTGGCGATGGAGAGCTATGTCTGCGATAACTAGAATGTCCGTACTGTGGGCTGGGTGAGGGTGAGCGAGCATAATGGGCTCGCTCACTTCTCTACACACTCTTCCCAACCGTGTGCGTAACTATTTTTCTCGCGAGGCTAGCAACGTCTCTCTTCTCGCGATATTACTGCTACGTCTTATTTAAAGTTATAGGGCATTAGTTTTGACCTCTAATTTCACTCCCTACACAAGGAACATTACTGATGACCTCTCCGACCAATGGTCCCATTATCTGAAAGCTCTGTCACCCATGCCCAGCTACGCTCAACTCATGAGATTCTGAAAAAAATCAGCGTAAACGAGACTTGGTGAGAGTGCCTAGCGGAGCTATATGTACAATAATGCATTGCCAGGCCTGCGCCAATCGATGACTGCTTTGATTTTAGACTAATCCATCTTAATTCTGTCTGCACTGATAATGTGTTGCAAGGAACACGGCCTTTCAAAAAGAATTTATTTGTTCTCCAAAACCCCTGGAGGGCACAGGGAATGAGAAAAACATTTGTGTGAATGTCTGGAGAAAAAAAAGGCACATGTTTCGAATATCTCACTATAAGATGTCATTTATTGCAGGCCTAGAAGGAGGAACCCTATTATTAAAGTAGTGGAATGGTATTATTGGTGGTCTTCCACTCATTTCCGAATGTTCAGGAGCTAATGTGAGTTAAAAAATTGCAGCTTTGTGAATACAGAGGTGCCTTGTGGTCAAAAAGTGGATGTCATGAGAGGACACGCATTGTGCTTCGAACACTTTACACTTCATTCATTCATCTTCTAACCCGCTTATTTACGTTTTGGGGTCACGGGGGTCTGCCGGTGCCAGCTCACATTAGGCGAGAGGTGGGGGGACACCCTGAACATGTCGCCAGTCCATCACAGGCTTCTTTCACTTATCTCAGTTAAATAAATGTAATCAATAGCAGCAGGAAGGGAAGAAGAGCCTTTCTCTCAGGAGCAGGCAAAGCATGGAGACTCCCTCTAGCGGAGGAAGTATTCTATGCAGGGGGGGAGGGACATCTAGTATTACGGAACTGTTCCTCAAATACTCAAAAAGGGGACAGAAACGTTCTGGGGAACAGAACTAAAGGCGGTTTCGCACTGCATCATTTTAGCTCTGATTTTAGGCCAGAATCGCAGGCAGATATCAGAGCTCGTGCATGCGTGTGACAATCTGAACTACCAAAGACTCACTCTGCGAGAGCCGCAGGCTGGTTGTGAGATATTGGTGTGCTACATATCTGGAGCTGTCGCCGAGTGTGGTGTGAAATGTGTTCTGACTGAAATAATGTTTGTAATTACCTGCAGCCGATGAGAGAGCAGCATCCACAGCGAAATGAAATTGCAGAAGCATATCAGGCAATGTAACAGTGATTTTGGTTCAAATTGGGCTTCTTTTTTTATTGATTAATTTTTACTGATACATTTTTTTTTTATTTAATGGGGCTTCTTTTCAGTTTCTTTCGGACCGTATAAATGATTTAAAAACTTGTGGGCTCTCTAATAATCCCGGTCTTGCACTTCAGTCTGACACACGTGACCTCACTTTTTATTCAAAAAAATTCCTTTGCGTTTGATTGTGTTAAACAGTTTTAGAACAAGGACAACTTTCTTGATGATTCTGTGAAGTTATGCCGTGACTGTCGATTTCAGGACGCTGCTCCAGACAGTCCTGCAGTGAGAAAGCATCTGCAACACAACTGCTCTGGACTGCAGTGAGTCCAAACAGAACGCGCACACACACGCACACACACACACAAAGAACATTGTGCTTAGTTTCAATCTTTAAGCATTAGTAAAAAATTCTTTACAATTTTCTATTTCATTGTTTCATGATTTGGTGGCACAGTGGGTAGCACTGTGGCCTTCCAGTTAGAAGGTTCGAGGCTCGCTGGGGACCTTCCTGGAAGGAGTTTGCATGTTCTCCCCGTCCTTGCGTGGGTTTCCCACGGGCACTTCAGTTTCCCCCCAATCCCAAAATCATGCGTTTAGGTTAATGGAGCAGTCTAAATTCCCCTTAGGTGTGAATGTTGCCCTACGATGGACTGGTGACCTGACCAGGGTATACCCCCGCCTCTCACCCAATGTACAGCACCGGGATAGGCACCGGCAGACCCCCGTGACCCCAAAAAGGGAATAACCGGGTTAGAAAATGAATGACATTAAAAATTAATGTAAACAAATAATGTCTTAAGACATCTAGCAGGCAGATATTGGGGAGGGGACAAAGCAGCTATGATAAAAATGTACTGAAGTTTAATAAGATCACAATTAGATTATGGAAGTTTAGCTTATATGTCGGCAGAGGAAACAAATCTTAAAAAAGACAGACCAAATGAAAGCCTTAAGGATGTGGAGCAATGCTATCATCTCCTATAGCAGCAATCCAAATTGTAAAGGGGGAAATGCCAATAAAATTAAGGAGAATGAAAATTATGATGAATTAAATTCATTAATAAAAATTAAGAAAGCTGGATTTTATATTAATAATACAATGAGTCATTAAAATGAGGTGAGCAAGATAGCAAATGCAATCATGCAGATTTATAGGGGGATCGTATATAACGTGTACCGTTGAAATATAGGAAAGAGTAGGGGAAGTTGAACTCTTAGTGGATTTTTTAGGGGAAAGTGATAATATATATATTCAAACTACTATTTTTTATAAGTTCAGTATATAAGTTCAAACGAATATATATATAACTTTATGAAAAATTCTTTAAAGTTCAATGTACAAATTACATATACAGTATACAGTTCAAACTACTTCCCAGATGGGGCGGTAATGCACCAGTACACTGGGCTTGCAAACTGCCAAAGAACCTCATAAGAAGAAGAAGAAGTACTACAAGGCTTTTAATATAACCGGAAACAGGAACTTGCGGAACTGTGACGTAGCTAGTGGGAATTTCAAATTTTAAAATATGTTCGGTTTGAAATATATTTTTGTACTTTTCATTTTAATTACATTTTACATTATGCTATTATAAACGTCAATGCTGTTTAGTTATTTATTATTGTTTTTTTGTTCGTAACATTACATTTACGAACTACTTCGTTGTTGTTTTGACCTCGCCTTTTATCAGAATTTTAAAGAGGATCATTAGTGCGGCACATCTGGTAAGTTTGTTCTTCAGTCGAAACAAACCTCATCATGACTCATTTGGACTCAAATAACTTGTTTAATAAAGATGTTTTAATCGCTGACTAATTAACGATAAAACTCGCGAGATTGTTGTTTTGGTACCGATGATTTTAACGCAACGTTAACCGTTAATTTAAAATATTTTGGATCTGAACTAGTTTATTGACCCTGATAAACACACAGCGTTGCGTTTTCTTTACAAAATATTAATGGCCAGATAAAATCGTTATAACGTTATCGCAGTTTGTTATAATTGCGAACGATATATTGCGCTATTAATCTTCATTGTGTAATTTCAAACTACAAGTGCAGAAATCTGCACCATTAATTGCTACATAAAAAAGTATTTTTGCTTTTCTGTTTCCGTTTCTTTATTTCACTGTTAAACCGTAACGTTATGCCATGTTCATCTCAATCTCTTTTAAAGCATACCTTTATTATTCACGTGTAGGTGTTTTAAGAATGCCTGTAGACGACACTTCTGAACTTCTCAAACACTATGAGGTTTACGAAACCATCGGCTCAGGTAATTTCTAATGACCTTTTGTTCAAGCAGCATTCATATGGATAGAAGTGTACATGAAAGATCAATCACAATCTTGAGTGTTTTGTTGGCTTCAGTGAAGGCAAACCCGTGTTTTATACACCTTTACTGATCCTGGAAATCTAAGGTTGATTTTTTTTAATCCATTAATCCACAGGTGGATTTGCTAAAGTCAAACTGGGTAAACACATCCTCACAGGAGAGAAGGTGGCTATTAAAATCATGGAGAAAAAAGACCTTGGGGTAAGAGTTTTTCATGTGTTGCTGACTTTTAGGATTCAAATGTGTATTTGAGCTGCAAGCAGCAATCAAAGGGCTGCAAATATATATTGCAAAACTAGTTACTATGTAAGCTATTTACAGTGCAACAGTATTGTACTGCACTCAGGAGCTGTGGGAGGACTGGTGACTGTTCCTGATGCACTTCACATGCCTCACACATGAAGGGAGTTCACTTTCCACACGCTTTCTTTGCCACTGTTTGGCTTTTTGGGCTTGATGTCCCTCACCGATGGCAAAAGGGATGTTATGGGATGAGGTTTTCGCCACGGTAAAAGTCCTGGGAAAATGACGTAAAATGGCGGAAATTTACAATGTGATGATGAAATATCCTTCATCTGAAGAGACGTTAACACCCGCAGTGTGGATTATAATGTTTTTATTGTGTAAACTGTTAAAGGATTTATTTGTAACTTTTTCTGGATTTCTCAGGGAAAAAACGACTCCATGAGGCATGTTTGATATGTCATGAGGAAGTCTAACTCCTTCTGTTTATGATGCAAAAAGAGTCGCCGTATTTTTCACCATATAAGACGATTTTAAATGAGGACGCACCCAATTTTAAATGAGGAAGACCTAGAAAAAAAAGATTCTGAACCAAATACTGTAGTAAAATATTTTATATCAACTGTGTAAAAGTTAACAGCAGTTTAAGATCAATTATATGCCACACATGTAACATGAACAGTCAGTAAACAGTAAAAGTTTAAAAAAAGGCTGTAATGTTTCATACCTGCTCCTTACGATCCGCTCTATTCTAGGATCGATGAGCAGAGATGGCTCTGGAGTGTGATGGGAATTTTACTATATAATACTACCATCTAGTGGTCATTTAGAGAAATGTAATTTGAGAAACTTTTAAGAGCACACATCATACTTCAGTCCCGCCCTTCTTCCGGTGGTTTAACTTCCCACGTGCCTTAAGATAAGACTGATGGAGTATGGACATGAACAGATAAAATCTCCAGGAGGAGATAGTTACAATATGAAAAGCTGCCATTTTTAGAGGTTTTTGCCAAACAATAGCTTTGCTTTTTATTTTCAAACACGGTTATTACTTATATTGATGCACCTAGGTGGCACTATAGAGCCATTTTGCCACACCCACTCTTTGAAACAAAATCAGATGCACTTTTTCACCAGTTCTCACATCTGTGTGAAATGCGGTGGTTTTTCACGTTTTAACCCACAAAATGCACTGCAGGCCACGCTCTAAGCAACTACAACAGAGTTCTACAAACCTTCGGTGCTCTAATTAGAACCGGTTCCAACAGAATGTGACTGAGTTTTCTGTTCCTGATCTAGGAGGATCTACCCAGAGTGAAGACTGAGATTGATGCTATGAAGAACCTCAGCCATCAACACGTTTGCCGTCTCTATCACGTCATTGAGACGTCGAGCAAGATCTATATTGTGCTGGAGGTACGCTTCATGTAGGATTAAAGCAAAGGCAGCATGGAGGCGCACTGTCTCTGGCTCTCAGATCATAGGCTCCTGCTAAACTTCACCAAGGTGCTTTGAATAGTGTTTAAATGCTTTGTGCATGTGCTTCAGAAATGTCAGTGGAACACTCGACTCGCATGAAACAAAGATAATAAAAAAACATAGATATTAATTTCTGAACTGAACTATATCAGGCTACTGAAACAACAGCAACCACAAGAGTGTTTCGTGAGGAGAGAATAGGAGATGCCTCCTCACTGCTGCTGACCTTTTACTGAACCCTTCTGTCCATTATTGGACGTACATCATAAGCAGCCAAATATTCACACCAAGACGGCCAATATAGATATTTCTTTGACCATCATCACCCTGCCGAACAATCGGTCCACTGCTAGAAGTTGAAATGAAAAGGGAATAGTCTACAGTGAGCTCTTTCCTTTTACTCGGAATGAGCTGGAAATGTGCGTCAGGGTTCAAACCAACAGGGTTTGCAGAGCGGTCGATGAACGAGCGGATGATTGGAACTAAATGTTTCTTAATCATTTCCCAGTACTGCCCTGGAGGAGAACTCTTCGATTACATCATAGCTAAGGATCGCTTGTCTGAGGACGAGACGCGGGTGTTTTTCCGCCAGATCATCTCTGCCTTGGCCTATGTGCACAGTCGAGGTTACGCCCATCGCGATCTGAAACCGGTGAGTCTGTACAGCCCAGTGAACAGCGGGAATGTGACACTAGGTTACACGCGATTACATGAGGTGGAATAAGTTTTTAACCCCTTCAACCATCGTTTGCTATCACAGAGGACCGGTGTTGGCTGTGGTTAACCCTTGCTTCTCACCAGGTCTGCTGCAGGGTTAAACCATGTGCTTCTCTGTCAACTTTTCTTTGTCGCTTTTGCCATGTGCTTTGGGGCATCTTCATGCTTGAAAACCAATAAACGGCCAGTTTCGAAGTGCTAGCTAGGGAAGGGAAGTTTCTCTCCCAAGATCTGAACCAATATAGACAAACACCCCCAAAACTTAATGTTTCCACCCCCATTTCGACTGAGAACATGGTGTTTTGGTTCATAGGTAGCACATCTAACGAATCTACACTTTATTGATTGGTGGATTGCTTCTGTGGTCAGGTGACTTCTCTCCGGTTAGCAAGAGGATACTCGCTTAAAGAGAGATTCCTAAGTGCAGCTAGTTAGTTGTTGATGGGGTTCGAATACTTATTTCACTCATACAAGTGTCATGGCCTTTACACTCCTCTCTTCTGCTTCGATCTTTAATTCTAAGTACAAGTGCACTACAGGAGTGCCCTTACAGAGGCAGCTGTGGATGCGGTCGCTGCAGAGGTGTGCAAAGGCCTTAAATCAGTTATCCTGTCTCTCAGCGTGAAATAAATCACTTGAGATATTACGTTTATTGGCTGATCAGTTCCTTGTGTGTTGCTTTCAAGGGAGTCATTATTGCAATTGATTCTGTGCCACACTTTTGATGGCAGTGATGCTTGAGACAGGCTCATAATTTGAATGTTTCCCTAGGAGAACTTGCTTATTGATGAAGACCATAACCTCAAACTCATTGACTTTGGCCTTTGTGCCAAGCCGAAGGTAAGCCACAGTCTCATTTATCACATTATTCACTAGGGCTGGGTATTGTGTCTGGCGATTCGATTGGATTCTTATTTTTATGGTTTCGATTTGATTCAATATCGATTAGCTATCACTATTTACTTTTAAAATGTTAGTTTTGTAGACATGGGATCCTTACTTTGATATAAATGCTGGTAACTCGCCTACTTACGTTTATTCCTGAAATGCACATCTACATTAATAATAGGGTGCAGTGTTTATTTTAACGAGAGGTGAATATTCATGTTCTCTTATGTGAAGCACGTGCATAAGGAATCGAATCAGGGATTTCCCGAGTCGATATTGTTGCATTAAACTGATAATCGATTCAAATTTTTTTTTTCTTTTTTTTTTTTGCCAGCTCTATTTCTCAGTATATCAGTCGTGATGTGAAAGATTTATGTAAAATCAGAGTAGGCGATATCCGGGAGCCAATGTTTACATTTGAATTCGACAAGAGCAAACCCTTCCCTACGAAATAACGGTTCTTTGTTTAAAGATTAGAGATTTAAAGACGCACTAATTAACGTCTTTGTGGCTTAATTAGTAAGTACTGAGGCAGTGGACACCCCTGACCTTTCACACTTCACAGACGCGCTAGTCTTACATTCAGGGACGATCCCAAACCCCCAGAGATAGACATTAGTGTGTAAAACAGGCTAGAGTCCCGTATTTCGTCAGAATGGCTCACAGTGATGGAAGGAAATTCTGTAAATAATCTCGCGCTCGCTCCGTTCACCG
Organism: Danionella cerebrum; assembly: GCA_007224835.1. Classification (NCBI taxonomy): domain Eukaryota; kingdom Metazoa; phylum Chordata; class Actinopteri; order Cypriniformes; family Danionidae; genus Danionella; species Danionella cerebrum. Next base: position 269,266 of record SRMA01026928.1, read on the forward strand.
GTGTAGCAGTCACATAAGGAAGCACCCTGACTTGAACCCCTTGTAAAAGTGTGTAATGGGTTTGGTGAGCTTCAGAGCCCTCGTTTGCTTCGACCCTGTACAGGGAGGTTTGGGGTTCGAACTGCTGACCTGCTGTGGCAGTCCGGCCTACGCGGCACCGGAGCTCATTCAAGGCAAGGCTTACATCGGCTCTGAGGTCAGTGAGGCTCACGTCCGCTGCAGGTAAATGGTTGTTAACCCGAGTAACAAGCTTCGCTGATCCAGGCGGACGTGTGGAGCATGGGAGTGCTGCTGTATGCTCTGCTGTGCGGATTCCTGCCATTTGATGATGAGAACTGTATGGTCCTCTACAGGAAAATCACTGTAGGTGAAGTCGTGTGTGTGTGTGTGTGTGTGTGTCTAGCTTGAGGCACTTTGTGATGCGAAGGGTTTGTGCTTTAACAGAGAGGCAAATACAGCAATCCACCCTGGCTTTCGCCTGCCAGTATTCTGCTGCTCAACCAGATGATGCAGGTATGATGATCCACAACGCACTGTGTTTGTCCTCCGTGTGCTCTCAGATGATTCTCTGTGCTCTGCTTCTCCTGCAGGTGGACCCAAAGAGGCGTTTGACTGTGAGGCATTTGCTTGATCATCCGTGGGTCATGAGGGGATACAGCATGCCAGTAGATTGGCACACTAAGCATCCTGTAAGTCCTGCAAACCGTCAATCAAGAAACGGATCTGCATCCGATATGTTCAGATGAAGTTCTTTTGGGTTCATCCTTCGGCAGGATTTCAGGATCGTAATGAAGTTTCTCTCCGATGTGTGAACCGTTGTGTTTGTGTGATTCGCTGTTGTTTTGCAGCCGGGGCACATCGATGACGACTGTGTAACTGAAATGGCAGTGGCCTTCAAACAGTCCAGACAGAGGACGGTCCAGCTCGTGTCAGAGGTGAGCGCTTCTGCAGAAATAAATGTGTTCATTATAATGAAACTTAATTAATACTTAAGAATCCTTCATTTAAAAGAATCCTACTGTAAATCCACCAAATCCAGTGGATCTTTCTATGCCGCCTTTATGTTTTCTTGTATTATTTGAACTCAGATTTATGTGCAGTGCATTATAACAGGTAGAACATCACTGACGTGATCGAAAGATGCTGAGATTTAAATATAAGAAACCATGAGCTACTTTATTCACTTCCTTCTTTACGTGTGAGCAACACGTTTCTGTTCAAGCCACAGTTTTTTTTTCTATTTTTGTTGATTCGCTCTAAAAATAAGAAATATTTGTAGTTGTGTTGAGAGAGAATCCCTGATTTATCGTTCGAAGCGCTTTCAGGCTGAAATAAATGCTGTTGAATCACAAAGCCTAGTATTTTTATTTAATGGTCGCAGGTCCGGTGCGAGTTAATACAGTTGTGCGGGGCGGGCCAAATAATTTCATAAAAGCCGGGCTGCGGTTTGGAAAAATACCTGACCTGCGCATCACTACCCTGGACAGGTCGCCAGTCCAGCGCAGGGCAACACACACTCACACATTCACACCTAAGGGGAATTTAGAGAGTTTTTGGGATTGTGGGGAAAACTGGAGTAAACCCGGAGGAAACCCACGCAAGCACCGGGAGAACATGTAAGCTCCTTTCATGAAGGTCATCGGTGAGCCACGAACCTGCAACCTTCTAACTGGAAGACCACAGTACTACCCACTGCGCCACCCTTGTTGTAATATATATTTAAATGGCGTATGGGATTGATAAACACTGGGTGAGCTGCCACCACTAGATGTCAGTGCATCACATTTCATTTCTGTCAGGTTTTGTCTGAGAAAGTTGACTACAACACAATTTCATATCCGCGTTATTTCTTTATTAATTCGTTAAGTTGAAAATACCTTAAAAACCTGAGATGGTAAGGGTTTTTTAAAGGAATCTTGTGTGAGGAGCAGGCCGTGTTCCGGTCCAGGCTCCACGTTTTCCTGTCAAACAGACATTTTTAAGAATGCAGTAGAATATAGCACTGTGACTAAATATGAACTTACTCCTGCGATTACTCCATCTGCAGATAATTATACAGTGGTGTGAAAAACTTCCTGACTTTTTATTCTTTTGCATGTTTGTCACACAAAATGTTTCTGATCATCAAACACATTTTAATATTAGTCAAAGATAACACAAGTAAACACAAAATACAGTTTTTAAATGAATGTTTTTATTATTTAGGGAGAAAATAAATCCAAACCCACATAGCCCTGTGTGAAAAAGTAAGGCCGTCCTTAGCAGCAATAACTGCAATCAAACGTTTGTGATAACTTGCAACAAGTCTTTTCCAGCGCTCTGGAGGAGTTTTGGCCCAGTCATCTTTGCAGAATTGTTGTGATTCCACTTTATTTGAGGGTTTTCCAGCATCAACCGCCTTCTTAAGGTCATGCCACAGCATCTCAATGGGACTCAGATCAGGACTTTGACTGGGCCACTCCAAAATCTTCATTTTGTTTTGTTTTTTTCAGCCATTCAGAGGTGGATTTGCTGGTGTGTTTTGGGTCATTGTCCTGCTGCAGCACCCAAGATCGCTTTAGCTTGAGTTGACGAACAGAACCGGACATTCTCCTTCAGGATTTTTTTGGTAGACAGTAGAATTCATGCTTCCATCTATCACAGCAAGCCTTCCAGGTCCTGAAGCAGCAAAACAACCCCAGACCATCACACTACCACCACCATATTTTACTGTTGGTATGATGTTCTTTTTATGAAATGCTGTGTTACTTTTACGCCAGATGTAACGGGACCCGCACCTTCCAAAAAGTTCAACTTTTGTCTCTTCCGTCCACAAGATATTTTCCCAAAAGTCTTGGCAGTCTTCGAGATGTTTTTTTAGCAAAATTAAGACGAGCCGTAATGTTCTTTTTGTTTAATAGTGGTTTGTGTCTTGGAACTCTGCCATGCAGCCGTTTTTGCCCAGTCTCTTTCTTATGGTGGAGTCGTGAAAACTGACCTTAATGACTTTTTCACACAGGGCTATGTGGGTTTTTTTCTCCCTAAATAATAAAAACATTCATTTAAAAACTGCATTTTGTGTTTACTCGTGTTATCTTTGACTAATATTAAAATGTGTTTGAGGATCAGAAACATTTTGTGTGAAAAGTCAGGAAGTTTTTCACACCACTGTTATTGTAATTGATGTCCAAATTTAATGCATTTTAAAATGTTTCCTAACTTCTAAACGGGTAGGCTTTCTGTTTGACGTTTCGTAATTATATCAATGACGCGAGCATCTCTTTGAAGTGGAAGCAAGAGTTTCCCTTCTGAGCTCAGAGAACAGTGCTGCTCTTTTTCACTTTTCCCCCTTGCTTTAAATCAGTGATACCTGTCTGAGTCCATCCTGGGTTTGGTCCTGGTGTTTTAAAAGCAATAAAGCTTTGCCGCATTTCTTGAACCAAGTCTTCTTTCATACCATGTGCTGACAAACATGTGGTATATTGTCTTCCTCTGTGATTGGAATGTCGCTGAATGACCCTTTCTTTTTCTCCTTTTGCCCATTTTTTTTGCGTGATGTATACTGTAAAGAAATGGGCATGTTCATCCGGTGGCAACGGTGAGCTCTGGGTAGAGCACTGTGGGATCGTTCGAGTTCGTGTTGGCAGCATACTTTACGAACCTCTGACCAAACACCAGCTATAGTCTACATTAATGAAGGCCTTGCTAACAACACGTTAGAGTGACCAGAGGTGGATCCTCATGGAGCTTTGTTGATCGATTCCATGCATTTGATCAAGAAAGCTTTTCTGTGTTTGTGTGTCTGTGTGTGCGTGTGTGTGTGTGTGTGTGTGTGTGTGTGTGTGTGTGCATGCACATGGTAATAACGACTTTAAATGATTTTTGTGATGTCACAAACCATAGGATCCCGCCCATGGCTAAAGTAATGGGTTACAGATTAAGAATTTGGACGGTGAAATGTGTGTCATTGTTTGTTTTTTGTTCTTGGAGAAAATGGGGTTGAAAATATCAGTTGCTCGTAAAACTTTGTTGTGTTTGTTCAGTGGAGCTATGATCAGGTGACGGCCACCTACCTGTTACTGCTGGCTAAGAAGCGGCAGGGCCGGCCGGTGCGTCTCCGAGCAGAGTTCCCCATGTACTCTCCTCTACACGACACGCACGTGAGTTCCGCGTTGTTTTCTCACATTCTCCTGTTTGGAGCATTGTATTTGAGTACGTTTGGTGTTGTTTTTGGGTTCCCGGTTAGCTGAAGAAGAGTCTCCGGTTCGGTGAGGATGATGCTGGTGTTCTGCCAGTGGTGCTGGGCTCTGTGCTCTTCCCTTCTGATTACTACAATGATGACAATCCCTGGACCCCTCTCACTCCCAAGAACACACTGAGCACAAACTCTCCACGCATGGTAAGCCCCCGCCTTATTTACTCTTTAATTTATGAGAGCCAAGAGCTCCATAAACGACTGAAGGGATCTCGCTTTCCTTTTCGATCCGGACTGATAAACTGATCCTTTCACGCCTTTCTAATATTTGGAAGAACTTCACTTGAGAGTCGTTTCACTTCTGGTCATGTTTATTACAGGGCTCTAGACTAACTTTTTGCACTGGTTGCACTGGTGCGCCTAAATTTTTTTCTTAGGTGCACCAGCACAAAAGTTAGGTGCACCCAAATTTTCAACTGCATCACATTTAACACCGCATTTTCACAAGTTCACTTTTTTTAGTTATCTATTTATTTATTTTTTTAAATCACTGTCCATAGACAATATTGACTTGTAAATGATTAACTAACAACCTGGTCAAAATAAAGTTCTTTATTTGAAGCACAATTCTACAAGAAAGGTAACTAAAACTTACTGAAAAAGTGTTTAAAGTGCTTTACTGAGCTGAAATTTAAACTTTAAACTGATTTTAAAACAAATAAAAACGATAATACCATTTACTACCCAGATCAAGAGTTTATAATGCAGCCTATTTATTTATTTTTTCATTTTTAAGTGTCAGAATATTATGGTTAATGCAGTAACGAGACGGTAGGCATATTATTGACATAGGCTCCATGACATGACATGGCTTACCTTGGGCATGAGCATGCTCGACCTCACTGTGTTCAATAATATATTCATCAGTCTTCCTTTCCACAAGATACGACTGTACACAATGACGAATTCCTTTGTGGCGATATATGTGTCTCCGTCGATCAGGAATTCCATGTACGCACTGTTCGCAATTTGCACAGACGTCTTTTATTTTTCAATGTATCTGCGATGACTTCTATAAATTGGGTGCGCGCGACATCATTGCTGTACGTCGGGTTTACAAAAAAAAAGCCATTTTTCTTCATAAGAATTATTTCGGACTTGAATTTAGTGAAGGGGAGTTCTTCTTTTGCAATATTGTAGGCAACGTTAAACTTAATTATCATCTCGACCTCGTCTGATGATCTGTTTGCAGCTGCCTGCCGCTGTAAAGGTACGTTCACATCGAACGCGGTTCGTGCGGTAAGCGCGGAGGGTTTCCATGTTAAGTCAATGCAAAGACGCGTTTGCGCGCGTCTGAGGCTTCAGCGGCGCGGTAAACGCGAATTGAGCGGCGCGCTTGCCGCGATAGGCGCGTATTGAGCCGCATGAATGGGTGATAGGCGTGTTGTGAGCCGCGCGCAGGAGGCGCACCGGCCGTATACGGAGTTTCGTTTTTTTTCCCCCTCGAACGACGGGTCGCACCGGTGCAACCTTTGATTTTTTTTTGTCGCACCATTGAGAAATTAGGTCGCATATGCGACCAAATTGGTCGCACTCTAGAGCCCTGTATTAGGAAATGCTTATTTTACCACCATCTTCTATTTTACTTCTAATGAAAGTCTGCTTTCTTGTAGTTGCTGGCTTATTTTACCACCATCTTCTATTTTACTTCTAATGAAAGTCTGCTTTCTTGTAGTTGCTGGAATAATTGAATAAAAAAAAAAAGTGTAAACCTCTACTGACTATTTTATTAGCCGCGGGTTCTAACCACTGCTGTCCAACGATCACTCTTTTGTGTGATTGTTCTAGTTTATTTAGATAAACCAGTTTAAATCACACTTTGAGCTGAGGTTTAGTCTCTTGCAAATCAACTAGTAAAATAAAATAGATGGTCATCCTGGAAAAGAAGAATATACACAGTTTTCTGAGAGAAGAGCTGCTGTGAGGAGAGGTGGCCAGAGACCGGGAGCAGAGGATCTTTTCCTAGTGGCAGAGGTTTCAAATGAGCCGAGCATAACTCCCCAGACACGAGTGAGCGACTGAGTCAAGGCTGGAATGGAGACCAAGAGAGACTCCACTTCAGCAGAAGACAACCTGGAGAAAGGTGATGCACACTGGAAGTTTGTCCTTTGCTCAGACGAGATGAAACTAGAGCTTTTTGACCAAAAAGATGCTGTCTATGTTTGGAGATAGACTCAACCCCAAGAACTCCATTCCCACCGTGAAAAATGGTGGTGGGAGTGTCACTCTGTGGAGATGTTTTGGTGCATTTGCTACTGGCCATCTCATCAGGGTTCAAGGAATCGTGAAAAGCTACAGCTTGTCGACGCATGCTGCAGAAACATCTCAAACGGAGCGATGTGCTGGCCCTCCACAAGGCCCAGACTACACCTCCACTGAATCAGGAGGAGCTTGAGGGATCTGCGTTAGTAACCATTAGATAATAGTATACAGGTTTATTAAAATATCAACAGTTTTTGTGTGTGTGTGTGTGTGTGTGTGCGCGCGCAATTCTTTTAGGAATGGCACATTTTCTTGCATGCCACAGGTGTTCTGCTAAAGATTTGATCTTTGCAGCACAGAGCAGTAGGAGACTTCCTCCGGCTCGCATCATTAACTCTATCAAATCAGTCTATCCTCTCTCTCTTTTTGAAATACTCCTGACTAAAATGCTGTTTAAATCTGAATGGTATAAAGCTTGTGATGGTTTTGCGTAATGATCTGCTTCGAAAACTGGTGCAGGGCTCGTCAGAGAAGAAGTGGAATGAGATTGATTACTCGCCCGTCGTTAATCAGAGGAGACCCTGCAAACGGAAACCAGGGAGAAGCCGAGAAAACAAGGAGAATCTGGCAACGGCGGGCATTGATGGGCAAGTCTTTGCTCTGCCAGCACCCCGAACCCCAAAGTCCTGCAGGAAGGTCAACTCCAACAGAACTGTGGCAACGACACCCAACAGCAATGACGCGAGTAAAGGTGAGGGAAACATGCACGAAACTCTCACTAAAGGAATTAATGCGCTTTTCTATTCTCCCTCGTTACTTTCGCTAACCTTTAGCTTTCCTTGTGATAATATTCCACACCACATGAAAGCTCCACACAGCAGCGTCTGCGTGATGATGTCACTGTGACCGGCGCTCCTGGGAGCATGTGTCCACAATTCTGAGTTTAAGTTTTTACCCCAGTGATTGAAAAGCTCAGAAAAGTGTGGTTATTAAAACACCCGCACACCCGAGGGCCTGCAAAAGTTGATCACATTCTTTTACCAAGTATATGCTCCGGGTTGGGGAACAAGAGATGAATAATCAGACAGTCCGTTTAAAACCACATTTCTCTTTTTTTTCGCCTAAATAAAATTTCGCGTCAGATGTCTCCTAGATATTTGCTCTAGAAGGTTGAGTAAGGAACACACTTCAGGCTTTACCTTCGCTTCGACCAGAGGGAGCGCTCCTGTCCGTTCAAGGGGAGACGTCTTCATGTCCCAACATTCTCTGTGTCCTCCTCGTTACCGTCACGCACCACCTGCTGCACCGGAGCGGACAGGGGCACACTGGGGACGGAGCGTGGGGCTGTGTGCGCGAGACGAGTCTGACAGGTGTACGCCGGGGCGGCGGCAGTGTGTAGCGTGTAGTGACACGTGTTTGTCCTGTGTGCGCAGGAGCGGCCAGCGCCACTAAAGAAGCCTCCCGCCGGAGAGACATGAGCCAACAGCAAAGCAGCCGACAGGGAGGAGACATGGATGCGCTGGCGTTCAGCCCCGAGAGAAGGTAGAGGCCTGGCTGGGGTCTGTGAGAAGGATTCCTTTATAAAGACTAGAGGATGGCTCTCAAAGGGGATTTCTCTGCTTTGTGTTCTCGTGACTGCTTTTCTTGAGGGGCTGGGGGGCTTACCTGAGCTTCCAAACATCTTGGTCCTGCACCTTCGGGACGTCTCTTAAAGAAGCGCTTGCTGCTTCATAAAATACCGGGGTAATTGAACGCTGTCGTCTTCACTGCTTTTGTGTCAGGCTTTCGTCGGAACGGTGTGATCAGGGTTTCCGCAGGCTGAAATTGAATAAAATGTGCTGTTCTAGGTTTAAACAATTTTCACAGATCTTCATTTTCAGACACACTTCAGTTTGAGACTAGCGTACACCGCGCGAGCCTCGCACGTGGTTGTTTAACAAAGATGGCTGCCATAGCACACGCAAATAAAGGCAGTTTTGTTATCTACAAAGGCTCTAAACAATCGTTTTATGTTGGCTTTTTATAAAACACAGCATGTTGAAAAGTTTCCAAATAAGAAATGCATCGTTAAGATTTCATAAGTGCATCTACTAGTCTGAATGAGTTATCACAAATAATTTCCACTAATTCACACAATATGTGACACGTGATGTTTATCTGCGTCTGCTGACCCTCCAGAAGCATTCGGTTGCTGTTCTGAAGTTCTTTTTCCGTTTTACAAAACGTTCACCGGTCGATTTTACTTTGTTCTTTTTTTTTCAGCAAAAAAACTTTTATTTGTAGTTCATTTCTGGGAGTCTGTTAGATAAACGCATGTACGATATGGGTCTTAAATTGAATTCTTAATGGTTAAAGCAAAATGTGACATTGTGAAACCTGCAGAAACCGCCTAAAGCATTTTCACTCCGGGGAGATTTCAACACTTAACCCAAACATTCTGTCTAGGAAACAAAAAAACTTGCCCGTCACTGTTTAACATTAAAGATGAAATTTGATTAGTGCAAAGCTGTATTTTTTGGAAGCCCGTTTCTGCCAGGTAAAAAGAAAAAAATGGTATAAATTTTGAGATAACTAACCCTCTAGTAATAATCAGCTGCAATGGAAGTTCTTCTTTCTAACTTGAAGCCTATTCTCAAAGTGTTTTTCTTGCAGTGTTCAAGAAAATGATTCGCTCCTAGGTCGGCTTTTCAAGTTTGTCACAAGTGGCTGCAGCTCTTCTGACCAATCACAATGCAGTTTGTTGCCGTGCCATCTGTTTTTCGCCGTGTTCGGTTGTGACGTCTGGAGTCGTGTTCATCACAAACGCTTGTCTGAATCAGGATTTTTCTGCTTTATGCAGTCGTCAGTCATTTTTGTTGCACCAGCTCTACCCAAACCCCTCCGCCTGCTGCTAATTGTGATTGAAATAATGTGAGATGCATGGTTCTATTCACAGTGTGGCCCATGTTTATTAAAGCACTGCCCTGCTGCACATCTTTTATTCTGTAAAGTAATATTTGGATGATTGTGTCCGAAACGTTTGGGTGAGGCGGTAGAAGATCAGGCTGGAGATCCTTTCATAAACATTCCTCAACAATAGATGCTCCTTTTATTCCTACAGTAAAGGAATCTATTGTAAGGGTTCTGTTAGAGCAGAAGCGTGTGTGTGGATTTATTCACGGTAGCACTCCCTCACTGATGAACACTGCTCTAATGCTGCGCCCCTCACAGTCAAAGCCTCTGTCTGCACTCGCACTAAAACCCTGGGAAACAGGGCTTTCTCCGGCGCTCTCTCGCGGCAGAGTTTCACCATTTGTAAATCTCATTTCTTTACACTGGCGTATGATTGACGACATCTTATCCTTTAACTGCTTTTCATTTCCCTGTCTGACTAAATGTTTCTGGTTTATCCGTTTTATTCACGTTGTCTCTGTTTTTCATGCACGTGTGTTCTTTGTACCACACATCAGGGAAGCCGCTCGAAAGGCACTTTATGAAACAAAGTTGTTATTATTATTGAAGTTTGCATCAGGGAGAACTGTAACCGGGTTTCCTTTAGTGACATTTGCATGTAAATCATTGTGTTGTATTTGTACATCAGAAAGCTGTGTTTTGTCGTGCAGGTCGCGCTCCCTAGACCTGGCCGGCTGTCAGGAGGACAGTGGGCAGAAGCGTAAGGGAGGGAAGGTGTTCGGCAGTCTGGAGCGGGGCCTGGATAAAGTCATCACGATGCTCACGCCGAGCAAGAAAAGAGGTCCTCGAGATGGCCCACGCAAAGTTAAGGTAGTCAAACCTTTGTTTCGGATCCTTCGTTTTTTTTCTTTTAGGTGGCGGGTTGCTTTAACTTTGACACGAGTTCTAAACAGTCACCACTTTGTTAATATGTGGGGCCCCGACAGATTGATTAAACCTAACAAAAGTAGAGTAACTCGTTTATAAACGTTGTCTCTTTTAAACAGCAGTTTATTTTAAGTTGGGTGTACATAAGATTTCCAATGTATTTAGACACTTTCGACAAAAACAACTAATGTCGCATGAAAAATGTACAATTTCATGGAAAAAACTGTACCCAAGTTATGTAACTTTTTAAAAGCTCTTCAACTGAGAACATGTATTTGAAGGACTGACGATTTATTTAAATATTTCACTTTTTAAAGGGGTCACGACATTCTTTTATTTTTAAGAATGTGTTGTTCACGTTGCTCTAATAAAGTCTCTATTTTTAATTAAAATCACTTTCAATCTCTTCATTTTCTAGCCCAGGCTTATTCAGAGATTTTCATTCGGAAAACTTTTCCCCAGTTACTCAATCTCTGGTTACTGATTTGCATATTCATGACATATTTAGGGAGATTTGAGTGATTCGTTACGAGCAACTTCAAAACTGAGCCGTCAACGTCTTGTAAAGCAACATCGACAGATGCTGTAATGGCGTTCAGAGGAAACGTTATACACCTCCACGAGTCAGAATCTGATTGGAACTTTTTGCGCTGTGCTTTTTAGAGAGAAGTGGTGGATATTCGACAGTTTTCGGCCAAGTAAAGCCTCGACAGAGGATCACGTTTCCAGGGAGCCGCCGGCTGAAACAAGTAAATGAATGAGTTGTGACCAGAGATAGACCGAAATAGTTTTTTCTATTGCCGGTGTTTAGAGCCAATAATTGCTGCTGATAAATTTTTTTCTGGCAAAATATCATACAATTAAGTGGATTACAAACAACTTTATTAGTAAAAATAAATTAAACTGAAATATCTTTAAAAAAATACAATTATTAACTATTAAAATGACAAAAGTAGTACAAAATGCTAATAACCAGCAACGTTTCTCTGAATGGTCTCAGTGCTCCCAGTTTACTGTCTCGCAGTAAACACAACTGTTCTGCATGTTCTCCTGGGAGACGCCTCCTCTTGTGCGCTGATGTGTGCTCTGTGTGTTTGTGTAAAAAACACTTTAAACCGGCGCTACTAAACATGGATTAAATTGCTAATATCTGCACGATATATTGACCGGCCGATGGATCAGTGGACCTCTAGCTGTGACCGTGTTCAGTGGTGACTCGCATGTGAACTCCATAAATAATTGTAAAAATTGAGGCTGCCCCTACTGGGATTTGAACAGTCATTAAGAATGAAACCGTGTCATAACTTCAGTGTCTTACAGGCTGCGCCAAATAAACTTTGTTGTTCTCTCTGTTTATCGATATCACGAGAGAAGGCGTTGCTTTGTGGGTAGTGCATCACCCCCGGGGGAGAGAACTTTACAATAGGACTCGTGGGATGTTCCATTTGTAAAAGAAGCAAACTTGTTTTTGTTCTGGAACGTCGATGGTTCAATTTATTTTGTTCTTCCCTCCTCTCGTCTCAATCTACTCGTATTAATCACTATAAAACATGTCATGAAATCACTAAGCTGTTGAAAGACTTGTACGTGGAGCTGGTTTTTGCTTCTTACATTACCACATTGGTGTTTATTTTATGGCTGGTGAATGTTTTTCAGGCTCAGTACAATGTGACACTCACCGGTCAGACAAACGCGGATCAAGTGCTCGATCAGATCCTCGCTGTGCTACCGGACAAGAACGTGGACTTTGTTCAGAAGGGGTATGTGTTTTTTTTTTGTTTGTTTGTTTGTTTCAAACATTTCATATAGGGGTGTAATGGTTCACGGGGATGTATTGAACCGTTTCGGTGCAGCCTGTTTTATCCAAAAACTTGAATAGTTAGTTTTGTTGATGTACAAGCTGAAGCTGTTGCTAGTGTTAAAAGTTTTCAGGTCCTAACTAATTGCAGTATTTCATTTTTTATTTTAAAAATGTGTTTTTCTTTATAAAGAGCGCAATTTATTTAAAATATCACCCAAATGTGTCACTTTTATTTATTTTATGCAAGAATTCTATTTTGTATTGGCAGCTTTTCAAAATAAAGATTATGTAAGTTCTTTTTTTTTTTACCGAAAATTAACCGAACCGAGCTCTCCAAGACACTGTACCGAACCCAATACGATTTTAGCGTACCGTTACACCCCTATTGATTATTAGGTTCCCGCGTGAAAAGGTAGATGTCAGGGAAAGAAACGCACGTCCGCAAGCAGATATCCAATCGGTGAACAGCTCTTTGTGTAAATATCCAATCAGCTAAAGTTGCACCCAGCGAGGAGGAGAACTGTCAGTGCTGAGGAGACGGCGTCAGCTTTTTTGCAGAAGAATACGAAAAAGAATGATAAACAAAAAATGTTTCATCAGATGTTATTATGCAAAACGAAACATATGAAACACAAGCGCTCGGCTGCGCCGTCTCCAGACAGCCGTTTCAGGACCCCTAGGTGCCCGTAACTTTTGCCTGCCTTAAATCCCTTGAAGCTCATGTCCACCGCGCTACGATTGTTTGTTTTAATTTAAGTTAAATCTTTGCTACATTTTTCTTGATGTTTGATTTAGCAAAATAAAGTGAATACAGTGGTACCCCGAGATACGAAATGAATCCGTTCCAGGGTCACGTTCGTATGTTAAACATGTATGTTATGTCGAAGCAAGTTTTACATGTAAAACGTCTAACCCATGCAACGGCTCTCAGAAACAACCGTATAAGTTGATAAAAAAAACATGGAAAACCAGAGAAAAATCAAGTAACGTTTATTCAATCCTTAAATCTACACATTGTTAATGTAATAAATGATAGTAAAACAGAATAAAACACAAGAAAAATACGTAATATGTACAGAAATGTGAAACCTTACCTTGAGTGAAGCGATGTGTCGGAGGAGGAGGAACGGATGCAGAAAACATTACGGCCATAAGTTAAATGTAACTTTCTCAAGAAATATTTCATAACACAAACACGGTTTCAATTACGAGCGCAGACAGATGAGAACGCGTCACAGGGTTTCTCTAAGTTGTGCTACAGAACAGCACTTTCCACGTTATAAACGTTATTTCTTTTACGACGCCTTGACTCTAACATTTGTTATAGTACAATATTAGTAATCTATATATAGGTAATGTTTCTCTGTGTTGTTGAAGTGTTTTGAAGTGTATCACACCCTTTTTGCACTGGGAGATAGGAGTGCAAGACCCCGGAAGCGCAGCGCGGCGTCATACAAACAAGCGGAAAATACAGTTTGTAATTGTTCGTATCTCAAATTTTTCTTCGCATCTCGAACATTTCATAACTCGAAGCATTCGTGTCGTGGGGTACCACTGTACAAGGAAACGCTTGTTATTTATCTGTTCATGTTATCCGGACAAAGAATAATAAAAAACAAAGTACAGTTTGCTAAGCCATCAGAACCGAAGCGAAAACCATGACACTTGTAGAACCGCAAGCTTTGTGTAGCGTGTTGCACCCCTAGTAATTATCCACACTAGTTTCCTCGGCTGAGATCCATGTGTACAATCATCAACGTTGAAGTTTTTTGTGCTTCTTCAGAAAAGCTTGAGTAGCATGTTGAACCTCAGTCTGCTCTGAAATCTTTCTCTTGGAGAAGCCCGTTGTTGCTGTTTGGTTCGATTCCTCCAGAATCCCTGACTCTATGCTGTTTGTTTGATTCCAAATTTTCTTTTCTTTGCTCAGCTGGTGTTTTGTACAAAACGACTCTATTTTTTGCCGTCATCACATGACCATAAAGGAGTTTGCAGAAATGCAATCTCGTGAAAATATTTGATTTATTGTTCTTTAAATACCTCGTCCTAATCCTGAGGAGCAGCGTGGAGGAGGCGATTCTGCTGGGAGAGTTTGTTCAAGGAATGCTTTTACTAAATCCGCTGTTTGTTTGTTTGTGTGTGTGTTAGCTATACTCTGAAGTGTCACACCAGGTCAGACTTTGGAAAGGTGACCATGCAGTTTGAGCTGGAGGTCTGCGTCCTTCAGAAGCTTGAGGTGGTTGGGATCCGGCGCCAGAGGCTCAAAGGAGACGCGTGGGTCTATAAACATCTGGTTGAGGACATCCTGTCAACCTTCAGCATCTGAAGTCATTATGATGTCATCAGTGAGGCTGACCAATTTCTGTCTTTGTCTGCAGTGTTCTTTTATATGAAAAAATGATAATAAGTATATTATCGAGATATGCTTCTGTGCGAACAGCTTCGTCATGCATTTTATTGTATAATTTATGGGTAATTTTTAACCTGTACAGTTACTATCTTCAGTCATTGTGTTTGTCCTGTGATTAAAACAATAAATGTATCAATGTGGTTCTCGAGGATTCAGTTGCCTCTGCGTTGGATGTGTGTGACCCTGGGGTAAAGAGCTGGGGGGACGTGCAGCATTCTGCAGAACACGGGTTAAGAAAAGTAATTAAATGTACAATTTCAGCAGTGTGGGAATTATTCTACAGGACTCATAAGAGGCGCGCTGAGTGATCATGTGATTGAAGCGGCACCACCTGTGTGTCATCATACTGTGCAGATCAGCAGAACAATAGCGATTAGCGTGATGGATCCGCTAGTTACCATCAGAGGGAGCACGGGCGGCCGGCCGCAACTCGCAGTCACAACAGTTAATAGGGGTAGAAGGTGGTAATACGGGGCTGAAGCCCCCCCACCCTGCTGTGAATTTACTGAAGGGGGAGCCAAAGCCCGGCTGCAGTAATCGCTGTCGTCTTCTCGATACTCCTTTCTTTAATTAATAGACCTTTAGATCTTAGAAACACCTTTCTGTGTTCAGAAGAGGTTTTTAGTAGAAAGTTCTCACATTCGTTTATAAACATCTTTCCCTCCGTTCTTACCGACCCATCCCATCCTCTGTTTTCTTGTGGTCTGCGTGTGTACACCCACCCATGCCAAAGGTACACTGAAGCATATAGTGTTCCTCTCAGTGGAACTAAGCCCCGCTCTTGAAAAACAAGTCTCCTCTTTTCACAATAAGCCCAGACTTGCATCATGTTGCCAGCTAGAGAAGCTTATTTCCACTCTAGAGCTGGGGTGTCGGGATCCGTTCCTGGAGGCCCGGAGTCCTGCAGAGTTTACTTCCATCGCTGCCCAGAGAGACCCAGAGCTGAAGATTACAAACATCCTGAAGGACCTGATGAGCTGCATCAGGTGTGTTTGGTTGAGGTTGGAGCTAAACTGTGCAGAGCTGTGGTCTCCAGGAACTGAGTTTGACACCCCTGTCCTAGAGGATGGATCTTTAGGAGTCCAGTGAAGGCTGGCTTTTCACCGCGGGTCTGAGCCTTGATGCTGCTCCTGGAGACGTGTGGCGGTGTAAAGCTAGGCATGATGAACCCACGCGGCACCCTAACCCCTGCCGGAGTTCTCTGAGCTCCTGAGAGTGGGCCGTTCTTTCACAGAAGCTGTGCCCTGCACGCCACGCTTTGGTGCTAGAGTTTTTACAGGTGTTGCTGTGAACGTGAGAATGATTTGTGTATTTAAGAGCATGTCTGGATCAAGTGTGAAGCCAAACGATTTCCAAAGTATACAAGGAAAAGCTGAACTTTGAAAATTATTTCCTCAGAAATGACGTTATTTACACAAACGGTTTGAATGATATGCGACAGTTATCCGTACAGTGAGCAAACTTCAAAAGTTTTTCTTTTGATTTAAGTCTATCGTCCATATTTATTTTTACAGTAAATAAGTGTTTTTAGGTTACGTTTTTAAAGCACATATAATGCATGTAAACATTATTTGATTAAAGAATAAATGCCACTGACAATTGCAACATGCACAAGAAGTCAAATGTGTTGCGCAGCTGATTTTCTGTATAAAAGTTGCATAAATGATTTCTAGTCACTTGTCAGTTGAAGGATAATGTATGTATCTCCCAACAGTTTCGTTTTCTCTAATTATGTGGTGTATTATGTTATAATTATTTGAGTATTAAGTGTAATATTAAACTGAAAAATAAATGAGTGATAATTGTGTATTTCTTTTGTTACTTGAATTTAATCAATAGGATATTTTTATAGACCTGTGTTATCACCCCGAGTGTCTTTTTCTCTGTGCAGAGGATCAGACAATCCACCATTACAGGAAGTGAACGGCTCACGACGCAAACGGAACTACGCCCCAACTAATTTGCATTTTTAAGAGCATATATAAGGCCATGCCACAAGGAAGGGGTGTGAAAACTAACGCATTGCGACGGGAGCGAGACACACATTGCTGTTGTGTAATGCAGTTAGTTCACCCAGATATATCTGTAATGTGTTATTCATGAAACTCTTAGTAAATATGTGGATTTCAAGCCCTCTCCTGTCTTCTCTGGAATATATTATTATATATTCCCTTCACGGTGTTTTATTTACAAAGAAAAGATCAGAAAATAAGATTTCTGGGCATTTTAGAAGCGTTTCGTACATAAAGCCAATGACGTCAGTAGAATATTTGTGATAAATGGAGAGGACTAAACTAATAATATCTTTATTCATGTTTTTATATGAATTACACAAATATTTTGTACATTTGATCAGTTTGAATAATTAAACAAACATTACAAAATTAACTAAATGCTTTTTATTTAGTGTCAGTGAATGAAGTATATTCTGCTCAGAATGTGAGAAGAATAATTTTCAATAATATAAGTACTACATCTCATCACTGTTGTACTCTTGATGAGGTAAAGGAGAATTTGATTTATTTCCGTGCCCAAAAGAGCCCCAGATGTGGCGTTTACCCTTCTGTGTGTTTCTGTGGGTCCATGATGCTTCTCTTCATTTGGGATGCCACTGATTCCACGGGCACCTACAATCTGACACTTTCCAATTCCTTGCTTGAGTTTTACCAAATTTAGCTTTGCTTGTTTAGAGCTTGCAGTTCATTAGGGGACTTCTGTCCATCAGAGCTAATGGCATGGAGACGGCAGCGTGTGATGTCTCCAGCGGGGGATTATTTTCTCTGTTGTTTTCTTAACAGACGACTGGTTCCACTGGTTGAAGAACAAATGGAGGGTTTGATTCTCTTTTCAGCCTGAGGAAACTCTCTCTCCCTCCCTCTCTCTCTCATAACTCTGCTTCATCTCACTCTCTCTCTCTCTTTTTCATAACTCTGATTTCTCTCTTGCTTTCTCTCTAGCTTTATGTAATTCAAACACGATTGATAACACTCGTAAAGTCCAGGGCCTGCAGTAAACGGGTGGAGAACACCCTGAAACCAATGCCAGTTATGGCTTCTGGGGTGTTTTCTAGCTCTGACTGCTGAGGAAGCTTTATGCAATCCCACAGAAACATGGCCAGTCAGAGGCAGCCCTTTTATTGTTAAGTTGAAAATAATTTCCATTGTTATAATTATAATGTGAAGCTGTACGAATAGTGAAGTAAGGAAGAGGATACTAGAGTTTTCTTGGCTTCTGGGACTCGAGGAGTTAAGCAAAAGTACTTTTTAAAAGTTGAATAAAACTGCTGCTTGACGTCAGGTACACTTTTCAGGAACTTTATATTGTGAGTTTACTCAAAACTAAACAAAGGTTGAGAGAAACAAATCATGAGTTTGCGTGATGATACAGTAAATCTTTTTGAGCAGTGGAGATGTGGGGGGGGGGGTTCGAAACAATCGATTGAAACAAGGGTAGCATTAAAATGTCTTCACTGTTTTATAACGATTTATTACACTGCGACGGCTCATTATCATGGAGACTAGACTTACTCAGTCAAGCAGAGAATTAAAATCTCTAATTGTGCTTCGTCTTCTCTCACTTCATCCTGCCATCTGACCCTCTCCACCTTTCCTTCCCACCACCTCTTCTTGCTCCATCTCTTTTTGTGTGCAGCGTCTCTAATTTTGCTCTTTGGCATCGCTTTCTGGTCAGCGCTGGTTATCGTACTCTGCTCTTCCATGCAGCAGAATCTTGATAAATGTAAGAAAATATTTACAAATGCTACAAAGCCTGCTGGACGATTCCATGTGGGTTTTCTTCGATATAAAGTTTACTTTTGACTGCTCTTGTGTGTTTTTTACAGATGCAAGCATGTAGGACTGGATATCCCGGCAGATCCGGATGGGGTTCGGTTTTAATTATTCATATTTTTAATAATATAAAACGATTCTAACAAAACTAAATGAACATATTGTGAATGAAAACTGTAGATGTAAAATTGTCCTTCAGTGCCGGGGCCATATGTATTAGTCCATCTCTCTCTCTCTCTCTCTCTCTCTCTCTCTCTCTCTTTCTCTCTCTCTCTCTCTCTCTCCCTCTCCCTCTCCCTCCCTCCCTCCCGCACATCTACTTCCTGTGCTCACCTTGTCAGTACCATTACAGCTTAAACCGACAAGGTTAAAGTCCTAAGACCTCTTAGAGAGCAGTGTGTGTTTGTGTGCAGAGCTCCTCTAACACCCGCACACACTCGCACAGGCTCCAGTTGTAAGCAGGAAACAAGCGCACGAAACAACAAAGCCCAGAGGAAATTGAGAAAATCCTCTATTCACTTCTGTACAGAATGTTCCCGCTGGCCGTTTCTTGTTGCTCCCAGTTCCTTTCTGTGTCTCAGTGGCTGTATTCAGTTTGACTTTGGCGAGTTCATCTGCTATCTGCTAGCTTCTGCCACTTTCAACAATAGAAAGTTAAATCTAAAACAAAAAAGTATATTTTCTGTATCTGCACATTATGTACTATGTTTTGTTTTTAACCATTATTGAAACTGATCATATGAAAAAGTTAAATCAAACCACTGACCCATAGCACAGAACGTAGGGGGCGCTCCGGTTTTTTCAGAAAGATGTACTGCCACTGTGTTTGTGCTTTGTAGCCATAAAAAGAGAGGTATGGTGCCCTGAGCATTGTTCACAACCAGACCCGGCATTCTGAGAGCCTTGGTGAGAGGATTTTTCTCATTCTGTTACCAAAACGAGCCGATGGTTTGTAACTTGTTCTTAAATAATTACATTTACAGTTGCCTTATCTGCTAAAGTTACCAGCTGCTAACATAATTTAAGTTTGTATTCATGTGTTCATGGAATAGAACTGTCACATTTGACTTGAAATAAATCTAATAATTCATCCCTTTGGAGAATGAAAAGTGTTGATCCTGGATGTTGTCCCATATATACATTTACACCAACGTTTTTCTTTAAATTCCATTGTTCCATTTCCAGCTTGAATCCCTCCATCACAGCAATGGTTCTACCAGGAAAAAGTTCCCTCACCGCGGCAGGTTTGGTTCTTTATCCAGAGATTCCATGCCATTAAAAGGTTGAGACCCTAACGATGTAATGTGTGCAGCAGTAAACTGTGGAAAGCTGCTTAATTTAGATTCATCTCTAGACGATCATCCCAAAATAATGCTTTATATCCCTGCATAGATACTTGTGTTTGGGGTTCTCTCTCTCTCTCTCTTTCTCTTTCTCTTTCTCTTTCTCTTTCTCTCTCTCTCTCTCTCTCTCTCTAATTGGGTCTAGAATGAGCTTCTTTCGACAGGTCCATTCATCATGGACGAGAGCAGAAGGACAAACCCTCTGGGAGAGAAAGAAGGAGGGGGGGTCAGACAGCTGGATGAGAGGCGCTTCTGCCTGTCAGCTCACTTCTCTCCTCTTTTTCCCCCCTTTCTTTTTTCCAACTCGTCATGAGTGTCAGTTTTACAGTCTATGGAAAAGAGCCTTTAGTTCATTGATTAGCGCAGCATTTGTTTAAATCTTTAATGTTAAGTCTTCACGTTTCCTTGAGAAAAACGTTTTCTCTGAAGATCCGTGGAGATTGCACTCATTTCATTTTTTTGTAACAAAGTTATGGGCCGCAGCTTTTGTTCTGTTTCCTGCTTCCTCTACTTGCAAGCACAAATGTACTTAGGTGTTTAGCAGCTGGCTAAAATTAAACAGAAAACAACAAAGACCGTGGAATTTGTCTATTGTATACATTTATGATGCGTTTAACAAGATTTCTCATTATGAAAAGGCTTATGTTCATTCATTCATTTTCTTTCGATTCTTCGCTTTTGGGGTCACAGGGTTCTGCTGGTGACATCCTCCAGCACACCTTGGGTGAAAGGGGGGTACACAGTCCATCATGGTAAAAAATAACAGTCAAGGGATTAAAGAAAGAAAAGCGTACAGGACGGTTTGAGGCAGGTGTGAAACGATGCTGTAACTAAATTCAGTGAACAAGTTAAAAAATCCAAATTGAATCAATACTTGGAGAATCAACACCCTTTGCCTTCAAACCGCAGCAGTTTGTTTAGGATTCTGTGTTTCTTGGAGAATCAACACCCTTTGCCTTCAAACCGCAGCAGTTTGTTTAGTATTCTGTGTTTCTTGGAGAACTAAGCCCAGATCTTCTGTGGATGTTTGCTCGTGTCTCTGTGCTTTTTCAGAAGAGCTTGAACCCCAGTCTGCTTTGAAATCTTTGTCTGGGAGAGCCCTTGTTGCTGCTGCAGAACTACCTCGTGTCTTGTTGCTGCACCCTAAACTGAACTCTTTTTCCACCTCATCTTGCTAGCAGAGTTTTAAGCCTTGTACACAGCTGTTGCTTCTTAGCTGGGTGTTCTTTATCTGCATTGAGGAAATATTGATGCTATTCCCTGCCTGAAGCTGACGGTACAACAGATACACTCTGCGCCACATAGGAAACAGGAAAGAAGACGACGACAGAGAAGAAATAAAAAAAACACATAGAACCAAACCTGTATGCCGAGGGGTTTATTCTGTTGGGGGGTGATCACAAGGAGCTGTTTAACAAACGTGTGGCGAAAAGCTGTGGGTAGCGCTATTTCTTCACGGGTTTTGTGCAAAGTTGCTATGAATATGTGGGAAGAGCATCACCTGAGTGGCTTTCCCTCTCAAAGTTTCTCATTCACTCGAATGTTAAATGCCAGCTTTGGAGCTGAAAAACTCATGTTTCCACCCCTGGCTCTACTAGTTTTGTTGATTTAAGTCTCTAGATTTGACCTTCATGAACATCCTCTGAAGGCGTGGTTTCTCAAGGGGCAGAAGATTGACAGCCTGTCTCGTCACATTATCATCTTCTGGTAGTTAATTTCCTCTGATGAACTCGGCTACTTCTTGTGGGTTTTTTTTGCCCATATTCTTTCATATTTTTTTTTGCAATTTGGAGGAGCATTGAATGTATGTAGATAGTTACGTTTCCCACGGACCAGTTTACATTAATTGCGTCAGGACAAGGCAGTGTTGGACAGAAAGAGGGAGTGAGTTGGGGATTGGAGAAGGTGAGGGGGAAAGATTCAGGAGTGAGAAGAATAGGAAGAAGACCTACCTGAACCTACCATGTAAGTTTGTTACAGTTTGTGTTGTCCAGTATTCATAGTTTTTACATAACATACTGTCACGAGCATCTCGCACAGTTAGCAGCGTCGCCCTGGAAACCAACGAGATCCAAGCCCTCACGCTCATCACGCTGGAATCAATCTCAGCTGTGTCTCATCAGCCGGCGTCCTTATAAGCCAAGTACCAACTGATTCAGGAGAGGACGATCTCCAAAAGAACTCTGACTAATGGTTTCTCTGTTCTCTCTCAGACAGCAGCTGAAGACTGGTTTACCTCACGTCTCACTGGATTTGCACCGAGCACAAAGACTGAGAGCACCGACTGTCACAAGCTTCACTCAGCCAGCGGACAACACTTTCACTTTTGCTTACACTGAATGGAGAATACGGGTAGATTGGAGGTTTTTTTCAGGCAAAAAAAAAACAAAAAACTTTTTTTGTTTGTTTTCACTATGTCACAGACATCAGCGGTAGGCGTGCGTTCCTCCCCAGAGATGGACCAGCTTCTACAACGGCTCACAGAGGTTAGCATCCGCCAACAACAAATTGTCGAACACCTTGCCACCCGGCAGGGTCAAACGGAGCAGGAACTAGCAACCCTTCAAGCAGCCGTCGCCGCCTAACTCGCTCCGCTACTGGACTCGCGTGCTCAGGAGGCCCGCCTACTGCCTAAATTAACACCTCATGACTATGTCGAGGCTTTCTTACAGATGTTCGAGATATTCCTACTTTTCCCCGTACACACAGATGGGATAAGGAGCTCCGGAGTTGGAATTAAAAATCGGCAGGAAGGTTTTTCGTGCCTTTTTGGACTCCGGCAGCATGGTAAGCCTGGTACAGTCCCATATTCTCCCTCCCAAGAATGAGACTAAGGCGGTGATACCCATCACCTGCGTCCATGGGAAAACAAAACAGGTTCCTGTCAAACGAATCATCGTGTCCGCCGCCACAGATACCTGGCCTCTAGAAGTCGGGCTGGTTAAGGACCTCCCCATGCCGGTTCTTCTTGGAAGGCACTGGCCAGGTTTCGACCGCCTGTTTGCTGTCGTCACTCAGCCCGCCAGCCCAAGAGGGAGCCACCGGAAGCCAAAAACACCTTGTGGGCCACGCCGTCGTCCAGCTCTACTGGTTTCGGATAGCGGGAGAGATGGTAAGTCCCCTTCTCAAAATCTTAACGTGTTTTATGATGTCTTCCAACAGACTACCGAAGGGGGCTCTTTCGCCAGGGACCAACGAGAGGATGATAGGCTCAAACATTGCTGGAACCAGGTCAGGTTTATCGAGGGCCATGATGTTCAGCCACCTCCACATCCTCTTCTGCAATTCGGGACCATTTCCACTGGCCGGGCCTCGACGGCGAGGTCAAATGCTTCTGTCAAGCTTGTCCTACCTGCCAGCAGACCTCCCCAAAAAAACCTGCCCCCTGCAAAAGTCCGCCCGGGGCCACAAGCTCATCTTGGTGGTGGTCGATTATGCCACGCGGTATCCAGAGGCGGTCCCTCTCCGAAAAGCCACAGCCAAAAACATTGCCCAGGAGCTCTTCCAACTCTTTAGCCGCGTCGGGATACCCACCGAGATCCTGACCGATCAAGGTACTCCCTTCTTGTCCTGGCTAATGGCAGATCTCTGCAGGCTGCTGCAGGTGAAGCAGTTGAGGACCACAGTTTACCATCCGCAGACCGACGGACTCGTTGAACGCTTTAACCAAACCCTATCGTGTCCCAGAGGCTCGTCGGCAGGCTATTGAGGACGAAGTCCAGCAAATGTTGAAGTTAGGGGTGATTGAACCATCATGCAGCCCATTGTCCAACCCCATCGTTATGGTCCCCAAGCCAGACGGCACCCTCCGGTTCTGACGGCTACCCCATGCCTTGGGTGGATGAACTTTTAGACTGATTGGGACGGGCCAGGTATATCTCCACTCTGGATCTCACCAAAGTTTACTGGCAAGTACCCCTCTCTGAAGATGCCAAACCCAAAACCGCCTTCCCCACCCCTAGCGGCCACTGGCAATACCGGACCCTCCCCTTTGGTCTTCATGGAGGTCCCGCGTCCTTGCAATGAATGATGGATATCATCCTCCAGCTGCATCAGACGTACGCAGTGGCGTACTTGGACGGCGTCGTCATCCACTCAGAGAGGACCATCTTGACCATCTCCGGAGGGTGCTGACGGAGCTACGAATGGCTGACTGACTGCCAACCCCCGCAAATGCCACCTAGCACTACGGGAGGCGAAGAACCTGGGTTACCAAGTTTGGCGGGGCATCATCAGGCCTCAGGAAAAGAAGGTGGAAGCCATAAGGACCGCACCAAGGCCAGTAATCAAGACCCAGGTACGAGCCTTCTTGGGGTTGGCGGGGTATTAGCTCTGCTTCATCCCTAACTTCTCCTCTTTAGCCACCCCTCTGACAGACCTGACCAGGATGAGACAGCCGGAGAAAGTTCAGTGGTCTCCAAAAGCGGACAAAGCCTTCCAACAGATAAAAGAGGCCATTACCTAGGAGCCAGTCCTGCGCGCCCCAGATTTTAGCTGTCCCTTTCTGTTACAGACGAATGCCTCAGACACCAGTCTTGGAGCAGTCCTCTCCCAGGTCTAGGAAGGAGTAGACCACCCGGTCTTATACATCACCTGAAAGCTGACCCCAGCCGAGAGAAACTACGCCACAGTGGAAAAAGAAGCCCTGGCCGTCGAGTGGGCAGTCCTGGAGCTGCGGTACTACCTCCTCGGCCGGAAGTTCCCCCTGGTAACCGATTATGCCCCTCTTTAATGGATCGCCAGAGCTAAGAACACCAATGCCAGGGTGATCCGATGGCTCCAGGACATCCATTTCGACATCTAACATCGAGCTGGGGCCGCCAACTCCAACGCCGACGGACTCTCTTGGATCTGGGCAGCATTCGCAGGTCTGTCAGTGGTCACTCCCCACCCATGGTTCTACGGTCGACGATTATGGGGGGGGGGGGGTGAGCGTCCCGCACAGTTAGCAGCGTTGCCCTGTACTGTGTGACATGTAAAGCACAGAGTTGCAAAGACTCCCAAAGTTTCTTCATCTTCAGTTTCCAGAACACAAGAAAAGGGCTTTAATTCTACCAAACTTCGTTTGAAAAAGTTTATGAAGAGAGCCAGCACTTCTGTGAACTAATTACTGCAGGGAGATCGCTCCCCTCTGAATGACTGCTCACCCCTTAGACTCCCCGAAGAGCCCCTCACGAGCGCCGGCGAGAGTGAAAGTGAGAGAGGAGCAATCAAGTGCCAGGGGTTCTCGAGCGAGCGTGTGTGTGTGTGCGTGTGTGTGTGTGTGTGTGTGTGTGTGTGTGTGTGTGTAGGTGCTTGTTTGCGGTTGTGTGAGCGCGTTCCTCTATCACCACTGCACATCAGCTACACACTCCTCTGTCTTAATAAGAGTCCTGCAATTACTTCAGCAGCAGGACTCTCCGAGAGACACACATGCAGAAGAAGTTGCTCTGTGAGTGACGTTAATTTGCATGGCTTCTTGGCCCTCTAACGGCTATTTCTTCACTCGCTCTCTTTTAACCGTCTGAGAGCAAATAAAATAGACAGGAAAAATAAAAATGTCATGATTATTTATTTAATCAGGCTTGAAGGAGCCAGTCTAAAAAAAAGAGAGAAATTTGTTCAACACAGATGATTCGTTTTAGTCTGAAGGCTATAGTTCCGCTCAGAATTCTGTTTTGATCTTTCCGTGCCGCTCTCAAAGGGAGACTGATAAGAGATGTATGTGGTTTCCCCTCCATGTTTACTAATGATCGCTTGTACAGATTCAGTCAAGTTCATTCATTCATTTCCCAACCCGCCTGTTCCCGTTTTTGGGGTCACAGGGGTCTGCCGGTGCCTATCTCCAGCACACATTGGGAGAGCCGGGGGTACACCCTAGACAGGTCACCAGTCCATCGCAGGGCAACACACACTCACACATTTACACCTAAGGGGAATTTTGAGTGTTTTTGGGATTGTGGGGGAAACCGGAGGAAACCCACGCAAGCACCGGGAAAAGATGCAAACTCCTTCCAGGAAGGTCACTGGGAGGAGCCTCGAACCAACAACCTTCTAACTGGAAGGCCACTGTGCTACCCATTGTGCCACCGTACCACCCTTAAAGAAGTTCATCTTCTTTTAAATATGTTCAGATAGAATTACACTGTAATATATATTAGCTGGCCACTTAATTAGCTACACCTTGCTAGCTCCGAATAGGACCTCTTTTTCCTTCAGAACTGCCTGAATCCTTTGTGACAGAGCTTCGACGAGGTCCTGGAAACATTCCTCCAGGAGTTTGCTCCATACCGCCATCAGAGCATCATGCAGTTGCTGCAGATTTGTCGGCTGCGAATCTCCCATTCCACCACATCCCAAAGGTGTTCCAGTAGATTGAGATCTGGAGTCTGCAGATAACATTTGAGTACAGTGAACTCCTCGTCATGTTTAAGAAACCAGTCTGTTATTGTTGGAGCTTTATCACATGGAGCGTTCTCCTGCTGGAAGCAGTTTCAGAAGATGGGGACACTGTGCTCATAAAGAGATTGAGAATGAAACTCGGGGGGACTGTGGCGTTGATACAATTGATACTAATGGACTCAAAGTGTGCCAAGAAAACACCCCCCACACCATCACACACACATATACACCAGTTGATTCAAGGCAGGATGGATCCATGTTTTCACGCTGCTTAAGGCCAACTTCTGACCCGAAATTGTGACTCATTGGACCAGCCAATGTTTTTCTGTCCAAATTCTGCGAGCCCGCTGAGCTCGACTGTAACGAAGGGTTATTTAAGTTTCTATCAGCTCGAACCAATCTGGCCATTCTCCTCGGACCTCTGGCATCTGCTCCCACAGAACTGCTGCTCACTGGAGATTTTCTGAGCATTTTTCGTAAACCCTAAAGATGGTTTTGTGTGAAAATCCCAGTAGAGCAGCATTTTCTGAAATACTTATACCAGCTCCTCTGGTGGCAACAACTCACTTAAATTCGCTTTCTCCCCCATTATGATGCAGATCGTCATTAGCGAAAATGCACTGTTGGACAGGTGTACCTAATAAAGTGGCCACTGAGTCTATATTTAATGTAGTTTTACTACATTTATTTATGTTTTTTTTGTTCTTTTGCTGCTGGCCTCTGTGAGCTACCCAAAAAGGATGTTGTATAACTACAATGACAACAAGACAAGTCTCTGTAGAACGTGTAAAGGATTTCTGGCGAATATCCCAGTGTCGCTTTCGATGCATCGTTTCCTGAATGTGCTCATGGCTCTATTTCTCTCGTAAACACAATCACACTTTAAAACGAATCAAGTAATCAGAATGCTTTGATGAGCTGAAGACACCATCCCTATGATGTAGCTCACGTGCATGGCCGAGCGTTCCGAGTAGACTTCCATGTAGCACAGCGTTATCGTGATAGATGCTCGTTAATGGCATTTCTTTGTGGGCACTTGTCGTGTTTGGATTTTCTGTCAAGGTTTGAGCTTGGATGGTGTTGTCATGGCAAAGAAGGATATTTTCAATTGACAGAGTGCGGTGGGGTTCTTGGCTGGTGAGGCTCTGACGGCATCGGTCAGATTTACAAACCCTGCGGAGCAGCTTATTCACCATCTGATCGTTCTGTTTAAAATGACAAACCAACGCAGCGTTTTTCTCGTCTTGCCATCTGAAGAAAGAATCGATAACTTATTTGTAGAAGTGTTGCTTTTCTTTCCTCACTTTTAAAAGTCTCCCCGTCTCAGTGTAGATCACTGCCGGAAGAAAGCTGCTCTGCTAAATCAATTTTTCTGTAGCAGAAGTGTCAGAATCTCTGGGGTCATCGGCGCCCCCTAGCATGAGAGCTGTGTGCCTCATCTAGTTCCTCTCTGCAAGCGTTAAATGCTCCGTCTGGCAAATTTCAAGTCATTTGAAAAAGTGTTTCATTTGTCCATAAAACTGAAAATGGCAAATAAATGCCTTTTAAAGACATTGTCACCGTTTTGAGAGCATAATTGCCGGATTTAATGTCGAATCAGAAACGATCTTCAACAGTCCGCATGTGCTCCTAATGAGGGACGTTGTGTTCTCCTTCTGGAGGCGTGGGACATTTTCATGAACAATATTGGTATGTAAATAAACAGCAAACAATAAAGCTTTAAAGGATGGGTGTAAACTTTCATATTTTGATGCTTTTATAGGCGGAGACACCTGAGGAGCAGCTCCGCTCTGAAGGGCTCATTCATCATCATCCGGATGAGACTCAAGCTCTAGAGAAATCACTCTTCACCTCCATGCCCCGAGTGCCCAGACATCACACGTGCCAGCCTGGCATTCAAGGCATTTGGCCACTGTCCCAAAACTGTGAGAGACATGGTGACCTGGCACGAGACCAAACCCCAGCGGGTGGTGAGTCGGAATCCAGCTGCATCAAAGCTGTTCTTCCATGTGTGAGGCGCATTGTTGTTAGTGCACCTTGTGCTCCATTATCACCCCCTATTAAGGCCTCCTGTGGACCAGGCCTCCAGCCAAGTTCAATGATGGCATGCTCCATTCACGCCATGCATTCTACAGATGCGACATTGTGTGCTCATGTACGTGACAAAAAAACGGCAACATCACATTCCGAATTTCCAGCATCTACCGCAGCCCAGATGTTCAAAAACGACCAACACAGGGTTTCGGGCTCTTGTTGAAGACCAATTGATGCAGTGGCGGGTTTCTTATTCCCGTTGGGTCCAGCAATGGTGGAAAAGGCTTAAGATGAATCAAGAGGATGAAACTTTGCTGAGGAGATCGTTGAGGAGAGTTAAAATTGAGGAATACTAAAGTTTATTGGAACCTTGGTGTAGTCTAATAGTTAGGGGACAGGGAGGGCACTCGACGAATAAAAAGGGAAAGGGAAAAAGTGAGGACATTTCTCTTGACTGGGGGTGTTCATAATTTTTTGAGCTGCACGCTGCAAACTTTGGGGAAGTGGGTGTTTTAATAGCCACACCTCTCCCAGTCTGATAGTTCAACTTCAGCACCCTTTCCATCAGCTCTTTGATGCTGAAATAATACTTTAGAAACCAGCCCTGAAATCAAGTGTTATGCCAGATTGTATAAGAGGATCGTTTCATTCATTGTAGTGCTTTGTTATTGTCTCTGGTGACGTGCAAATGAACAGCAGTGATTAGAAAGAAACAAGCACGATGACAGGGAATCTTCTGGTTCATTGGTCGGACAAAGTTTGAACTTAAAAAAATTACTTTATTCTGATGAAACAATAAAATTATGGCCAGTATTTACAAATAATTACTTCTTAGCTGCACAGTACAACATATGTAAATTCATAGTTCACAAACAACATTCACTCATATGCAAATACAGGGATCAGGGGGGATGGCAGACCACTGAACATCCTGAACAGCAGGATAAACACAGAGCATAACGAAAATAATAATATAACAATATTGTTCCATTCGAAATATGGAACAATGGAAATATCAAATCACAAAGATTAACAACTCGTTGACACACTTCAAATAAAGAAGCAAACAGAGAGAAATCAACTAACATGAGATCTTTGGCAAATTTTGTTTCGCAGTAAATACATTCAGATATTAAGACAACACAAGACACGCCGAGAAAAACATTGAGATTTGCTGTACAACTAGAAAATTGAATAAAAAAACACATTTCTTAAAGATCCATTGTTTCTCAGCGAGCATCCGCTGCTTTCGGTACTGATGTCATGACGTTATTTCAGCGGTGGAATAATTTAGCCAGAGAGTACGGTTGAACGTGTTCTGATATGTTTATTTTGTTTCAATTCAATGATTACATTCTCTAATGTGTCAAAACATTTCTCGTATAAATTCAGAGTTTCAAAACAGAGTAAAAAATCTCTATGAAGCCTTTGGGAAGGAGTTCGTTATTCGAGAAGGAGCTTCTGATTGTACACAGAAGGCCACAGTGAGGAGAAAAGCGCGTCCTGGGTTGCTGCTCTTCGAAACAGCTTTCAGAATCAATTTAGAGCACAGAATGGCAGGTCATGCGGAATTGTATGATTGTGAGGAAAAGCGGACAAATGCTCACGTGTTGTCAGTCAGTCAGAGTCATTTGTTCTGTTCCACGTATTTGTGTTAACGGTATGGCTGCCTCCCCGTTTGCTGGTCTTATAATTATAATATCATGAAATTTGTTGATTTTCAGTAGTTATATTCCAAACATGACACTTGGTTTAATTCAGTCCATACAGAAAGATATGTTTATTTTGATGATTATAACTGAAGGGGCGGCGCAGTGGGATGCACTGAGGCCTTCCAGTTAGAAGGGAGGGAGGTTGCATGTCCCCCCTTAGCTTGTGTGGGTTTCCTCAGGGTACTCCCCTCAATCCCAAAAACATGTGTCAGGTTTATTGAACAATGTGTGAGTTTCCCTTGCGGTGTACTGACAACCTGACCAGGGTGTACCCCCGCTTCTCACCCGCTCGAGATAAACCCGTGACCCCAAAGGGAACAAGTGGGTTAGAAGATGAAAGACAAGGTCCCTCACTCATAACACCTGCAAAGGCCTTTAAATGGTCTCACTGCTGTTTAGACAGTTGCCCAAAAGACAACCACTGACACTTTGGACCAGGAGGGCAAGGCGGAAATATGGGTGAGATTGAGAAAGTACACTTTAAATTTGCTTTTGAAACCAAGGAGCTAGAATCTGGAGGGAGAGAGGACAGGCACAGAATCCGTCTGGATTGAGGTAAAGTACGATTTTCACTGTTTGAAATGAGTCATTGGAAAACTTTTCCTAATGTTTTAATTTTATGACCAGCACCAAACTATATGCATCTTTCATAGAGCTGCATTGCGAAGGAGTTCTCGATTGCTTTAGTTTGTTTTACACAAATGGCAAACGAGAGAGGGAACATGGAATATCCTCAGGCTCAGCAAAAGAGTTCCTTTTATTCTGCTTCTGTGAAACTAAACCAGACAGAGCCAAATGTCACCTTTGGGAGGTGTGAAGATCCAACTTAGAATGTGAACATCTGTCAGGGATGGTTTCTTTCACAGTTTGCCATCAACCTGTTGCTGAAACATGCTAACATTAGCATCTGCAGTCATTCTATTCTGGGGCTAATTATGCAACAGTTCTGTCCATCACCAAGAAAACCGGACGTCTTCAAACCCTCTCCAGCACGAGCTTCAGCCCTGTTACACTGAAGGGTTCTCCTGGTGCAGACACAGCAACTGCTTCCAAAAGGAGTGGAGTGATGCCAAAATGATGCCTCTGAAATTTACGGTGGGGGACATTAAAATGACATTTTATGGTCGTCCGTCGTTAATCCATTGTTTCTTTGTCTTTAGCATTTACTTTAATAAATTACATTTCACGTACGTTATTCTCACCCAAAGTAAATGTACTGTTCTCAGTAAAGTCGACTAATCCTGTTGCCATTGTAAGAAGGGTTAGGAAGCACTGATAAGATTAAAAGTGGTGGAAATGGGGGATGGAAATAAGAAATTGAAATAAGAGAGGACGAGGGGAAAAATGAGTTTTGCTGGCGCAGCAGGTTTTCATTATGTCTATAAAAGAGAAGGCATCTTCATGACCTGCCGAAGGACAAAAGCACTGAATGTGTTCAAGGAAAATATAAAACCAAACACATCCACTTCCTCTTTCCCCCAAAGTAATTTAATCCTCAGATGAATCCAAACGAGGCGCAGCTCATTCTTTAATGAAAGTGGTTCTGATTGGTTCAAACACCTCTACTAGATAGAAGGCTTCTCTGTGGATTCAAACCAGTTTGAGATGGCTGGGAGAACCTTTGAAGCCAGTTCAGATTGAAAAAAGATAATTTATTAATGTACAAATACTGCAAAGGTATGCATTTTATGGAAATGTATTTGTATGAGAATGTTGATTGCCTTCCGTCCGAAGAAAATTTTTTTGGAGGTAAACTCAAATCAGTGTTTTCTTACTAAGTTTCAGAATATCCAAATGTTAAATATTTGGTAAAATCCCCAATCCCTTTAAACATGGAAAATCTCACTCCAGTGTCTGCCAGTGTTCGCCCGTGTTCACAAGTGTTCGCCAGAGTTTGCCAGTGTCAGCCGATGTTTGGCAGTGTCTGCCAATGTTTGCCAGTGTTC
Organism: Danionella cerebrum; assembly: GCA_007224835.1. Lineage (NCBI taxonomy): Eukaryota > Metazoa > Chordata > Actinopteri > Cypriniformes > Danionidae > Danionella > Danionella cerebrum. The sequence continues at coordinate 300,933 of SRMA01026928.1, forward strand.
GCCCGTTTTCGCAAGTGTTCGCCAGAGTTTGCCAGTGTCTGCCAATGTTTGCAAGTGTTCAACAGTGTATGCAAGTGTTAGCCCTAGTTCGCAAGTGTTCGTCCGTGTTTGCCCGTGTTCGCAAGTGTTCTTTGTTCAACAGCATTTTGTTTATATTGAACCACTTTTAGGGGAAAGTTACACGTATAACATATTGCTATTCTATTCAACAAATAATATTTATGTATAGTTTTTAGATGAGACGAGTGGCGTTCCATGGATGGCAGTGTCACTGGTTTATCGACTGGAGAGGGTGTGATGTCATGATCTCACGCAGACAGTTAGTTTCTGAAGTTTGTGACGATTGATCGTTCTGGATGACTCATAGAAAAATAAAGGCACTGTCCTTGATTTCAGCTGGTGTTCTTCAGGTTCATAATGCCTCAGACTCAACGTTTAAAAGGTTTAAGTTCACCAGTAGTTCTTTAGTGGTGAACGGCATCGAGGGTTTTTTAGAGTTGCTCAACATGCAACTTGTGATCTACAAATGCAATTCTAAAACTACTTTACAGTCTCAACAACAAAAGAACTATCAAGAACTATATATTTAAATATTTATATATATCCATAGCTTTTTTTCTTACTTCACATCAAAGTTTTGGTGCTCACTACTAAAACTACATCGTTCTCCTTTTTAGAAAGCTACTCGGCAATGCACAGTGTAAGAACAGAGTTTGAAAGAAAACCAAGACCTGGGAACACTCGTCACAGACAATAGCTAAATAAAGCACACTATCTCTTTTGTCATCTACTAAGGTCTAGTTGGACATCAGTATCTGAGTCCATAAAGATATCAAAAGCTCTTGTTATTGTAAGCGATTGATATTAGAGAAAATCTCAGACGCACACATGAATAATGTACAGCTTGATGTTGCTACATAGAGAGTTTGGTAAGGCCTTCACCTTGGTCTCATGCATTGTCTCGGCGCAGTATGAATGAAGAAAACCAACACAAAGAAACACAAAGTCACTTCCAGTTAACGGATCAACGGTCACGTTGTGCTTTTAGAGGCTGTGTATCTGCATTACGGAAGTGAGCGTTATCTTTGGGGAGGCTAGAGAGATGAAGGGACAGAGTTTCATGCTACTTCCATCCTGTTGGGAAGCTAGCATCGCTAATAGTTCCGCGCTGCAAAAATGGTGCAAGTTCACAAAACCGATTGTTTTTTCATCCTAACTGACTGCATTTGCATTGTAAAAGAGAACCAGCAATGCTTTCCACAGAAACACGTTTAGCCGCCAGTAGCTTTTGTCTGAGGTAAAATATTTCACAAGATAATATATATATAAATATATATTACTATCCAACATAAATAGTTATAACTTCTTCTAATGCACAGTTTCTGAAGGGTATTCTGTACAAATGTAAACAGTATCATTAGAGGAAGAATAGAATTGCCCGTTTACGCATTTCAGCTGTTACAGTTTAGCGTATTCGAAACATCTCACTGATGCCGTCTACATTGATGATCACACGTATAAACACAACACTTGTGGTTCTGCTCCCATTTACACAAATCTGAAAGAAAGCACAAAAGAACCATTTCTCTCAAATATTGTTCACAAACCTGTGCTAGTGACCGTTCCACCACAGTTGGCTGATCAGAAATCAGGATTATGACCACACCGAATAATGCCACAGAGCTCGTCTACCAGGGCTATGGTCCCAACCATAAGTTGCCTCCATCTGACAGCGTGTGAATGGTCGTGTGGGTGAGGGGTTCGCTGACTTCACCGCTGCGGATCGAGTTGCTCATGGTGGCGGTGGGTATATGGTATGGGAAGACGTATGTCATGGACAAAGAACACAGGCGCATTTTATTGACTGCACAGAGATACCGTGAGGACACCCACTGCAGTGCCATTCATCCACCGCCATCCCCTCAGCTTGACTCAGCACTCTCACCAGACACCTCACCCACTGAGCATGGCTGGAATGCTCTGGTTCAGTGTATACCACAGTGTGTTTCAGTCCCTGCCAATATTAGAATCAAGAGTGGACCAACAATCAACATCTGTGTGTTGCACTGGAGAAGGCAAATGGTGGCCACACTTTCTGACCCACCACATTTCAGAGTGGCCTTTTATTGTGGGGAGTCTAAGGCACAGCTCTGAGAATCTCTACACACAACATTCGAGAGAAATGTCTTTTGTGCTCATAGCAAGTGTTCAGGTTGCAGAACATGGGAGCAGAGGCGAAGGCGTTTGTGCTCGTGCTCAGTGCAGGAAAACTCAGATTTCACTTCTTAATGGAAGCATCAATTGCTCTGCCCTTCACGTCACTTTACTGTGAATGATGCCAGCGTTCCATCCTGAGTTCTTCCTATCGTTTAAGCTCACATGAGATTCTCGCGAAAACAATAGATGCTGTAGTTTGATGCCACATCCACACTTTTGATGAAGGAAATCAAACCATGAACGTCATCTAGATTGTCTAGTTCCGACTCCCACCGCCTGATCATCTCTAGTAGAACACGCTGCATAGAGATGCAGAGAAGATAGGACAAGCAAGGCTTTAATGACAGAAGACTTGTGAATGCATGAACAGATGGAGAGTGGGCTGAGACCAGAGGAATACGGTGAAAGGGTGCAGACTTTCCTCTAATGAACACAAACAACACATCAGATGAAGCCACAGATTTGACCATTGATTGTAATTGGCAGGAAACATTGTCAGTTCTTCTTTCTTTCTTATTTCTTTTTCTTAAGTTGTTTTATTCCACAAATGCAGCCAGTCTTGTGTGGGTGCTATCTAGCCATACTTCAGTTTTGTTATTCGTCTTCTCTCCTTCCTGGGAGTGTCAGTGCCGATCGTAGCCGGTGGCGGTTGCTGTCGCAGTCGTTCCTGCTCCGCGTGCGGCTGCACTATAGTAGTATGGAGAGCCTACGAAGAAATGCATTAGTTTCAGTTAATTATTTGTGATTGTTTAACAAAAATAGAGGCAAGTCAAGTGTGAAGGAAATCTTAATGGAGAGGAGAGGCTCTGAACTGTGCTGTCGTAAATATAAAAAGGTTCGGTGCAGGACTCGGATAAGTTACTTTATGCTTATCCTGTTTGGACAAAACAGTTGGGGGCCATTTTCATCTAAAAGACACTTTGTCGAGTACTGTAACAATGGATAGTTTGGCCTGTTTTCAACAGGCTCATTGACCTCTGCAAAATTGGCTTAAAATGGAAAAAAAGGCTGACTCAAAGTAACTTGCATTCTGCTCTAGAACCGGAGCATATGCACGATTGTGAAAGAAGATGGAAGAAACCAAAAAGAGTTGCTCCAGATGAGTAGTGAAGAGGTATTAGCCGAGGTGCACATCATGATCAAAGCATGAAGCTTGACCGAGCCACATTTGAAAATTGATCATTAAACACATTCCACAAATCTTGGAGGCGAACGCATCTGAGTGGGTCTCGTCCAGGGAATTGAACTTTTGTTTTGTCCGTTTGCTTGCCATACAGGTGCTAACAGTGAAACCTCAGACCCGTAAGCTCGGATTGCGTGACGAGTTAGTGTTTTGAAAGGTTCAAAGATACAAAAGGTTAAAAAATTAAGGCAAAAAGTGCAAACATCCCCCTTGCAGAGCCCGATAAAGAGAGTGTCTCAGAACCTTCCCCCGCATCCACTTATCTCCGCCAGCTTTTTCCCCACCGCTGTAATCTGACGGGTCATTAGTACAGCGCCATCTGGCTGCAGGAAAATGCCGGCTGCGGACTGCAGCGGCCACACCACTTCCCCGACCCCTACCTCATCCTGCGATGTTCTTTTCCTGTATTTGTCAATGTGCTTGATTGCAGATGGCTTTTTTTAACCTGCTCCACAGTGCTCTTTTTTTTTTGAAGGACAATTCCGAATTGCTCTTTTTTTAAGCTAATTTACCTAATCTATATCCATTTTCTCTGTTTCTCTCTAAATATGCTACCTCTCAACACTGTCCTGTTCACACCCTGTCTATGTCTGTGGCCACAGGGGTCCCATTTCGCTACATGTAACAGTGTATGTGACAAATAAAGGCTATCATCATCATCATCAAACATTTCCAGAGTAAAGTTTGTGTTGACACTTCCGGGCTGTATTGTATTTCGAGTGAATTTGCTGGTGATCTGGGGTTTATTTCAATTCCACATCAGCATTTAAATTGAAAAAAGCTGCATTTACCTACAGCAGCTGGGTTGGGGAAAGCAAATCAAAAAATCATATTTAACAAGTCAATGTTTTTATCAGTATCCTGGAGTGCCTTGGAGATCCACCAAGAGACCCACCCCATGACTCCAAAAGGGGAGAAGCGTTAAAGAAGGTGAATGAATTTCTCAGACCAATGTTATTAGCGTTAGACGGGAGGTAAGTTAGCTCTCAGATTGAGCTCATTTCAACTTTACTAGAGAGATACAGAATGTGCCATTGTCTAACGGATGTGCGAGACATAGCCAGCACATCCGCCTCTGCAGCACATTACATAAAAAAATACTCTTTACAACAAATAAATATTCAAACGCAAAGAAATGGTTTGAACACAAATGCTGCCTAATTATATTTGGTTACCAAGCTACATTTAGGAGCATTGGATAACTTAAGCACATCACTTTTATTGATTATTCCCCCACAATCAGGCCAGTCCTTGTCTTGTGTGAGATTACCATCGGTTCTCTTTCTGTCAGATCAAGACCAGCTCCGCTCTATAAAAACACGATGGATCTCGATCATTCAGTGCCAATTATGTTCTGACCTCGATGATCAAATGCCTTTAATAAACTAAAGAGATGGTTTGTGTTATTATTTCTCCTTATTACCCTGACACAATAGGTTTCCGAATCGGTGAAAGTATGGTCGTGTTTGTTCACACCGGAGATGAAGGCAATGTGTTTCTGCAAAATGATGTCAATATCATGCTCCTTTACAAACAGGGATTAATGTTGATATTTCTGGATCTTTACGAACATCCAGGTGCTGGGGGCAGCAGGCTCCAAATTAAGAAACGGTAAGGGCCATGCCAGCGGTTATGTTTAAATCAGTTTTCTTTGGTCCAACACTTGCGGTGGACCCCCAGTCCCTAGCACCTTTCGTAGTCCAGACCTTAGACCAGGGGTGTCAAACTCATTTTCACAGAGGGCCACATTAGCATAATGGCTGTCCTCAAAGGGCCAGATGTAAAATGTAAAACAATGTAATCGAATGTAATGTAAAATAAATGTAACAACTCCTTAATGTTAAATAACTCATTATTTATAACTTATACAAGTTACAATTCAGTTGCATAGAAACAATTTTATGCTTGTTGTTCTAATGCAGGGGTGCTCACACTTTTTCAGCTTGCGAGCTACTTTTGACCAAGTCAAAGTGATCTATCCGCTACAAAAATGTAAAACATCAATCAACTTTATTGAGAATTAACAAAACACACATAATAATTAATTATTTACATTTTTTGTAATAACGTGAGTTTAATTTGATGACTTGCACTGAATTAAATCATTAGAACAGTTGTGTGTGACCTGAATTGATGGTAATAGAGTGATTTTTATGGGAGCAATTGAGCTTTGATCCAAATAATCAAGAATAAAAATTATGCTCTAATAAATTTTTACATTTTTTATTAAATTTGAGTCGTGCAGTACAATATACAGGTGAGGAGTGGCATGTTGCTTGATTTTGGTTGTAATAGAGTAATTTAGAAGTTATGAAGTTATGAAGCATATTCTGGGTAAAACATATTTTGGATCTGGTAATTTGCAGACGGTCCCTAAGCGATTCCATGTCAGCCAGTTGCTCATAGACGGTAATGTGTTTCTGCGAATGAAACTTGTTTTGATAAAAAACGTTTTGTAGTTTGTCCGCTACATAACACAGATTAAAAATAGGTATTACCGGTATTTGTTTACTAAGAACATTCTGGTCTGGAGCTATTGATCAGAGAACACCGAATCCGTGAATCTGCAGCTAACTTTACTGAACAGTGAGGGGATGGATGATCGGCTAATATTGTTTCAATTTCACGCCACGATCGACCGGTAGCACCCGGTCGATCGCAATCAACGTAATGAGCACCCCTGTTCTAATGTAAATACTTTTGATTTGTCAGCTTATCAAAAACTACATAACACCATTAATGAAGGATCAAACTGCCCCAATCCCAATCCTGGACGAGAGTAAAAAAATGAATCCTGTCCAAAACGTCTGAATAGTCTTTCAGTATCGATTTTACAGGTTGTTTTATTTACAAAGGTCCATGTTTCTTTTTATTCAGCTGTGGAATATTGTAGAGTAGTTCCTGTCCAGCTGAAGACCTTAGCAAAAGATAAAATTAAATTAAGCAATATGTTGTTGGAATCAAGAGCAGTTTTAAAGCAGTATAATATAAAGTCAAAAATGACACTATACGTATATTGTTAAACATTATTGTTGGGAATAAACCCTGTGTATAAAAACTTTTTACATGTGACTGTGATTGAGACGGTGACACGCCCCCTGCTGTTGCTGTTTGTGTTTCACAACTCACAGGGGCTCTCGACGATGGTATAAACATCTTCTTTCACTATTTACAAGTGTGTTGGTACTAAAATCAAATGGTTTAGTGTGCCAAAAACGGTGGAAGAATGCGAGGAAATAAGAGAAAAAATTGTGGGGAATTAAGTTTTTTTTCGTTTTCATTTTTTTTTTATAGACAACTTGTAAGCTCTCGCGGGCCACATTAGATTACATGACGGGCCACATGTGGCCCGCGGGCCTGGAGTTTGACACATGTGCCTTATACCATGCCTTAACACCCTCTAAGAGGTCTTGCTACGCTAGGAAGTGGGGCCAGTTCATCGATTACGAGAAGTGTCGTTGTGACCTTCCTCCAGGATGGATTAGATCGGTCCCTCAAGGTCTATGCCGCCGCGGTTTCCTTCTTCCACCTTCTGGTCGGAGGAAAACGGATTGTAAGCCATGACCTAACAGTGAGATTCCTCCGAAAAGCTAGACAGCTTTGGCCTTCTAGACCCTCTCTAATGCTCTCTTGGGTCCTCTCTGTTGGCCCTATGTGGGGTACAGATGTGCCCCTTGAGCCCTTGGAAGCAGCAGAGCTTACGGTCCTCTCTCTGAAGACTGCACTCTTGCTGGCTCTGGCCTCCCTCAAGAGGGTTGGAGATCTCCAAGTACTGCCTGTCGACGAGTCCTGCCTTGGAATCGGGCTGGGAAATTCTCTAGTGGTGATCAGACCAAGGCCCGGATTCATGCCTAGGGTTCCATCTCCCCTTCAGGTACCAGGTGGTGACCTTGCAAGCTCTGCCTAGGGAGAAGGCAGACCCAACCCAGGATTTATGTTGCCCCGTCAGAGCTCTCAAGCTTTGCATGGACAAAACACAGGAGTTCAAGAACTCCCAGCAGCTCTTCATATGTTACTGGGGGCAGCATCACTCTTATGAGGCTTGTGAGACTCCCTGCCCTCTGGTTCTGAGGACCCACTCCACTTATGGCTTGGCTTCGTAGGCTTTGGCTAGAGGGATCTCACTTGCCGACAGATGCAAGGCTCCGGGTTGGTCAACACACAACACCTTTATCAGGTACTAGAACCTGAATATCGGTTCAGTCTCATCTGTGGTGCTAAGTGGTGGCAGCAACTAAGAGCGACTCTCTTCCATTCGCTCCCTTCTCTGGTGGGGAACAATGCTATTACCATATCTGCCCCCTTATTGCAGTACGATTACTCCCACTGGAAGCCTTCCTAAAGGTTTTGATATGTTCTCCATGCATCTCTTCCTACGGGTCAAAGGGTGCCTTCCTTCTGAGTGGCTCTGCACCTCTGTAGAGCTACGCTTTTTTAAGTTTAGCGCCAGGCTGTATGTAAGCACCTCGGGCATGGACTTTTTGAGAGGTTCAATCTATTTGACTAAATACACAAATCAGCTAGACGTTATGAGGCATAATTTGCACAGTAATTTCAGTTTAGTTACGCACAATGGAACAAAAAGTGCTTGGAACAGTGTATAAGGTTCACCTGGTTTTTAATGAAATCTTCATATTGTTTTTACCTTGTTTTTTGTGGGGATTTATGTTTAGATTTTTGTTATAAACCATAAAAACTGTTTATTGTCCATTTTGAGGTTGTGGCATTATTGTGTAATGTAATAAAAAATGCATATATTTGTAAAAAGGAAGCTGGGGTTGTTGGCATAAAATAAGATAAGTTAAGATATTAGAGCCTACAGCATTAGAGGTGTTTAATCATCTATTTAATTTAAGCTTATTTTATTCATTTTAAGGAAATTATATACTTTATCAATTGTTTCTGTGTCCTCACTAATAATATAAAAGGATGAGTGTTTCCTGGACAAAGAAAATGTTTTATCAATTTCCTATCTGCCTCATATCTTGCTGAATCCTTCAAACAGTTGCTGTCAAACTTCAATAAAAGTAATGTCTCTTTCTTGACACTCACGACAATAAGAAAATCGAAATCCCCTTGGAATCGCTTCTCCTTTGGGAATCTTGGTGTCTTTTTCTGCCCCTTTTGTTACTGCTTTAAGGCTCTGGAAGTTCACCTTGCTTTGACTGATGTGTCACTGTGACTGAAGAGAGAAGTCCTTTCCAAACACTGATGCTACCCCAGGCTTTACTTGCTGAAAGACTTCAATCAACAGAAAGACTTGATGGTTTCCAGAGATCTTGTGAAACTGGCTCATGTGTCGAATGAGTCAGATGCAAATAATGAAAAAACATTTTAGGGAAAAATTAAGATGTTGGAACATTGGAAACATTTAAAATATGGACAAGATCTTCAGGCCCCTGCAGAACCCTCTTCCTTTGGCCTGGATGTTTGTTACCTGTAGCTTGTGGTGTTTGACCAGGAAACAGACCCGATGACGCTGCTCTCTCTGAGCCCAGTAAAGAACCGTACTCCTGCTGGAACACTGAACAGGGAAAGATTAAGAGAAGAGTTTAACAACAGTTTTACTGTTTCCACAACTGATAAAGTTTCTAATGTAGGTTTACTTCTCTGAAATCATAGAAATGTGTGTTTTTTCATTTGTGTTACTCAAGTAATGAAGAGCAGCCACCATCATCAGCTTTGTGTTTATTTGTGATAATATTACATATTGCTTTATATCACTTGACTTGCTTTTCTCACGCAAAGGTTTCAGGCGAACGCCACGTGCTCTGCCTCCTCCAGTGTAGTCAGGCTGGAACATCTCCCTCCATCACTGGCTTCACTGGTGGAGGCAGGAATCACTTTCTGATTCCGTCTACGATGCACATCACATGAATCTGGGACGGTTTTTATTTCTGTCTTTAGCTCTACTCTCATTCCACTGTAAACGGCCAGATGGTAAATGCAGAGTTCAGACTGCACCCCAATTCTGACCCCAAATCTCAGGTGTGTGACTAAAAAAACAGCCAATGAAAGATGTTCATGATCCAGGGCTGCAGGAAGTTGGGGAGGAGTTATTCACCCAGTGTCAGTGTATGTTTTTAACATTTGAGCATCCTTAGACCTAGAGCTGCAACCCCTACCCAGGAGTAGATATGGGATGGGTGTGCGGTACCTAGAAGGCTCGGGTTAGCGAATCTCCACGAATCGTTGTATGTGGAATACTGCGGATGAGAATACGGGCTGCTGGAGAAGTCTCCTCCTGGAACACAAGAACACAATGGAAATGTTAGCGCCATGCAAATTGATTTTACATCCACCACCAAATGTGTCGTTTGTAACAGACTAAGAAGCCCAATTGGCGAGATGTGAGCAGAGATTTGTGACAGTTTCCTCCTCTATTGCTTCGCTGTAGTTTTCCTCTCATCTCCCTCTCTCTTTTCCTGTCTTCCACATTCTTCCTTTCCCCGGGGAACACTTTCCCTTTGCTGGCTGTCACAGAATCAGAGACCATAGCTCTCTCGCTCTCCCTCTCTCTCTGTCGGTTCTGCCTGGCTGCTCCTGTGCCCCCCTCTCCCCTGAGTGTCAGCCCCCTGCTGAACGAGAGAAAGGGAAGGAGAAGAGAGATAAATGATACACTCCGGGATAAAGTGGAGGTGGAGGAAGCAGGAGACGGGGAGTGAAGGATAGAGGGCATCACTAATGTGTAAATATGTCAGATTTTATAAATCTGTATTTGTTTCTTGTTAAACATTTTATGATACCAAACTTTTAATTTAGTTTGATTAAATCTATCAAAGCTACCGAACCAATAATACAGAAGCGTAAGATTTTATAATCTGTTTTACATCAGCTTGTATCTATTTAATATATTCATCATTTAGGGTTACATGTGATGTACGAGAGAACTCGACCTCAAAGGTACAGTTCCAATGGAATCTGAGATGATTCCCTTCTTCTGTAATGCTGCTCACCACACCCGTTAAACCTCCATGAAACACCAAAGAAACCGGGCTCTAACAAAATCCAACTTGAACCAAGCACATATCCAGAGCAAAAAAATCCAAATTACACCCAGGGACATGAAAAACTGGCACTGCAAGCCAAATCAGTTTCCTTTAACTGGAAGGATGAGGGAATTCACCAAACCAGGAAGCAGACGGTCCCGGAGATCTTCATGGAGAAGCAGCCAAGTACGGATCTGAGTTATAGGAGGCTAGACTTCCAGAAAAGGAGAACTCTGGAGGGAGTGTGCATCAGCTCAAGCTCCGGAGCAAACGGGGAACTCGACTGAGGTTGGGAGGTGCGTGATTGGGAGGCGATGACGAGACTCAACTGCACCGATTGATCACGCAGCGCTGAAGAAGAACCCTGGGAGCAGCGCTTGCACCTCCGGACTCAACAGAATAAAACAGTCCAGTTAAAAACAACTTGATAATATCTAGATGCTAATCAATGTGACACCATGATACACTTGTCATAATTTGTTTCTAAACTAACGAGAAATAACGTGTACTTTGGAACCAAGGCAGATGCTAGGAGCAACCCGGATGCAGTCAGAAATTCAAATGTCATTTATGACTGAACATTAAGAACATTAAGACATGAAGAAAGAACATTTTCTCTACATTCAACTGTTACACTCTTTAGCTGCACTCATCCCTGTTGAGGGTTCTACTTTGGGGTTTACTCCCTGATTGAGGCCATTTCCCTGGTGTGCATCTCCACGTTTGATTCTACTCAATTCCTTTCTGAGTTTCCATCCCATTTATTACAAATGAATATGTTATAACAAATCTTGTAAAACTTCCCAATATGTGAAGCTGCCTCCTTTAGAAGTAGACGGGGAAAGTAGCATTTAAACAAACCATTAAATATAAAAATATATATTTTTAAAAACATTAAGCATTATCTTCAAAAGCATGCAGCAGTTCTCTTCAATGCAATGGCTTTTTTTCCTACGCCCAGTTTGGTGAAATTAGGAAGAATCGAGTGCTTTCTACCCCCGGAGCATTCCTGCATGTCAGTAGTTGTGTGGATTTAAATGAGCCGAGAACTTGGAGGAATAAAAGGAGCCGAGTCTGTACCCTTCACCTTCAGCACGTGTCAGGTGGTTTAGGGAAGATCCTGCTGAAGGCGCAGGGAGCGAACGACTGTTGGACAGAGAAGCAAGGAGCGATGGGGTCTCCCCAGTGAGAGACGGGTGGCAAGGTCATCAATGCTTGTCAGGCGCGAGGGAAACATGGGGGATTGAGGCACAGCGAAACACGAGACAAGGTTACGGATGTTGCTCTGAAGAGACGGGGCACGACAAGACCCTGAGCAGTCAGTGCGGCCCCCGACAGAGACGACTCACGACAGACGGAGACATCACACAAGACATGTTTGTGCTGCTGTTGTTTGCTGCGTTCAGGGAGATGCTGCAAGGGTTGCTGATCAGTCCTTCATCCCAGAGCTCTTGTTGTTGTTGTTTTAAAACTGTTCCCAAGTCTGCTTCTGTTCCCTTATACTAACATTGCCTTTTTCTTTCCTTCATCCCGCCGTATGACGTCTGCTATGTCATTGAGCAGAAGGTAGAAGCCCTGCACGGGTTACTAGTCCACCAGCAATGAAGCACCCCCCCCCCTGCCCCCCAGTCACAGGGAGAACACAAGTAACAAAGAGATTTATTATAGCTACAGCAAGTTTAGCAGGTCTCTGAGCCAAAACAACTTTTATTTGTTTTCAAAGATTAAGAGAAAACAATGATTTTTAATTCATTTGAACCTTCACAAAAGTTATGTTCTTTCCCGGCTTGTTGCGAGCCACGAAGAGTTCACTCGGCTCGATTCCCCCTGCAAGGCACTGGCCACGCCTCTTTGAGTATAGCAGTTCCCCACATTAATTGGAATTGCTAGTGTGGGTTTCTAGCTCTGGGAGCTTGGGTCATGGCTAAAACTTGCAGCCTAAGCTAATGAAATATATTACAACTTTTTAGCTAGATTTAAATGATTGACATAAGCACCCTTATTATTCAACCCTTAAACATCATTTAAATACTGTTTATTTCTCTGCCATATAAAAACATTTGACTAGTTTTATTATGAAATGCACTGGCCTCTGCACTTATGAGACTAGGATGCCACTAAGTGATCACCACCGTAGCCGTCTTCACCGTCTGTATTTCACTATAAAAAGAACTCCTAGGCAGTGCAGTCAGTGATCCCTCTGTTGATAGGAGTACAGTGGTACCCCGAGATACGAATGCTTCGAGTTACGGAATGTTCAAGATACGAAAGGTCTCGTCGGAATTTTTTGTTTCATGATGCGAAGAAAATTTGAGATACAAACATTTACATGCTGTTCTGCATTTACATGCTTCCGCGCTGCGCTTCCGGGGTCTTGCGCTCCTATCTCCCAGTGCATAAAGGGTCTGATACACTTCAAAACTCTTCAACAACACAGAGAAACATTACCTATATATAGATTACCAATAATGTACTATAACAAATGTTAGAGTCAAGGCGTCGTAAAAGAAATAACGTTTATAACGTGGAAAGTGCTGTTCTGTAGCACAACTTAGAGAAACCCTGTGAAACTTGCTTCGACATACGAAATGTTCGAGCTCCGAACGTGACCCTGGAAAGGATTATATTCGTATCTCGAGGTACCACTCTATTTCCACACTGAGAGAACAGGTGCCTCTTTCAGTTACGTTCTGTTGAATCAGGACACGGATTAAATATGCATCTGTTTAACCAGATATTCAGCATCATTTACATGGTTTTTGTGCATCTGAATCTGAATTTGAGTCTGTGTGTATTTCTGCGGCTCTGAAGTGGCCTGTGGATTAATAAAAGAAAGGCGGGCGATGGAGAATGAATGAATTAGTCAAGGGTCAGTGATGATTCTCATTAAAAACAAATTACTGATGTTGAGAAGGGACAGCTGTGTGACTGGCCTCTAATAGTCCAGTCAGGGCTGGAGCTGAAGAAGAAGCCAGCCCACCCAGAACCCCCCCTCCCTCTGCCAAACACCCCTCGCCACCCCACCAAACCCCTCGGGACTGCTGTCAGCCTGGCAGATGGGGGGAGACAGGAAGTGGCAAAGACAAGACCCGCTCCCACCGGGATTGCAACTGAAGTAAAGCAGAGGTGATCGAGGAGACGGGCCGAGCGAGCGCTGAAGGGAGAGCGAGCGAGCGTGCGCCGAGAGCTGAACCATGTGTTATCAGCATCAGTATCGTGTTCATGTACTGACCAAAAACCATCAAAACTTACATTATTATGACATGTATCTTAGTTAGGAGTACCTTTATCTCTTTGAGGCACACCACGTCCGTTTTATTGATAGTCGAAAAGTGTTAATCTTGAGAAGCTCCACAGAATCCTTTCCCGTCACAAAGTTAACTCATGTTTTAAGTTTTCAGAAAATTCTGGCTCAAACTTTGCCGGAATTCATTTGTTCACTTACCACCAGTCTTTCTGAATCAAAATAATAGCAATATTTTTACTTTTATGCATTAGGAAGATGTTTTTATTTAAGCAACACAGAGCATGACTGAGTGTCTGTAATGGGGTTTGAAACAGTTGACAGCCGATGGACTACTTGCACGTCGACTTCTGTGTTCTTCGCAGTATCGCTCAATAAGTTCTGGTGTCGCTATGGCAACATTCTACACCTGCTGTCTCCAGGATCTCTCCAAGAGTAACTTTACCGATGTGCATCACATGCGCAAAAAAACAGATAAAGCACTCTCCAGCAGCTGGAGAAGGGATTGAAATTACCGTATTTTTCGGCTCATAAGACACACTTTTTCTTCCCCAAAACTGAGGGGAAAAAGTTGGTGCGTCTTATTGAGCGAATGCAGAGCGCTAATTCTGGTAACGGCCGATGAGAGGCGTAAGAGCTCGAGATAGCCGGCCGCGGCCATATTTGTACACCCAGCGCTGCGCGCTGACGCCATCACCCATCTCTGCCATAGCGTCGAATTAAAACGGGGGAAAATACTACATTTCCCATAATGCCTTGGCTACGGTAGCCGCAGCAGTGCTTCCGCATCCATACTCACGAGCGAAACTGCTTTTGACTCGCATTTGAGTGATCTCTCACGCTACAAACCCGATTTTTCACGCTAAAATACATTTTAAGATGTGAAATGGGCACAGCTAATAGTTTATTTGCTATCTGTTCATTGAGCCTGACGATAAGATGATGATCAATCTGCATCGTCTTCAGTCTGTCGTCTAGCTCCGGAGCTCCGGAGCTAGGCCGAAGCCGCGGCCATATTTGTACACTCAGCGCTGCGCGTTGACGTCATCGCCCATCTCTGCCATAGCGCGGTCGTAACGAAAACGGGGGGGAAATACTACATTTCCCATAATGCCTTGGCTACGGTAGCCGCAGCGGTGCTTCCGCATCCATACTCACGAGCGAAACTGCTTTTGACTCTCGCATTTGAGTGATCTCTCACGCTACAAACCCGATTTTTCACGCTAAAATACATTTTAAGATGTGAAATGGGCACAGCTAATAGTTTATTTGCTATCTGTTTCTTGAGCCTGATGATAAGATGATGTTGCACTGGAACAGTGATGGTGATAATGAATGGTGGACTTTAGAGCGATGAGTGGGGGCAAAGAAAAACATTACAGCCTTTTTTTTTGTTACTTTTACTGTTTACTGTCTGTTCATGTTACATGTTTGACTGTTAACTTTTACACAGTTGATATAAAATATTTTACACAAATGTTTGGTTCAGAATCTTTTTTTTCTAGATCTTCCTCTTTTAAAATTGGGTGCGTCTTATGTGCCGGTGCGTCTTATGAGCCGAAAAATACGGTATATGTCGTATACACCTGAACTGCTTTTTAGGCTCCTCCTCTTCATTCAAGAGCTTTGTTTTATTTTAGCACATGCCGAGTCTAATGATGAAGTTTTGGGGAACGCTAGAGTAATCGCAATCCATCGATACGTGTACAGCGGCATGCCCCTCCCTTCTCTCCACACAGTGGGCTGTGGTGCTTTAACTGGGCCGTCATTCCAGACAAAAAGCACCGGCACAGCACCAGTCACTAACTTCTTCCATTTGATGACTGAGAAAATGGTTACTGAAAAGCTTTAAGCTGATGGGACAAAAATCGTATCTTCATGAGAACTGTGTTACTGTTTTCTATGTTGACATCGGCAGGAAAACTGTGAAAAAGTAACATTCCTTGAACTTTTCAGACGATGCACAACGGTGTGCGACATATACCTTCTGCTGTCTCAGAAAGCTGTAAACACACTGTTTCTGAACATTTCGTATGTACGGGGTCATTGTCCTGCTGAAGGGCCAGCGTTACGCCTCCGATTGGTACAGTTGATAGGTAAGTACACACGTCTTCAGTGTTTCATCTTTTTAAGGGATATAAAATAAATTCAACTACGTGTTGATGTGACTGAAACAAAGACTTATATTAATTTCATTCACAATGTTTAATATTCTTATCACTTTTAATCAGCACATCGACTAATGAGATGAATGGAATTTTGAAAATAACACAAGATGAATTTAGCCTTTTTATGAAAGCTGGGATGCAATATGTAAGGGATAATCAATGCTCAGCATGGTTTCAACCAAAGAACCACCTCACATGTTCACATGCAAACATGAACAGAATAAAGTTAATAAGCAGAAAAAGACTTCTGTGTTCAAGAGGGTTCACCGTAAAGAATGCAGCCACGATGCAAACTGAGTTCATTTAAATAAAAATCACATTGGGTCACTTTATCAGTCTGTGGAAGAACACACCAATCATAGTGAAGAGAAGAACTCTGGAAGGACCATCGACTTGTAATGGGCCATAGGCAACAAAGATTTTTTCAAGAGGAAACATCTCAGAGACAGGGAGATTTGTTTATGCCAATCATAGCATAGCAACTTGACTTTTTCATGACACTAGCAACCAAACTGTTTACCATAGCAACCCCATTTTCTGAACTCTGTCTTAGCTTTTTGTAAAAAAGAGACATGGAGGTTGCTTGAAATTGTGTCACTGACCACCCAAACGGTTTATCCTAGGAACCAGTTGGCCTCAGTATCATCTCAATATCAGCTTTGGAAAATCTGGGGTGACATTGGGGTTAGTGACACTAGGAACAATCCGCACTTTTACAAGCCAAAATCACAGTTTGTGTGCAAACCTTATTTATTTATTGTTGTATTTTGTTATATTTGAAAATTCCTTTGTATTGATAGAATGAATGAGATTTTTGTGAAAATGTGTGGAATAAAGTAAATTTATATTCATTCATCTAAACATTCACGGTCTGTGCCGTTTGGTGTTGTGTGGGTAAGTGAGACTGACCAGGTACCATTCCAGTGAGAGAGGGGGTAGAGTAACTGCCCTGTCCCGTTGGAGGCACGTGAGGGGGGTATCCCGGGAGCGTGGTACTGGCCAGGTCACGACCTGTGAAGAGACAGAGCAGTTCCAGCATGATTAGCATCCACATGGAAGCACGTCTCGATCTTATTCTCAACCATCACGAGGCTCCCCCTCATTCACTTTCAGCAGGATTTGGTCAGAAACTAGGCGCTCACTTTATCTTATCAGCCTGTTAGTCGCAAGGGGTACTGTTTTCCCTGAAGCGGGAATTCCCTGAGCATCTGCGTATGAGCTCTGATCATTTGTGGAAGCGCCCAGCTAAGGGTTTGATATACTAATAAGTGCTATTTTCACAACAATCAGTTCTCGACAGTCTCTAAATTGAATTCTCTCTGGCATCTCCTCTTGAATCGCTGTGTTGGACGACTGTATAACTGTATTAGTCTACATGATATGGCTGTCAGAGTGAATCATCTCTCAGGCTGCACAAGCTGCTGATCTGCAGACATCAGCCCATTTATCATCATAAACAGCAGCACCTCACTTCATCCTTTCACTGCGCGACAGCAGAGCTTGAGCACAAGACAGAGGCTGAGGATGGAAGCGATTGTCCTCAGAGAAGATGATATGGAGGAAGTTGAGGAGAGTCTGCCTCAAAGATATTAATTTCTTACATTTCTATATTTGTGAAATAATTCATATCAAATTTGACAAAAATAGTTTTCCGTTAAATTAAGCCTCAGAAGGCTCCCGGGGCTCTGCTGGCGTCTACAGCTCACACGGGAAAACCACCACCTTCACTCTCAAACCACTCTGGGATTATCTTTTACGGACAATTTTTGGGTCACCACTCAATGGTCTGCCTGAAACTTTGCCTCTATCCAAAATGGCTTTCCAGGAGCATGTTGTATGCTAAGCTAATATCCCGGGGTTCATGGGGTAGGTGTGAGTCGTGGACAGACATTGTATAAGTAATAGGGGAAATGTTCTAAGAATTAAAAACAATAAATAAAATGTAGCATACTGCATCATTAAGAGCAGGATTTCAAATTAATTTGGGGAATGAGTCCTTTATTTTTAAAAAGTAAAGTGATCCTTTAAAGATCCTAAGTGGTCCTGAGGTGACAGGAGGACACTGGTAAAGACTGGACACTAATCCACTGTGGGGGTCAGTTGATAGGGCTATGGGGAAGGAGAGAGAGAGAGAGAGAGAGAGAAGAACAGACAAGTTTGGCTTCTCTGAGAGAAGTTGTCAGGCGAGAGAAGAGTAAGCGCAGGAGAAGACAGCAGAAGATTTTCTCAGTTGTGTAGTTCACACCACACCATCTCTGTGTAAGATTCACGAAAACAAGCTTCTAATGGGGACTCGGATTAAACCACCACTAGGGGAATGTTTTATATTTTCATTATATTTTCATATGCAAGCATCTTCTCCGGGTCCAACCCATTCCGCTCTCTCTCCTTACACACATTCAGTGACACACACACACACACACACGCACACAGGTTTCTCTCCACCTTGTCAGATGCTGCTCAAATCCCAATTCCATGATTCCCTCGTTAAGGCTTCTGTCCAAGCAGCTCTTAATTAGCGCTCCCTTGCTCCCAAATGGAGCGAGTGAGTGGGCTAGAGCAGGAGACGAGTGTATAGTAATTACAGGTCTCCATCCACTGCCTCCGTCCCTCAGGATCCAGAGGGAGAATCAGAATCACTGAGCGCTGCTTAACCGCACGGATAACAGCCCTGAGCTGCCCACATCTAGCATCTCCAGCAGCTAACCACCAGCAGAACCCTGCGCTGTTGCTTTTATTTCATTTACAGTGGTTCATTTAAATATGTTTGCATTAATAATAATTTAACAAATTTAAATATGTGTCTACCATTAAACAAACTTTTTACTCAATTCCTATTTGACTTGAAGCTTTGATATTTTATTACAACTGAAAGAATGGCAACTACCGTATTTTTCGGCTCATAAGACGCACCGGCACATAAGACGCACCCAATTTTTAAAGAGGAAGATCTAGAAAAAAAAGATTCTGAACCAAACACTTTTGTAAAATATTTTATATCAACTGTGTAAAAGTTAACAGTCAAACATGTAACATGAACAGACAGTAAACAGTAAAAGTAACAAAAAAAAGGCTGTAATGTTTTCTTTGCCCCCACTCATCATTCTAAAGTCCACCATTCGTTATCACCATCACTGTTCCAGTGCAACATTGCCCCCACATTAGTAATACCGTAATAGCCAGTAACATTGTCACTACATTACTAATAATAGCCAGTAACATTGTCACCACATTACTAATAATAGCCAGTAACATTGTCACTACATTACTAATAATAGCCAGTAACATTGTCACCACATTACTAATAATAGCCAGTAACATTGTCACTACATTACTAATAATAGCCAGTAACATTGTCACTACATTACTAATAATAGCTAGTAAGATTGCTCCCACATTAGTAATAATACAGTGGTTCTCAAACTTTTTTAGTCGAGCCACCCTTTAAACCTTTAAAAGAATCTGGGCACCCCCAGATGTAAAATAATACTTATTAAATAATTAATTAATAATTATTTTAATGTAAAATAAATGTAACTACTCCTTAATGTTAAATAACTCATTATTTATAGCTTATTTAAGTGACAATTCGGTTGCATGGTGTTAAGATATGATCCTTATGCGCTCTTACCTGGTTAGGAACACTACCCAATTGCAAAGCACGTTACTTACGTTTGTTATCTCGTATGTACATGTGTCAGATGTACCGTTGAGAGATGATTTGAGTTTGAGTTTATTAAAAAAGAGTTTCAGTCATTGAGAGCGTTTTGTTTTCCTCATGCGAGCAAGATAGAGAGAGAGAGAGAGAGAGCGCTCATCTGTGCACCTGACGTCAACACATGGAAACAATTGTATGCTTGCTGTTCTAATATAATTCCTTTTGATTTGTGTCAGCTTATGAAAACCCACATAACTCTATTAATAAAGGATCAAACTGTCCAAGTTTGTGAAACTGTCCAAGTGAATGTTTAGCGGAAAAAAGCCCCTCACAGACTGAAGACGATGCAGATCGATCATCATCTTATCGTCAGGCTCAAGAAACATCGCAGATAAACTATTGGCTCCGCCCATTTTCACATCTTGAAATGTATTTTAGCGTGAGAAATCGGGTTTGTAGCGTGAGAGATCACTCAAATGCTAGAGTCTTACGTTCAATGTGTGAGAAACGGCAGCTCTGTAGTTTCGCTCGTGAGTGTGGATGTGGATTGGAAACCGCTGTGGCTACCGTAGCCAAAGGCATTGTGGGAAATGTAGGTTTTTTTTCCGTTTTCGTTACGACCGCGCTATGGCAGAGATGGGCGATGACGTCAGCGCGCAGCGCCGGGTGTACATATATGGCCGCGGCTTCGGCCTAGCTCCGGAGCTCTTACGCCTCTCATACGGCCGTGACCGCCCTCCGCAGTGCTCTGCATTCTTATTCTTATGCTCTTATAGGCCGAAACATACGGTAAATCCTAAAAAACCTGTTGCAAGAAGATTCTGCCGAAGCTCGGGTCAGCACTGAGAGGAAAAAAAGACATTTGAGGTGGATTAATAGCTCTAGATAGAACACGAGAGAACAGGTCCTTCTCAAAAATTTGCATATTGTGATAAACGATATGGAGGCCCCACCCACCAGCTCCTCACCCTAACAACCAGACTCATCAGGAGATGTTCCGACGCCGGGAGGCTCGCCCACCAGCCCTCAACCTAACAACCAGATTCACCTGGAGATGTTCCGGCGCCCCTGGACTTACACCAAACACAGTCATCATCTGTTTATGTTTATATTATTATATCATCTGTTTATACTATATTATCTGTTTGTTTATATTATTATATCATCTGCTTATACTACATTATCTGTTCATACTACCATATCATATGTTTATACCATAGTTTATCACACTGCTGTTGTTACCCAAATGAGGATGGGTTTCCCTTTTGAGTCCGGTTCCTCTCAAGGTTTCTTCCAAAAGGGAGTTTTTCCTCACCACTTAGTAATTAATTTTTTTCCCCTTTGTTGAGTTTAAACTTGTTGGTTTACTGTAAAGCTGCTTTGAGACAATGTCTGTTGTGAAAAGCGCTATATAAATTAAACAAAATTGAACTTGAACTTGAACTTGAACTTAAAGTTCATTATTTTCTGTAATGTATAAATGATCCATTTACACACAATTAGTTCAAACCTTTTATTGTATTAATATTGATGATTTTATTGATGACTGGAGGAACACTGGGAAATGCCAAAATGCCTGAAGTACCCACAGTCAGTGATGGTCTGGGGTTCCATGTAAGGTGTTGGTCCACTGTGTTTTATCAAGGGCGGGGTCAATGCAGCTAGCTATCAGGAGATTTTGGAGCACTTCATGCTTCCATCTGCTGAAAAGCTTTATGGAGATGAAAATTTTATTTTCCAGCATGACCTGGCTCCTGCTCACAGTGCCAAAACCACTGGTGAATGGTTTACTGACAATGGTATTACTGGTGCTCAACTCTCCTGCACTGAACCCCACAGCGAAAGACCCAGGACCTAGGTCCACTAACTCCTCCAGTCTCCTCAAGAAGGCTTCCCAGCATCTCTTCTTCCTTAGATTACTGAGGAAGAATCATCTTTCTAAGGACAAAATGAACAATTTCTACCGTTGTGCAGTAGAGAGCATCCTGACCAGCTGTATTACAGTTTGGTACGGCAACTGCTCTGTTTCGGACCGTAAATCCATCCAAAGGGTGGTGAAAACCGCCCAGCGCATCATGGTTACTCAACTTCCTGTCATAAAGGAAGTATACAGGAAGAGGTGTCTGCGTAAGGGTCGCAGCATCATGAAAGACGCCTCCCACTCTGCACACGGACTGTTTTCTCTCCTACCCTCTGGAAAAGGTTCAGATGCCTTAAAGCTAAGAGCAGTAGGCTGAGGAACAGTTTTTACCCCACAGTGGTTACCTTGTTGAACACCAATTCACTAACCCCCTCACCTGGACGGTTACCACTCCCCAAATCACTGATAAACCCACCATCTTTTTATATATAGAACGGTGGTTTCCCTTCGACCAAGAGATGGAACGCAGAAACTGCTGCGCAGAGACGTTGAGGGATGCATCGGACAGTCCCCGATCAAACCCCCTACTAGAGAAAGGTCTACATGACGCTGATCTGGCATGTCCTTCTTCCTGGTGAGAAGAACACTAACACTTCCTAGCGTAGCAAGCTCTCTGAATTTGTGAGAGAAGCCATAGCTTAGCTGTAGTCGCATATGCAAGAGCTTAAGTGGAACCACTGAGGCTGAAGTTGACATATGCCCCAGATAATAGACAACTTGACAAGAACCAATCAGGATTCAAGAACGGTCATTCAACAGAAACTGCTCTTCTATCAGTGGTGGAGGCAATCAGATTCGCCAGAGCAAACTCTG
Organism: Danionella cerebrum; assembly: GCA_007224835.1. Lineage (NCBI taxonomy): Eukaryota > Metazoa > Chordata > Actinopteri > Cypriniformes > Danionidae > Danionella > Danionella cerebrum. Next base: position 323,126 of record SRMA01026928.1, read on the forward strand.
AATCATCAGTTCTCATTCTACTAGACCTCTCTGCAGCCTTCGACAGGTGAACCATCAGTCTCTCTTGTCCACACTCATAACCAAGGGTATCTCCGGCACTGCCCTGGAATGGCTGAAGTCTTTCCTCACTACCAGATCCTTCAGAGTCAGCTGGAGGGACAAGGTGTCCAAGTCGCAGCAGCTGCTCACAAGAGTTCCACAGAGTACTCTCCCATTCCAAAAAGCTTTGGAAAGTTTCTCTTAACATTTAAACAGCAAATAAAGACTCTTCGAGAGCACTTACTAACTTAACTAACTAACCTCTGAAGCACTGAACTTATTTTCTGTATTCAGGTCTATTGTAAGCTCTTGTGTGCTTTGTAAGACCCACTGAGGCTGACAGCTTCTTTGGCCGTACAGGGGTCCTCCTTGAACCAGAGGTTGGAGGTTTGGAACATAGTGGAGGATGGGCTCTTTGTGGCTAGGAGGGATCTGGTGTTTAAGAAGCAGTGCCCCACCTTATGGCGTAGAACGATGATTAATTGAAGTTTTATTTAAATAAAGTACCAGAAATTCGATTCCAAGTCAACCAAATGAAAAAACGCTACTGCGTTTTAGAAGGGCTCTAAATATTACTGGAATATAAAGGAATATAATTCTATCATGAAAATAATATTCACTTTACAGCCGTCTCACCAATACTCTAAAATCCGAATTGCATTGGTCCAAACATAATAATCCCTTTATCAAAAATCTCCAACCTGTAGCTCACAAGATTGCTCACCTGATACGATTGGATATGTCTGGGGTCCTGGAACCGTGGAACCCAACTCTGCCGCTGTCTGATTGGCCAAACTGTTCTTCATCTCCTCCAATCCGCCTGCCAAGGACGCCATAGCCGAATAATCAGATGTCTACAGAGAGAGATTTCATTAGATGCTTCAATGGATTTCATGAAAGGACTCTGCATATTTGCCCTTATCTTTGACTTTTCTTGTGTTGTGTCTCCCTCTCTGTAAAGGTAACCAGAACCTTCTGCACTATTCTATGAACGGCACACGGTTGCACGTGATTAGGAGAAATGATCTGCAGTGGCACGGGTTCAAGTGATGTATGCTGGTGACCTTGGAGTGACCTGGCGTGTGTGGCTTCAGGATCTATTACCAGCCATGATCTCTGTCTCAACTAACAGTCATAGTCATCCGTCTCCATTGAGCGTAATGGAGTTTGTCACTCAGGTGTGGATGTGATGGCAGAGTTTAGGAAGTGGATGTCGCGTCTGTTTTAGTGTAGGGGAAGGTTATTAATAACTCGTATTTGCTGTAAATTAAACTCTAGCAATATCCTGATAGCACACCTGCCCCAAACAGAGACCATGCAAACAAGCTGTTGCCATATCCTTTAGCATTCTGATAAATAAGCATCCAACCTTATCATTATCTCTATACAGCCCTGCTGCAAAAGAGAAGTGTCACTGGATTGTGAAACTGCACACGAGAGAACAGATGTTTTCTGAAGCCCCTCACATTTAACAAAATTCACCATAAACTTGAAAAAAAAAAAAGAACAATCTCAAAACTAGTCATTTATCCCTTCATGCATACACTTTTTTCTAAAATGTAGGCCAGAAAGGCGGAGAAGTTTTGTAGCCGTGCGACCCTGGAACATTTAAATCACTGTGATGTCTCATATCTGCTACAATGCTAAATCGTACTAATGATTTATATGGTTTAGCCCTAAAGGAAGCAGATTGAGTTCTCTTGTGGAACATTTTTAAAAGGTCCCATGAAAAGGCTCAATAAAAATAGCTACACTAACCTAATATCCGCCTTCAATTTGCTCGTCTGCCTGGAAGCAGGCACAGCAGCATTGGTGGGGCAGGAAGGGACAGATACTTGACCAAAATTTATTGTCAATGAAAGTGGTGAAAAAAACATTGCCATCGGAAATGATTCAAAATGTGTTTGTTATTAACTCAAAAACAGTTTCTTTTAAGGGCAACTGAAGCCAGAAAGACTCGTTGTGTTTTTGTGTTTGACCCCTGGAACAGCTCAGTGTGAGAGCAGCAGACTGTGACCTTCCCGATCACTGCTTCCCTCTGTCTATTTCTGAGACGGCATTTCCTCTCTCATCATGCGTGTATGGAGATGGGGAGGTTAGCACTAGTAATTGGGGATTATGAAGTTTGGCTCTGCCTCTGACAGCAGCCTAGTGAAGATGGATGATTCTCATTTGAGCCTGTAACTGTTGTCAATTCAGACGCTACGCAGCCCATCAGCACCGATGATGCTCGTTCGTACGCGGGCACTTCAGATGCAGACTTGGCGCACAAGCCACAGCTGGGGCAAAGATTGGAGAGAAGCCAAACAAAAAGAGAGGAACGGCTGTAAAGGAATGGGCTTAGAAAAATAAATTAAGGCAAAGAAAGGAGCAAAAACTGAATGTTTAAAATCCTGTGCTTGATTTAGACTAAATATCAGGAATGTGACGCCTCTCAGGGGTCAACGTTTTCTCGAGGGTGGTTTTTGACACAGCCCCTCTGTAATGGTTCTGCATTTCTCCTCCTCTCCACGCACATCAATAACAGATGAGGCCCCTAATCGCACGACACCAAAATAATTTCACCCCAACCCGGAGCCCCATTTACATAATAGTATTTCCTCTCAGACGCCCTTTCTCTCTTCCATTCCCTCTATCTCCCTGCTTCTATTTCCCCCTCAGCTTGTATGTATTGTCTCCTGTAAACTGCACTATGTGTGGCACTGGGAAAAGCTGATGGGGAAGGAGGGGGGGGGGTGTATTTAGCAGCGCATGCAGTATTAAATGAGCCTGACTGGCAGGGTGGATTTTATTGGAGATTTCCTCTAGAGCAGAGAGTCACGGCTCGCAGCATGTGCAGCACACTTAATATTCCAAACGCTTTAATTGAGATTTAGATAAAACGCTGCAGCCAGAGTTCAGTGCTTGTGCATCGCACTCACAGTTATTTTCATTCGTTAAACATTTTACTAATTCATTTATCATTTTTCATAATGGCATCCCAGTACACAGTTACCATAGTACCACAGTTACTATAGTTTTCATGCTTCTCAACATATCCCCGACCACCGTGAAGTACAACATACAAGTGTGACTCTAAATAAAATGTGTACATTAAAAGTGATTTCTGCATGAGATTTACTTGAATTTTTACTACTAAATGTAGGATTTTATACAAATTGATTCCACTGCTGAATGGAACAAAATGAAATAAAAAAGGCTTGGCTTTATAAAATAAACATAAAACGACGTTTTCTGTGGTTGTTACAGATGCTGAGATTATTCACAAATGGCAGAAACACAAAATAAAAGTCAATCCTGCGGAGCAATACGAACTCTGTGGAGTTCACTGATCAGGAGAACTGTTACCAAGGCAGATTTGCCTTCCGTAGTCACCAAGAGGAGACAGTGACACGCCCGCCTCAAGCTTGCCATGTGAAAGATTTTGACGGTTATTTGGAAGAGGAAGAACGGTGACCATGGCACCGTCAAACATGGTGCAAGAAACATTGTGCTCTAGAGGTGTTCGGGGGCTCACTGCACCCCCATCAAAGGCGCCATGGGTCATGTCATGATTGGGGGAAACCTTTTCAAATGTATTGATCTGGATTGTTTTGCTTTTACTCTGTCTCTCACTGATGGAACTCATCATTGATTTGTGAGGAAATGTTCAAATCAGCAAATCGAAGAAATGCTTTGATTTAATGCTGGTTTTATACACGGACAAGCAAAGATAGTGATGCACCGGAGCCACAAACGGAAAATTGCTCAAAGCACGGACTGTGACGCCATAAGAATTTTTAAACGACTGAATAAATCAAGAATTGTAATTGATTTCAGTTTTTATCAAAAAAATTAATAACTTAGAAACTTTTAAATGTATGTGGTGTGTAGAAAATGTTTTATGTTATTCAGGGTGAACTTGTGTTTATTGATGAGTTGGAGTAACCCATACTTTTTACTGATTCATTGTGACTATTGTGAAGTGTGAACAATGGTTAAAAAAAGAAGTGTAAAGTCAAAAAAAGTCTCTCTCTCTCTCTCTCCCTCGCTCTCTCTCTCTCTCTCCCTCGCTCTCTCTCTCTCTCGTTGGGTAATTAGTTCCGTGTAAGGACTGTTGGGCTGTTGATGTATCTCTAGCATAATGCAAGGAGATAGAAAGAGGAAATTCAAATGAAATGACTCGAGAGCAAGCACTGTTTTATATGCTCCCCCTTGAAGTGCAGGACACTAATTAATAGATCTGCCAGTGCTTAATGGTCCTTCCAGCACCACAAACAGAGAGATGGAGAGGGTAAATGAGAGGAGAAGTGGAAAAAATGTAAAAGAAGCTGAGAAAGGGAGCAGGAGGGGATGATAAATGAGGGAAGAGGAAATTTCATCACTATCTATTAGATATAGCTGGACGGTAAATGTATGAGTGGGGAAAATATAAATACATTTACATTTTATATTTTCCTTCAAAGCACATTCCTTACCACTACTGTGGCTATAAGGCTAAGGCAAAGTAAATGTCCCAAAAGAACTGATTTCCTGCACTATTTCTACATTTATAATAATGTTGTATTTGTGTAATGCAGTGGGTAAAATAACTGTGTTCACTGTAAAAATAAATGAACGTGAATTTCTCTACATGAGCTTACGCTTGCTTGTGCTAGATTCATCGCTCCGTGCCATCTATCTTTGCCAGAACAATATTCTACATTGACCAGCAGTTTGAAAGACTACCACACACTATTGGCATTTCAGATGGTCGCCCGACGCGGCATAGTTCTGAGCCTCTGAATCATGTTGTCAGTCATTGATTCTCGCTCATTTGTTTGATTAACAAGTGAAATATTTATGTATTTAAAAATGATTTTGTTTTTACTTTTTGTTGTTCAGAGTTCAAGTCTGAACTCTGCTTCATTTCATATCTTTTCCCTGCTTTTCTCCCAATCTCCATAATGTCCTCAATAAAATTGTCATAATAGAAATGGCTTATGTTGAATAGAAAACTGTGCAGTGCACTTTTATTTTGTAATATATTACTATTTTTACAGGATTCTTATTAAAAATGTATAACATAGTATATATAACTGTGTATGTTTAAAAGGCAAAACCAGCAAGCGATGCACCACTGTGCTATTAACCTTTTTTTTAATGAATATGTTTGAAACAAATGGAAAGCAATTTCAGACGCAACCTTGCTGCCATTCGTTAGCCATGCTTATTGTAAATTTGTGCTACTTTCCAGTACGTAAAGCTGCTCCCTGACGTTTCAGCAAGTATCTAAACAACGTATGTATTTCCAATCGAACCGCTCAGGCCCTTGTTCTACATATATTTAATTTTAAACCAATCAGCAAATTCCCAAGTTCACTTCCTGTTTTTCGGAGACACCCACCACAGTTCAACACCACGATTTCTCTCTCCTTTGACTGTTGGAGGAGGAAAACAACCTGTCAATCACACAAGACCACTTAGCATATAATTCTCCCTCGTTTCTGAAAAGAGAGACAGCTCAAAATGCCTGCTTCTCAATTTGTCTGATGGTTTGTGCCACGGCAGCCCAGACTCAAACACTCCTACACGCAGGGGATGGGGATTGACCCCGAGGTTAATGCCCTGCTCAGTAGCCTCTGACCTTGCCAGTCTCAGAGCTTAGTGGTAAAGTGGACAGAGGAATCTGGCTCTCTTTCAGACAAGTCTATAGAAGCCTGACACTGGCCTTGTCTGAGCTGCTGAATGAATGTTGGGGGTGATGGCTTTTGACTTTTGAGTGACATCTTTCACTTCTGATCAGCTATGCATCCTCTGCTCATTTGCATGTCCCAATAGCTGTTCCTTTGGATTCTGTCAGATCAATTTAAATCAGACATAAACAAAAATATCATGTTGACAGCAATGTTTAAATGAAGTGTGAAGAGACTGCAGCTATGAATGTGTGAAAGATATCAGAGCAAAAACGGACAAACCACATCAAAGGTGTAGCATCTGTCAATCAACGTGCACAAGGAGGACTGGCCAAATGCGAAAGATAAATAATTTACCTGTAATTTCTCATGCGCTCGGGGTGTGATTTCAAAGCTGACACCCTAATCGTATTCTTTAGTGTTACTGGGGCGTACAGTTTAATAGACGAACTTATCCACTCGGGTTAGGGCTCTGCAGAGAGGGAAACTGTTCATTTTGTTTTAAAGGATGCGAGCGATGCATTGGATGTTATGAAAGGTGGTTCATGCTCGGTGGATGATTTATCCCCGTATCACACAAACACGCACTGCAGGCTTCGACTGACGGGGGTTTGTTCACTCAGGAAATCATTCTAAAAACAAGGTTGGTCTGATTTGTTTCCGTTTTCGCATTTCTCTTTGATTTGTGTTCGTTCGCTGGTTGCTTTGGTTTTCTCAAATGTTTCTGTTTCTGCTTCTTGGCCTATGTAAATATTTTCCAAATATTTTTTATAAAGAACTTTACTACACTGTTAACAGTGCAGGAAAAGAAAACATTGAAATTAATAGAAAATGTCCACAATTACTATTCACTTGCAGAATAAATAAATATTTTTGTTTATTTCTAATAAAACCCACAATAAAAGTAAGGCTATGTGAAAACTTCTATTCACCCTTCGGTTCTTTTACTATATCTAAAACCACAAAAAAGCAAACCATGACCAAACTCAATGCGCCCAATGGCACATAATAAATATACATTTCAGAACATTTGCTTTTCTGTTGTATGCTCCGAGACACTACAGTTGTTTGATCACATTCAACAAACAAACCCAGTTCTCTGTGTGGTTAACTTTTCCAGTACAGAACAAGTGTTTTCCTACTTAACCCTAAACCCCTGAGCAGCTCAATGACTTCAGCTCTCCATAGAGGGCACAGCAGCACCAGCAGGTTAAGGCCCAGCATTAGCTCGGAAAGGTTAAAGGATCATCGTCAGGGGTTCACAGAGGGGTTGCACAGGTCAACAGCAGGGTCGGGACAGGGTCAAGTAATACTGGCAGCCAGGCAAGGGCAAGCAAAAGCTCTGAGAAGAGGCAGGACACGCACCCCCTAACCCCCAGCCCTTACCTGCACGGGCCTGATGCTGTCGAGACAGAGATGTCGATCAAAGACATGGTCCAGTACCTCGAGCTGCTGCGGTGTGAAGAGCTCTCCGCGCATCTGCTTTCTCAGGAAATCCCGCCCAGTGTGGGAGTGGCCATTTGCCAAAGGTGAGTCCTGTACGCCTGAAGAGAGATCCAAACATAGGGAAAGGAAAAAGAACCCCTTAATTGTCTTAAAACTCTAGATACTGAGCAGAATTTCAAAAATGAATTTCATATATCACGCTTCCCTGATTGAAACTCTCAGCGGTTGATTCAGGCAGGGTTGCTGTGATGGCAAAGGCTGAAGGGTGAACTTAAACTACACTGGCACTGGCAGGATATTATTTATCACAAGAACTATGTAATATTCATATTATTTAATAACCCTGACACTCTCTAGTAAATGTACCTCATGACTCCTTTATTTACATATATTAAAATTCTCTCTTGTCCATAATGACAAGGAGCGACGCGGCGAGAACATGACACACCTGTACTCGAGCAGAGACGTAGAGAGCACACAAACACAGATGCAGGAGCCTCTCCGAGCGAGCGAGGCAGTTATTACTAGGCTGTTGAGTTTCTGAAGAGACAATTATAAGAGCTGAGAAAGCTGCAGCCCTCAAATGATTACAGGGAGAGAAAGAGTGGGAGAGAGGGATGAAAAAAGAAGAATAGAAAAGAAAATCCCTGATATAGACCCAATTCATTTCTTCAAAATGCCTCTGAGAGGTTATTCTAGGGAGTTAAAGTCAGAGACCACAGCAATCCCCACAAAACAAGGGAGGGAGATGTGAAGAGATAGAGGGATAATATGACAAACAGATAAAGAAGCTATTCAAGAATTCCCTTTTCCTCCTTCATTCAAACAGAAAAATCGATCCATTTGAATCTGAATCAAGATCAGTTTTCTGCGGCCTCGGGTTATTTACGAGTAAGATCTGCGAGCCGCGGGTCGTTTACCGGTGCCATGTGTCTCTAATACACCCCGACGACAGAACTCGGCTCTGCGAAGCTTAAACGCTCTCTCTCTCTCTCTCTCTCTCTCACTCACAGACACAAAAACACACAGAGAGTGTATGATCTCCAGTGTTTTGACCCTCTTAATCCCAGCGGTCAGAGTGTCTGATAGAATTCAATTGATCAATCATGTCTGTGAGATGGCACCATTTCAGCGGGTTTATTGCTTTCCACTCTTCTCAAAGACTGTCCAGCAACTCTATGCACACACACACGCACACACACACACGCACACACGCACACACACACACACACACGCACACACACGCACACACACACACACAGAAACACACAAAGGCAGCTGAAAGCATTCACTGTGTATCTTAAAATGCCTGTTTCTTCACTCTCACTGGCTCAAAAACTCACTGCACTATTTGTTCCTTTTTACTCCATCCGTCCATCCATCTGTCCACCCATCTGTCCACCCATCCATCCGTCTGTCTATCCATCCATCCACCTACCCATCCATCTATTCACCCATTCGTTCACCTGTCAGTCCGTCCATTGATCCATCCACCCGTCCATCCATCCATCTTTTCGTCTGTCCATCCATCCATCCTTCCTTCCGTCAATCCGTCTGTCTGTCCATCCATCCATTCGTCCATTACTCCATCCATTCAACCATCCATCAGTCCATCGACCCATCCGTTCATCCATTCCATCCATCCACCCATCCATCCACCCATCTGTCTGTCCATCCATCCATCTGTCTGTCCATCCTTCCATCCATCCGTCCACCCATCTATCCGCCCGCATTTTCATTCATCCGTCAACCCACCCATCCGTCCACCCATCCATCCATCTGTCCACACATCCATCCGTCCGTCCACCCATCCATCAGTCCATCCACCCATCCATCCACCCATCCACCCATCCATCCATCCATCAATCTGTCCACCCATTCATCCATTTGTCCACCCATCCATCCATCCGCCCATCCACCCATCCATCCACCCATACATCCGTCTGTCCATCAGTCCATCCATCCATCCATCAGTCCATCCATCCTTACTGCAGATTCGCATTGGTCTGCTGGTGTCAGCCAAGGGTTCACCAAAGACATTTTTCTCGACCATTGCTTATAATCAGAAAAGCTGATAAAAATTAGTTTTTTGTATAATAGAACACCATAAAATTGTATGTGTAAAAAACAGTAAAAATGTATAATCCATGGAGAGTATTGGAAGAAATTGGCTTTAATAACTTTTCTGAACAGTTTCAGAACCCCCCACCCCCATGTTTCTTTGTGTGTGCCATACCTTTTACTATTGTTATGAAGCAGCCACTGTGGTAAAAAAAAAATAGTACATTCTCCTCTTAAAACAAAGCTTCATTGTTTTTATTGGTAAAACATGTGTTGAGCCCCTTTTTTGTGAATTGTCAACATGTCAGTCGGGGAGTGTGAAATGCAATTTCAGACAGATCTGGAAACCCACTGAGCCATATAACAGAGAAGAAGCTGTTTTACCGCAAACAAACACATCACGGTAACCTTACAGTAACCAAGCTCTCCGTGAATACGAGAAAATCAGCAGCAACAAGATATGGAGCGAAGGGTCTCTAGCTTCTCCTGAACCTGAGCCAGAACCAGAGCCCAGCTGCTTTCCCACACAGGAACAGAGCGGGATCTTTCCTGCTACGACAGTACAAAAGAAAAGGCGTCGCAACTATGAGATCACCGTTGAGCCGCTGCTCCCCAAACCTTTGTCTCTGGAGCAAAGCTGGAGGTTTGCAAGAGAGAAAATACTCATCGATTCGTTGTGGACATGATGCACTAAGTGTGCACGGGGTGGTTAAACTTGTGTGTGTGTGTGTGTGTGTGTGTGTGTGTGTATGTGAACCTTGACAGATCAAAAAAGACGCCTCTGAAAAAGGAATACCAACCTAACAAATCCCACCGTTATCATTTATCCCTAGCCTTTCTCACTCACCCCCTGTCTCTTTCACACTCCCCCGCCTTTTTATAAAACACACCATCTTTCATTTCAAATATTCCAGAGTATCAAGAGATCGGGCGAGAGAAGGACAGCAAGAATTATACATTTCATCTTTTTCCTAAAGTTAAATTAATCCCAGCTCTTGTTTCAAGGTGAAAGAGATCAACCCCTCTGCCCCGTACCACATGCCTCCTGTCTTTCTTTATTCTGTTTTCCATTTCTATTCTTTCTCCGTTCAGAGAGAATGGCCCGATACAATGCTTCTGTTCCAGAGGCCCCACAAGTCAAGTTCTCTCTTTCAGATCACTTCCCCTGGGTCAGAGGGCATCGGTGGGCCGCCTGAAGCCTCGGTTACTTCCGTTCCTGCTTGTGTGTCTTGCTTCGCTACACTTGCATTCTGCTTCCCTTTATTATGTGTGCATTCGATCCCTGGTATCCCTCCAGTAGTTTCTAAAATCAGCCTTTGATGCAAACACACAGTGCTCGAGATATTTCACACAGAATTGCAAGAATAAATGTATTGCTCTTTCCATCATAGCTGTTTCACAGAACCTAAATGCAAACAGTCAAACAAATAAAGCAAGCAAAAAAAGCCTTCGTCTGCAGCTGATTCAAATCAACTACTCTACAGACAAAAACCCTCCAAAAGGGAATGTCCTTGCATGCACCATAATTACCATAACAAAAATGTAAAGCGAACAAATAAAAATGAAATATTTGATGTAACTTATATCTGCATCGATTCTTACAGCTGCACTTGAACAGAGTAAGGGATTATTTTCAGGTGTACGATCCATCAATGAAATCAAACAGCTGCTAACAATCATCAATGGCACACATAGTTGAAACCCAGTCATGAATTGAAATGGAAACAGCTGTGTAAGAGGCTCAAACTGAGTGAGGAACACTCAAACGATGCTACCAAGGTGAGGTCAAGAAAGACGGGTTCTTCTCTTGGCGAGATGTTTCTCAGCAAAAAACCACAAGGTAGTTCTGCTGCAGCAACAAGGGCTTCTCCCGGAGAAAGATCTCAGAGCAGACTGGGTTTTGAGAAGCTCCTCTGAAGAAACAGGCAACACTGAGGAAGGTAGACACAGTGGTCATCCAGGGAAAGTCCTGTAGCAGATGCAAAACACATCAAGCTAAATAACCCTTTGAAAGATCTCCAGCAGTGCCATCAACTCAGAACTGGCAGAAACCTAGCAAACCAGTAGCGCAGATACATCCACCTTCTCTCTGGAGCAGTCTGACTAGAAGCCAACTACGTGGAAGAGTTACAGCGCAAAGACAAAACTTCCAACATGGGACAAGGTGAAGCACCTCAACATAGGAACTGGTGCAGAATAATGGCAGCAGGAACTCTGGAGCTATGAGCAAAAAGATGAAACATTTCTCTCCAGCAGAGCTCTACAATAACGAGAAGCATGGTGGAGGATCCTTGAGCGTTTGGGGCTGCATTTCTGCACAAGGAGATTGGCTTTACAGTGTTCTGACACTTATCCACCATGAGGAGGTAACAAGTGTATTCAGCAGCAGGACAATGACCACGCACATAGCCAAAGTCTCAAGATTCCCTGGAATCATTGCATATTGTTGAATGTTTTTTTTTCTTTTAACATCAATCTGTAACTTGTTTAAATGTTGCAGCAGTTTCAGCGACCAACTGGCAAAACTGGAAGCTGCTTCTCCCTTCAGCAGGTCCCTCAGACACAGTCACCACAGCATCGACCACCTGCAGTTTCACTGTGTCAATTAAACACACAATTCATTTAGCCGCCTCTCCCCCCTTCCCCATTGGATCTGATGTGTTGCATTAATTAAAGTGGCAGACGTCGCCTAATTGGAGCTCGAATGAAGGTTGATGTGTCCATGCAAGTGTGTCTGCGGAAAGTTAGTTTGCATCTAGAGTTTGTTAGGTTGACCTTGAATCCCGAGTATGACTAATGTGAGAATAAATACGGTTCACAATAACGAGTTTCAACAGAACAAACGTGTTCCTCACAGTTCCAAACAGTGACGACGGCTGCAGCGAATTCAATAGTTACTTCTGTTTTTATGTCAGTGTGTGTGACATCTGGAGCTTCCTCCTGTACAGCAGGGGTCTGCCAAGCAATTGTTTTTTAATAGACACATGTGCACGCGCGCACACACACACACACACACACACACACACACGGATATATAAGACATGCACATGCTGTGGCTCCCCTGGATAGAGATGTTTATCTAAGATGTGCCAGCGGTGTCCAATCCCCCTCCAGTACTCAGATGCATCTGTCAATGTTCAGCAACTTCCATCTGTCAGCTTGTGTGTGTGTACACACGAGATGGCGTTGTGCATAGGAATGAAGAAAAGAAGACGTCTGAACACACGGCGTAATTGAATGTTGATCCGGTAATTGCTCGTGGACAGAATGTCTCGTTAGGTTCTTAATGGATTTAGTGCCACAGCAAATAATTCTGAAACAAAAGTGTGCACAGACTTACTTTCATCCCTCTTTCGCTTGCTGGCATCAGTGGGTGAGCTGATTCCCAGGATACCACTAATGGAGTAGGAGGAGCCTGCAGCATCGCTGGTTACCGCAGAAACCTGGGTCACTGCCACTGTGGATGCTGGAAGAGTTATAGAAGATGAAACATTGCCACCAGAGATGAGAGGGGGTGCATTTAGCAAAAAAATGTGCTTTTGCCCTCAACATCTTTCATTAAGCCTTGGACCGAACCCTGTTGGTCTTTCAATCTTGTGTTTGTGCTCATGAGAGACGGAAAAGGCTGAAACTTCTTCAGGAGTTGAAATCAGGAAGGTGGGATGCTGATGGGAGATGGGATGGATCAGCTTTGAGGGACCTGAATAATTGCTGGGCGGTCACATTCTATTTACCTCCCCACAAACGTGTTTAATTAATTAACCAACCAACCAACCAACCCTTAGAGTCTCTCCTAAAGTCTGTCTGCAAGAGCACAGCATCTGTAAAAGATGCATTTGATGGAGAAAGACACCAGACACCTGTGACACTCACTAGGAGTAAAAAGCAAGTAATTCCTCACAATGTAAGCAGGTTTTGGCAAAGATGTCTGCCAAATGCATAAATGTAAATGAGGGTGAATTGTGCTGGTACTTGTTAAAGGCAGGAAATGCTGTCATGAATATGTGCCGAATTGTTGAATAATTAAAAGATTCAAACAGAATTCAAGAATGCACCATCAAACCATTATAAGCCGCACGTATGTGCTGTGTGCTCATGGAGGTAAACAATTTTTCTCGTAGCTAGTTTACACTAGATGGAGCGGCAAGTGCCGTATTGGTGGTGTTGGCTGTTACTATTACTATTATGATTATTATTGTTAATTTATTTTCCTGCCCGCTTGTTGCCTTTCGGGGTCACGGGGGTCTGCTGAATTCCAACGCACATCGGTACACCCTTAACATTCCATCTCAGTATTAATATTATTATTATTATTACTAATCCCACACAAAAGGATGTAACTTGAAAGCAACAGAAAGCAACACATCCAACATTTTGTGCCTCTTTGGAACAATGACTTGGAATCTGGGGAAATAAATCTAAGTTTACTTCTTTTTTCTGTTCATAGACTGTTTGATTGAAACACCCGTGTAACCTCCAAGCTGTAGTTTTGGAGTTGATGAAGCACTGTAAACAATGTGAAATGAGATTTAGTGGCTCCTAAACCATAATATGGATAAAAGCATCCCAACAATCCTCTGATGCTTTACTATTTTTACAGTTAGATTCTGCAGACTAGAATCCTCAACTCACGTGGATATATCCACAAACAAGCAGGTGTTTCGACCTTCAGTTAGAAACGGATTGTCCTTCTCTGGGCCCACCGCCCCGCCTGTTCTTCTATGGTTTTAATAAACTCAGTGTAGGCAAACATTGTTCGTCGAAAACTTCAAATTATTCTTAATGTCAAAAAGGTGCTTCATATTGCATCATATATTTATTCTACAAGTATCTAATGCAATTTTTACACGATTGCTTCAAAAAAAGCTTCCGTACAACTGTTTGTTGTTGATGTTTAGTCTGGACTTTTTTTGTTTGTTTTGTGTTTTTCTTGGAACGCAGGTTTTCCTTTAATCATGTTTTGTGGAAGTCTGGGGACAAAAGTTCCACACCTGTCTGTCTGTGAGGTTTGTGCAACGGGGTACAAGTCCTCTGTCACTCTCACGCTCTCTTTATCTCACTTCCTGTCATCTGACGTACCTCGTGAGTGACAGTACAGTGGCCTCGAGGGGACAGTACGGTGTCGAGATGAGCCTAATCCCACATCCCAACAGACTGCACAAAAATAGAGGAGCTGGGAGAGAAAAAAGGAGAAACAAATCCCTCGGAGAGAAAAGATAAACGTCTAAACTCACCGGCGCTCTCATTTTCTCTCCAGGTGGAAAATGTAATGAATGCATATCCCTGCGCTTTTTTACTCTTGATTTATCATTTCAATTATCTGATTGCCTTATTCTTTTGGACTTCCCCCGTAATGTTGGGGAATGGAAATCCAAAGTGAGTACTTTATATTCAAAATCCCTACGTTTCAATTTGCCGCCTGAGTATGAGAACTATTTATCATTGTAATCTGAAGGAGACTGAGAACTGGCAAGCGGACAAAATTAATTTAGATTAAGCCAAGCTGTGTGATCATGAAGATTACTGACAGTGAGACAAACACAGATCAAACCATTATTAACAGGTTTTCCTCTTGAAATGATCCCAGAGCTGTTTCTCACCCTGAAGTGTGGCTTTTCTTTCAAGACAAGCATTGGGGTGTTTTTCGGGAGCACATACCTTTGAACCAACACTAAAGACAGGGAGAACTTCAAATCAGAGGTTATGGTGGAAACCAGGTGTCATGGAATCCCTGCGGCCCGGGTGACTAAGTCCACAACAAAAACATGAACATGGCTCACTCGCTGAATTTGTTATGCTTTGTATTACAGAGAGGTCAGATTGCACAGGGCTCAGCTATTCACCGTGCCACAAACATGGGGTTGCTGGTCACTACCACAAAACTGTACTGCACAGACTATAACAAACTGATGGTATGATCAGGTAGGTGTTCTTACCACTTGTGAATCTTTCCCCCTCACCTACATCTCTCTTCCACCCTCCTGTCCTGACGTAATTAATACAAACTGGACAAATGAATAAATATTGACATAAATTCACGTCTTCCACCCAGAGGAGGAAACATCACACCAGGTGCTCACTCCCCTGGAGATAACAAAACTGTCCAGCTCAAAGGGCCTACCCTCCCATGTGATGGCTTTTAAGCAGAACAGGTTTGAAATCAACCATTTATGTTTGTTTTTCCTTCATGTTTTTACATTGTAGGTTCTCGCCGAAGCTTGAACCCACCAATATCGGAACGATGTGCTAAACAAAAAGGTTTTAGATTACTCAAAGTAGTCTCCCTTTTCCTTGTTCCTTCTCTCAGTGAGCACCACGACGGAGTCACCTAACATAACTTTCACTTTAGAGGTGTCCCACTCAGAGCAATCTTTGGCCCAAGGAAGGACCACTTTTTGGGTTGGGAGAGGAAGAGTGAAAGTGCTTAAGTGGGGGTGGGCAAAACAGAGAAAAACATAGGGGACCATTCCCGACTGGATCTGTGGCGTGGAGCAAGAGTAGAATTCGGAAGCAGAGGAAGAATGGGTCTGGTATTCTGAAGAGTGTCGTAAGAGCAGCCAGACACACATCGAAAACTGTTTTTTGTGAGATTTTAAATCAAATCTCTGTCACAGTTTTCCTTTTTAATAAAGCTATTGAAGGACACTGAGGTCTAAGACACATGGAAGTGATGAACTCATCACGTGAGGTACAACATTTGCCAGAGTGGTATTAAAAATCCCAACCAAATTTAAAGCAGTTTAAGCGATGTGGTACTATTCCAGAATTAAAATATGCTTTTGTTGTGGTATTATTATGCTTTTGTGAAAGAGATTTTTGCCTGAGCAAGCCTCATGGGACGCCATGTGATTTTTGTGTTATTTGCTGTAGTCATGGGATGTCCTGCCACGTGGTGTCATATGATTTTGGTATCATGTGTTTCTCTGAGACAGAAATTCCCCTGTTCTTTGGAAATTCCCCGTTTCAGAGAGGTATAAAACATTCGCTCTGGTTTCTTAAGTTAGAAGATCTCCGGACTTCTCCAGCGCGCCGCTGTACCTGTGCTCTTGGTTTCTCTTGCAGAACTCAAATAAAACTTCAGTATGTTTGCAGATCGTCTCCTAAATCATTTTGAACACGCATTGGAACCTCGAAAGTCCAACAGCGACCAGATGTGCATGTGAAGTCTTACCTAAGCTATGCGCAGAGATAGGTCCTGATTGGCCGGGCGGTTGCTGGACTTTAGTACGAATAATTCTGCAGAAAAGAAATAAACAAACAGCCATTAGACACCAGTGAGAGGAAGTGATGAGGCGGTACAGGGTGAGCCATGCTATTTCACACACGGTGCAGTGGGGGGCCATGTTTGTAGTGAATGGCTCACTCCACCTTCAACTCCAGAGGAGCTGGGAACTGAACCAGTGACCTCCCGATCCCCCGTCTATTTCCTTTTGCATTAAAAACCATTAAAAATCAGTGAGATGCTCTATTTGTTGGAGCTGTGCTCTGCAGGCTCTTGCATTGTGACATGGCTGCAGAGTCTCACACTTCTTGCATGGCTGCTCAAGCATAGAGACATGGCTACTCAAGCACCCCTCCTCTCTCTCTTTTAGATTTTCCATTGTACACATGCTGATCAACTTGTGAAATTGACTGGACAACTTTTGTGATATTATTCTACTTTTTTGGGCTCATTGGTATAGCTACTATTGTTTCCCCGAATATCCAAAGTATTTTGATCTCTTCTGGAATCGGTTTGATTTCATGTATCATCAATTATTTACATCGATACCTTTTTAACTTTCTTTACTGTTAAAATGATTACTTGATTACTAAAATACTATTGAAAAAATTCACCAATTTAAAGTTTATTTGTCTCCCCAAAATGGAACAATTACCAAAATCTGTGCAAATTACAATTTTCAATATTATGTGCCACTGCAAAAAAAAAAAATCAAATCAATGGTTTTAACTCTTCTGTTTTACTCTGAAACGGGATTATTCTCTCCTTGTGTGATGTCATCATCATATAGTCAGTTTCATGATTGTGGGTCAGTTTGATAAGTTCAATGTATTTAAAACTCCTTTAACCGGAGCGGACAGTTGTTAGACTGAATAAACATGACATTATCAGAACAGCTTCTTCTCCTACTGATTATTATTCATCATCACTGCACGTGGAATGAGACTTGTGAAGAGATTTGCATTGAGTTTTGTGCAGCACTTGGTTCGTTCGTGTAGCCTTCTTAACTCCCAGCATCTTTCTCGGTGAATTTAATATATTATTACATTTGTTGCTGCTTGTTTGGACACACTTTTTGTACTTTATGTACATCTCTTAGCTCTGGCTATGATTTGTGTTATGTGATGCTGCTTTATGTTAGGACACAGGTCATTTCCTCACAGTCTCTCTCTCTCCTCCATTCCTCTCTTTACTCACACATCAATAAAGCTGAACAACAAATCTTGAAAAATAAAGTAGTTAACTCCAGAGAGAGTTCAAGTTCAATTCTATAAACGTGTATATCTAAGCGTTGGGAGTTTGTTTGCTCATCCATGGACATCAGATTTTTCCATGTTCAGTTTGTTTAAATCAAAGAAACAAATGTGCTTTGGATGTGCCGTGTGTACAAGAATCCCACCTGTTGATGGAGCTGACGCTAGGCACACTGTCGTTGTCACATACTCTCTCGGCCAGCAACCGGTCACGAATCTCCCAGGCAAACATGGTGGGGTTTTGGCGTTTGTAGTCAGCGATTTTGTCAACAACTTTGGGTGTAGCAACCTTTGGTTTGGAGCCTCCAATCACCCCTGGCCTGATGCTGCCTGTCTCATAGTACCTGACAAGACAGACAGAGAAATCCACATTCAGATATAAATGACCAAAATCATCACTGGGTGTTCTATCAAGATACTTCAGCCATTCTTCATTTGTTATATAAAGTTCAGTTTTGATCAATTCAATCTTGAAATCAATCTTCCCATGAATATTTGGCAACGATCACCCCAAAAAGTCTTTGCATCTTTGCTGGATGAAATGCACCCAACATACGTGCAGATCTACGAGCATACAAAGGCATCGGGAAACTGTTCTTCCCTTTCGCAGGCACAGGGTTCTTCTGGTGCCAGCGGAGGTACACCATGCACAGGTCCCAGTTCATCACAAAGCAGTCCAGGAAATACCACTCTCCTGGTAACCAACAAACCCAGACCTGTCCATTTGTTAACCAGATTAAGAAGCTCGATGGCAGACTTACGATCTGCTCTAGAATAACGCGTGGCTGGAGTGCCTCTCCGTGGAGATCTCTGCTTATCTGAAATCAACGTGAATCCGAAAGTTCCAATCACTTGCACTTTGTTATAGAGCTCACAGTTAACTGTAGAGTATTTGTTAGGGAGGAAACTTGGTGACTGGACTCGTTGTACAGGTGGCATCCTGTCACAAAGCCACGCATGAATTTACCAAGCGGACTCTTCTCCACTCCCTCATTACTATGGTGATTTTGGTGACCTTGCTTTCCTCCATTTTTAAAAGGATTAGCTCAATAGAATTTACGTCTAGAAACCTGACTTTTCCACCACCTTCCCCCTAAGCTACTTTGGCAAGGAAGTAGTTGTTTGGACTTTGGGTTTTGGTGTGTGTGTGGAGTCATTATCATGTCGGAATCCTGCCCTGTGGCGCAGTCTCGGACATCGTGTTCCACTTCAGATGTTGGCATTCCTGGTTCATACAGCTTCAATAAACTGTAGCTCCACGGGAGCCCCGCTCCCACCCCTGAGCTTGACCGTGGACGCATTCATCTTTTGTACTCCTCACCTGGATCCCACCACACGTGTTTGACACCATCTGAACGAAACAAGGTAATAACGGCCTCAGTAATGTCCTTGTCTTTAGCAAACTTAAGCATCATCTTGAGAAGTCTATGCCCTTAAGCCTGTTTCACACTATGCTTCTCTCTGCGCTGCGTGTGAGTTGCGCACTTTTTTGCAGCAATTGCCACAATACGCCACAGATGCGTTGAGTCTCCGGAGTGCAGAAATTCACTTTCAAAATGTGTTATTAAGCCAAATGCGACCAAATGAAAAATAAACGTTAATTTTTTTAAACGAGTTTAAAACATTTCTACATTTAAAACACTTAAAAATATTCCTCGTCCCATGTTCCATTCTTTTTTGTTCTTTACTTTTATTCATTTTCTTTATTGGTACAAGAGCAGATGTCACACCAACACTCACCGCATCGTCGAAGATGAACAGCATTGTTTTAACGAGGGAGAGATTGGGAGCAATTACTCCAAATTTAACATATCTGCACCCCGATTCCACCTACATGGGCCCAATGTGAACCGTTTCTCTTGGGGGTGCAGACATTAGACATTAATAACACTGGTACACAAGCTGTTTATTCACTTCTTTACTTTGCATTTACTCAATCTATTATAATATACTGAAAAATTCAACCTACATATTAATATTCACAGATTGATATATTCTAACAATGGGAGTAGGAACATAATTTATCATTTTTATGTTAACAATAATTATTTTGTTCATTTGCTTTCTAAACCTGCCCAATCTGGTTATCCTGGAGTTGTGAGGTCTGACAATATTTGTAGCAGCTAGCAGTGGTCAGAAGCTGCAGGTACAGACTGCTTATTGGCTTCTGAACCAAACTGAACAAAAGCATGAATTTTGAGAATATTGGAGCAAACCAGGAGAAGTAGAGGTACTAAATGCAAGCATCCAGAGGGGTGCCGCTGCCTCCCAGTTAGTGTGTGGCCAGTGAGCACATGTTCTCCCTGTGCGTGTGGGTTTCCACTAGGTTTTCTTGTTTCCCCCACACATTAAAACATGTTTCAGGGTAACTGGTTAATTCTCCTTAGGACTAAATGCACCAACAGAACCCTGTGGCCCCGACTGAGGAAGAGGGAAAAGAAAATGGATGTATGGTGTTAAGAGATGTCGAAAACTGCCAGTGAATCGTTTTAAAGCATTATTGTTGTGCTGTTATTACAATGGAAGGTGATCCTCCTCCTCTAGCTCAACCGACTGCTTTAGTCAAAAACTGCACACAAACAAGTCCACAGGGCCCGGTAAAAAGAAGAAGAGCAACATAAGCGAGCACAAAATTCCCTCATTAACAAGCGAGCTTACGCTTTATTTACTGCTACCTCACTCGCAGCCACACATTAGTGTGTTTCCAGCCTGAGCTGTGAGGAGGGAGGATGTTAACACACACGCACACATGCACACACACACGCACGCACGCACGGTGGCACAGTAACGGTTGAGTGAGTCAGACCGCGGCTGGGGGAAGACGAAGGGTTGAGGCAAAAGAGAACAATGGCAAACACAGTTTTTTGATATAGCTAAAGGCTCTAGCACTAATCCACACCTTTATCCATTCAAATTCTGTCCTGCCCCTTAACCCCTTCCCTCTCTCTCTCTCTCTCTCTCTGTCCTTCCAGCCATCTCTTCCTCCTCGGGAGACGTATGGTGCCCGTGTCATTTTGATGCAAATGTGAAATGTGATGAATCTTTGCTTTTTTGTCCCTGAAAGAAAAGCCAGTGCTTTGACTTTGGCTCCGCAGCGAGATTTGAGAATTTTTGAATTTGAGGGTGAAAGGAAATGCTGAGTCAGTTCGGAATATCAAACAGCCAGCAGTCATTGATACATGGATGCAATCAGAAATATTTATTTAAATATACGTTTTGTGAAGAAAGAATGGAAGCAGTGTCTTCATTTTGAAGCTAAATGAATGCAAACACTTACTGGAGCCTTAGACTAAATGCAATAGAGGACATGCTTCGCAGGCCAAGATTAAGTCTGGTTCTGGATACGATTGAACTGGCACATTGTAATACGTAACATTGCCTCAAGAAATAGCCCCTTGATCTGTGGACGGACACATGAGAAGTGGTGAAGTCAAAGAGCTCAAAGGCAGTCTATATAAGTAACATAATGTCTGTTTAAAAGTATGTTTCTTTAGAAACAGACGTGAAGTTGTTCCATGTTTTCATTTGTGGTTTTTCATCTAATGCTTGAAACATGAAATCAGATACATGAGAAAATCCTGCTGCAGTGGTGACTGATGATTCTGTTTAAAACAAAGTCAAATTGTCATCAGGCTAAAAAAAACTGCAGATATCTGAACCGAAACCCAAAATTTAAGCCTGCTTCGCCTCCGCACATGTTTTGCAGCAGATGAGGGGCAATGATGAAGCTGCATTTACTGTGGACCAGCTTCCCCTGGTCCCCGAACTGTAGAAAACCACCAACAGAACTTCAAAAGCACTCGGATTATGTTAAAAGCTATCTTTAAAAAAAAAACAATAAACAATGACAAACATGTTTATGTTGTTCAACAAATAATGTTCCTGAATTACCTACTTCCCCCTGAATAATATCAAGTACATCTGTTTTACTATAAACCGAGTGAATTATTAACATGGTTTTGATGGAAACACAAGACTAATTTGTTATTTCTGAAACCTATTGAACATTAAGTTTACAGAAGATTATCCTACAATATCATTTTTTTCCTAACTTTGATTTTATCAGGTGGCGTAAAGAACAGTAATGTTAATTCAAAAGGCAAAAAAGGGAGAGTATTTTTATTAAATTAATGATTATTATTTAAGCCCTTCATTTAGATACCACCAAGTCTTCGTAGGAACGAGAACTCACCTGCCCAGAATCTTACTGACGCAGCCATGGCTAACCCGGAGCTGGCGTGAGATGTCGCACGGGCGCACGCCCTGATGTGCCAGCTCCACGATCCGCTGCCTCACCACATCGGGCAGCGGGCGCCCGTTCACAAATACACCACCCAGCTGATTCACCCCTCCATGCCCTGCAGACACACATGCAAAAAATACTTAGCAAATGCTGGTGTTTCCTCGTAATGTTAATGTTTGCTCAATATTGTGCTGTTTAAAAATGTGAAAAAATCACAATCAACGTCCCACTGGCCCACACAAATGATCAGAACGCAAACAAAAGCCCCGGAAAAGATTCACTGTTGATCGATTGTGCAAATGCGTCACATTTGTGTAATGAAAAACACTCCTCTGCGTTCCCTGTTAGCATCGTTTAACCGTGAAGCTGTGTCTTTGAACCTCTGTTCCCCTACAGAGTACAATGAGCTTTAAAACTCTAAATAGAGTTATTTAAGAGTTATTCATCATTTACTCAATGATTGAATTCTATTTGAAGGGGCTGCGAATCAAAACAACACACTTAGAGAAGCATAAAAACCTCTGTCGACAGATGCTCAGCACCTTGAGCTCACACTGTACAAAGTAACAAGTGAATCTACTTAAGGAAAACAAGTACATTTAACTCATTTTGTCAGATTAGTTGAATTTACTGGCTTATGCTGTGTTTTCTGAACTTTTTGGTTGATGCAATTACGAAACTAAACAACTTAAGTACACTGCACTTTAGAGCATTGAGTGAGTTCTGCTAAATACCTAACTATTGCAAATACCATGATGATAAATGTTATAAAAGCTCGTTTAATGTATCCCCCCCCCACACACACACACTATAAACAACCATTATATGTATATATGTGTGTACATATACATAGAAAGAGAGCGATTAAACAACCATTTCATGCACACACACACGCACACGCGCACACACACACACACACACACACACACACATTATTTATATATATATTGTATTGGCTGGTTGGAACTCTGTTCTCGTTATTGGTGCAGTGACATCACGGGGGCGGAGCACTGCACCCATATCATTATAAGTGACTAACTCTGTCACTAAGCGTTTGTGAGATTGCTGTTGCAAGAAGTCAGGTTCTTATCGCTCTCGTTGTTCCATACGCCGTTTGTGACAGTCATTGATTTCTCATTGCAGAGTGCAAATAACGACAGTTAAATTAATGCTCAATGTGTCTCAGTGTCTTTGTCAAGACAATCCTAGCTTCCAAGACCACTATATATACATATATAATTTTTTTTTAAATTAAATCTTCATTGTTATCTAATTTGGCATAAACAAGTTGCTTTGCCTTAATAAGGACCTTGTTTTTATCGAACAAATAAATGACCTTGTTGTTGTGAAAACATTCAATAAAACAGAAATTTAAGGTAATCGGTTTGCACACAATTCTCTCGTAATTTGAACTAGTAGATATGTTAAATTAACTTGCTTATTTGAGTTATCCATAATAAGCCTAACTTAAACCTTTAGGTGAGCTAAACTTGTTATACTAAGTTGACTGTACTCAAGTTTTCAAGTAGACTTTGCAAATTAAAAAGTTAACCGAACTTAAGTTATTGTAACTTCATTAACTAAAAAATTATGAATTCATTCACTTGAAACACTAATCAGTTTCCACAGGTTTCCTAAGTAAACTCAACTCATTACTTTTTACAGTGTCAGAGAGGAACAGTGCCTTTCACCCAGCGTGAGCCGCCTGGCCACACCTAGCATTCAAAGTAGTGTTCACAGACAACAAAAAATCATCACTGACTTCTTGTCTACCATATTGGTGTCCATTTAAAACATACGTTTCAGAACTCCTCCGAGACCGATTTAAACATCAACGGCTTAGAAACTCACCGGTGGCACACAATGAAGCCAGTGAGAGAAACCACGGGTCCTATTGGACGGCACTGCTGAAAACCAATCCTTACCTTTCTAAACTTTTGCTGCTGATCTGCTGTTGCCATACACATCACATGCTTGTGCTTAGCAGTGGTGGGCAGTAACAAAGTAATTGCTGTTCGTTGCTGTATTTAAGGAGCTTTTTCATGTATCTGTACTGTACTCAGGTATTTTATAAGTCAAATATCTTACTTTTTAATCAACTACATTTTGCAAAATCAGTCGTTCCTTTTTATTTACGAGTGGATAAAGAACATAATTGGTAAAGCAAGTGCGAGTCACTAATCGGGGTACAGCGGGCACTCTGTTTTGAATTGTTTTGGTTGGCGCTCGGTGGAATCTTCTTAGAGCGAATGCAGTTCAGTGTTCGGTGCCTGTGCCTTAATAAAGGATGGAAGAAACTCCCGAAACTAGTTTCTGTCGCAGTAATCTGATATTTATCCACAGAGACACCTCTACTTTAACTCATCTACTTGCTTTGTGTACTTTGTATACTACTGGTGTTTAGTGAAGTAAAGACACCTGCAGTTAGTAAATAATCCTGATAAGCTTCTCCCAAACCAAAGTTTTCCATGAAATACTGACTACTTAGACAATAATTTGAATGACTTATGCACAAAACATTTTGAAAAATGAGGAGTATGCAAACTGTTTTAGCTGTACTCGTTTCTAGCAAAGAATCTTGATCTCCTCCATCCAAGAGAAGCGAACTCTTGAGTAAGATGACAGCGATGGCGTCCCAGTGTGGAATTACTGTGGTGGGTTCAGTTCCAAGTCAAAATTTGTTCCCATTGTTGCAATTGTATCTTTTCATGGATGAAATGTCCTGCCCAATGTAAACGTTTCAAAGCACCCAGAATCTATATATGTCTGTAATAATATGTGGTGGTTATATCTTTCTAATTAAACGGGAAACAGCCAATTCTTCATCAGGTGTTTGATTCTAACCCTAAGGTTATGATAATTCATTCTCCTGTGTGCCATATGTGCTCCTGGTGGTCACCTAGAGAACTGCACATGAACTCCCCATCTCAGCTTGCAGCGGTACGTACACTGAGGGAGTGCGCCCGGTGTGCTTTGGAACACTGTCGGATGGCTCAACCCCCTTTTGTGAGCTTAGGCTTTTGGATGCCAATTTTCTTTCATTCTTGTACTGTATTTATTCATTAGAATTCAGTATCTTATCATCATTTCTGCGCAGAAGTCTATGTGGTAATCCACTCAATCTGTCATATTAACATACTGATTGCTTCAGAAGGCGAAAGCACACAAACACACATTTACTCACACAAAAGAACCAGGGGCCGTCTCTTAATCCCAGCTACAGGGTAATGGATCTTAAATACATCCGAGCAGGCATTATAAAGCCGCGGCCGATGGCTGGCCTCGTGGCCTGTTCTGAGTCAACTTCCTTCTCTCAAGACCTAAAGATCTAATTACATGACCTTTTCTAAAGACTTCAACTGCAACTCGGTTTAGTTCTGACCACTTTTTGTTCATTTTTATGAAACGTTCGTTGTCCTTTGATTTATTACTTCACTTCTTTTTTTCCAATAAGTTATTGTAATTTGAACATTCCTGCCCAAAGCCAAGCTCCAGGCATGAGACTTGTTTTGCATGAATAGATTTTCAGAATCCTCATTTGGTTTGTAATACAGCACTTGCCAAATGAGTAACTTTACAGTGAAGACCTCTGTTGATTTTGAATATATGGCCGATGGATAAAAATAAGCTGTCTCAGCATTTAATTTCAGATTTATTTCAATGTGAGAAAAATACTTATATAATGTTCCAGACAGATTTGCACTCCTCGTGTGAAATGTGTGTTCGTTTCATCCAGAAGATGAGTGAAATATGTGCTTGAGCCCCTAGAATCAGCAAGATTTCCCAGCAGTTCTTCATATATATATATATATATTGGATGGAAAGATTGTGGAAGAATGTCAGGGACAGTACTGCTGACCTGCACAAGGCAGGAAGGGGCAAACTACCAACGGTTAACTCTGGAAATCTCACCTCGTGGAGTTTCAGTGGTCATTAGGAATCTAAATGATCTTAAGGTAACTGGAATTGAGGAGAGCCTTCACCAGTACATTGAAAATGGGCCATGGATGTGTATTCCAGCCGGACAATGACCCAGAACACGCTACCACAAAAGAAGAAGAAGCACCTGTCGATCCTGGAATAACAAAGTCAGCATTCGGGCCTTGATCCTAAACTATAGGCAGAAAAGAAGCATGTTTGCCTCTAGCCACACGTCACCCGTGGAAAACTGTAATGACTTGTAATAGATCATGGGATAAAAAACCCAGCAAACCTTGGGGCTAGCTACAAGAAACCTCTGTCATCTGAGATTATTTCTGCATGTGTTTTTTTCCTTCTCACAGTTAAAATTAAATGCTGCCAGTAAACTCTGCTTATCTATGGATGCTAAAAAGTTATAGAACAGTTTGAATCGGTTTAAAACATTCCTCTCCTGTTCTCTTCCTTGTAAAATACACAGTGTAATTGTATGTTTGGGTTTAAAGTGTATTAATGGGACTGTCAATGTTTTTGCTTAGTTACAGTTTGGCAACCCATTGATTTGTTAAGCCACGAAAGATTAAATAAAATGCGGAGCATCAATTATTTTTCAAATAAATTGGTTGGAGTATTCCTTGTGGAAAAACAAAATAACAACAAATGAAAACTCTTTTGTGCATCTTATTCACTTTTTCGAGTGTTTCGGCGGAGCACGGTTTCAAGCGCGCAACTGTTTGTTTGAGATTTATTTTCAATAAGTGAAAGAAGCAGAGATTAAACCCTGCGGGCTACACAGATGCGATCTCACCGAGGTTTTTCTGCAAATTCCACCGGCTTAGAAATCGAAATGTTCCCCGAGCTTTGATTAAATTCGAGCCAGGTTCCGTTTAGAAATCGCGAGAGCACGGAGAGACATCCCTGCTCCTCCATCCAGAAAATAAACCCGATTAGAGACGCTGCTCCATTACGATCCGCTATCGGCCGCCGCGATTAAAGCGAACGCGAGCTGAGCGCCGGGAACGAGACGTGACTCCCAGAGATCAGGAGACTTTTACCGGGCACACCACCTGCCCGGCCCCGGAAGAACAGCGAGCGGGAATGAAAGCTCCTGCCGTTCAAACAGAGACGCTCCTCTTTCCAAAAGAACCGCAGGGAGCTTGTTTATAATGTACATTCCACATGCGTACACTTTTAATTAAAATCGAATTTAAATTTAAAGTTTACATTTAAATAAAGCTTAGGATATTGACGGAAATGAAACATCACACTTTACGTGTTCTAACTAATTATTATTATCACAGGAGTTTATACTGATCAAGATCTTGCATGTCATAAATATTACAAATATTCAGCTTCATTTTATTATAATAATTACAACAACAATGATAATAATATTAATAATAATAATAATTATTATTATTGTTATTATTATTATTATTATTATTATTGTTATTATTATTATTATTATTATTATTATTATTATTATTATCATCATCATCATCATCATCAGAATAATAGTAATTGCACAAACTAAATTAATTAAAAACGAGCAAGAACGAAAAATAATATTTCAGCCAAGCTGTGCAGTATACAATTAAATAGCAATGAGTCTGATTATTCGATATTCGCGTTGTTATGATTTTTATTTTATGTTAAAAAACTATTAGGATTTCGCTCACTTAAAACAACAAAAAAAAACTACATCATATTTATCTCGAGCTGCAATTCGTCGTTTTCCTCCTAGAGAATGCGAGAGATGTTTTAAGGCCAACTCCTGGTTTTTGAATATTTTTTTGTCATATTTTACACCTTTTACATTCAGCGCGAGGCTTTTGGGAAAGCAGCTAAATTGCATTAATATTCATAAGAAAGATTAAACGAGTTGAATCGTCTGAAATCTGTCCCTCAGATAAACTTCATCGGTGGAGGTTTGTTCCTAAAAACCTGTTCCAGGAACAGTGGACTCTTGAGGCTCGCGCCGTTTGACATTTTCGTTGTAATCGTTTTATCCCCGGATTGTGTCGAGATAGTGTGGAGGAGAGGAAACCTGATTCGTTCTAGCTTCTGCTCAGTGTATACATACATCTAATCCACCGTTTCATCCACCGTGCCACGGATGCTGACGCGCGCGCATAGATGGAGGTATTTGAGTTTGGTGATGGATATGCTTGTATTCATCGAAGAGAGACGACTGGTATAAAAAAAGAGAAAACGAAAGAATAGAGGAGGGAGAGAGTGAGAGATGGAGAGGGAGAGGGAGAGAGAGCGAGAGAGAGAGAGATCACAATGGTATTTTCAGGGGGCATAATGCGTGATTGACAGCTCCTATGTTTTGAAAAAGTCACGCCGATTTTTACATTTTTCTTTCACGTGTTGAATTTCTTTTGCTGCAGCCAATTCATTATCATTTGTACTCGTTAATAAAACATATCTTCGCGCTGATTATGATTCTTTATTAAGCAGAGGACGTGTTGAACTAACATGGCAGCTAACGAGAGAAGGGCCCCCGTCATTGTGGGGGACCCCGGTGTCCGCCATGCATGTCACGAATGAGTGACCCCATGTATCCCTGGCACAGAGAGAGCAAGTGGAGCTTTAGTTTTCTCCTCACCAGTGGCCTCCTTGCAGCCAGCCTCGAGCAATGTGTTTAAATACTGCAGAAGCAAAGCTCATCATCGGTTCAAGTTCAGTGTTCGGTGTCCGCGGCCCGGAGCTGGCCTTGGCCGAGCACTCTTCCCCCTCTCCTCCCCAGGGGAATAGAAAACAGAAAGCCCTAACAAAGCCACCCGGTTCCCTTTGAGATCAACTCTCCAAATAAATGGTTACACAGCAAAATCCCCTTTTCGGACATTCATCATCACCATATTTATATAGAAATTATTCTGTAAACTTTTTTCTATTGTTTGATGCCTATATCGACTCTTTAAAAGGAAACATTGTGCTGAAAAGAAGAGCAGGAAACTTACTGTGCATCGCTGCGAACGGATCGTGTTTGCAGTGGATTTCCATTGGGGGCTATAAACAGGCTCCCTCGTTCATAAAACAGCAAAAGAAATGATTTTCTGTCCTGTTGATGTGCTTCTCTCAAGGGGTTGCGTGAACAAACCAGTCCGTTTCCCGTTTCTTCTTCTGACTCGTTCAGCTGTCCAAATAAACTTTGGAAAATGAAAGAACCGCCTGCATTTGACGTCCTTCGTCCTTCGAAGTCAATGCAACGAATCAGAAATAACAAAGTAACTCATCCATAATGAATCAACAAAAATGCAAAATGTCCAGCGCACAGCCGGGGAAGAGAACGGCTTCCGTGGCCCCTGCCGAGGCGTCCACAGTGCGAAAATTCAGAAAGAAAAGAAAATTCTCTAAAAACGTCCTGGTGATCAATGTACTTTCAGCCCGGAGTCTTCTTGGGCTTTGGATGAAAATACTGGACTCTGGTTCCCAGCTCTCGCCCCAGCGCCGGTGACCCGTGAACTGTGAGTGAAGCGCGTCTCTGCCAGGGCTCTGGTGGGAATCCTGGAGAGCTTTCTGACTTCCGAACATTCAGCGCATCTTCCTCCGAATCTGTAGATTGCGACCTTAAGGGAACAAGAAATGCAGACAACTCCGACGCCGCGAAGGGTCCGCACAATGGACTGGAATTATTAAAAATGGCATGGTATGAACGCCGAAGCAAACCGATTCCCGAAGTTAAGCAGGAAGTGAGGCATTGCGATTGTTCGAGGCACCGAAAAACAGGCTTTTGTCAAGTTTTGAAGCCGCCGCCGCGTGCGCAAATATTTCCAAAGAAAGTGACGGAATCTATCTTTATGCTCCGTTCCGGCCTCAGTCCCCGTCCCGTGTTGTTCCTGACACAGTGCTCCGGTGCTGAGAAGCGGTGCTCGAGCGTCTTGCCGCGGGAAGCGCGCAGCAGCTGTTTCAGAACCCGCTCTGGTGTGGACAGCGCCAGAGGCTCCGGCACTGAATCTAGCGGCGAGCCCGAGCGAGCCTGTCTGTCACTCAAGAACCGTCCTCCTATCCGAGCCCGGCACCTCTGCCGTCACACTAGCCCCGAGCTCCGCTCACAAACACGCTGCAGCGATTGGCCGCCGCCGGGCCCGTACCAGAGTCACGTGCTGTCCCAATTGTGTTTCGACAAATAGCGACGCGCGGATCGAAGTCAGTTTCCCGGCTTTGCGTATAGCCCATTTCTTCAATTAATTAAAGGAAAATTACATAGTCGAAATGATCATTTTCCTGTCTTTTCAGGCGTCCAATTAAGTCAGAATATCATTACAGCGCCAGAAATCAATTAGGCTGTATGAACAGGCCTTTATTAAGAGTTATACAATACAAAATACTTCTAAACCTGACATAGAATGAACAGATTATTTACCGTATATTAAAACAATGATTTTTTTTGTTACTCAATATGTAAATCATCCAACTAACACAATTTTTTGTTTTAAATGTTGAAAACGAAATGTTTACTATTTACATCACTGAAAAAAACGAATATTTTAAAAAAGGAATGCACAAAATAATTAATTTCCATTTGTCGGGGATAAATATGCTAACTGTATTTGGAGGGCTCGCTGCATAAACAAATATTGGAATTAATATTATATATAACATTTATTTTCTAAGTTTAATAACAATAATTACAAACAATGGAATGCGTGAATTCAAAGTTCATTTAAAGTGGGCAAAATGTTTATTTCGATAAAAGTACATGTAATATAAATATGTATACATGTTTATTTATCCATAAATGCTTACATCAATAATTAATTAAACATGTGCTTGTTTTACCTTTTTCTAATTTATTTTCACGTCGCAATTCGGGACATCCAGAGAGAGAGAGAGAGAGAGAGAGAGAGAGAGAGAGAGAGAGAGTTCGCCTCGACTTTCTCCTGCAGCATTTGGACTTGAGCGGAATTTTCCGATTTTCGTGGTGGATCCAAGCAGCCACGAGAGGGCGAACCCTATTGGTTTCATGTGAGGATACTGTCCCCAGCCCCCAGCACTCCCGGACAGTGTTCATTATCGCCACCATGCACTTCTGTTTTTGAAAATAGTTTATAACAACACACTTGCATCTGATTGTATGAAACTTCACTGGATCAACACTTGCATTATAGTGAACTCTGTGGTTCAAGCTTTCCGCACATTTTCCGCCACGTTTCATTTTCTTTTTTCAACTATGGCACACATTGTGAATATTACTTCTGTCCTTACGTATATTTTAGGAACTGGGCTTGTAGCACATGATTGCCAGCTTTTGCTTGGTGTGTTTATGATCTATGCGCACAAAGAACCGTCGAAACGGAGCAGACGAAAATTTGAAATCACTTTGACATTTTACAAAGGTTGCTGTTTTCCAAAGAAACATAACTTAAATTTCAACATTCCTCTTAATCCTTTCAGGACTTTGTTTAAAATTGAAAAGCTTAGTGTTTGGAGCCAAAGTTCTGTAAATTTTAATTCTCTAGTGAAATTACATTTAATTATTTCTATAAGAGACTCAAGCCATTCCCAACAATGCGGATCACTCTTGCACTCAGAACCTTCCTAATAAACTTTTGTTGGGTCATATGTATTTGGTTAGACATTTATATTATATTATATTATATTATATTATATTATATTATATTATATTATATTATATTATATTATATTATATTATATTATATTATATTATATTATATTATATTATATTATATTATATTATATTATATTATATTATATTATTATATTATATTATATTATATTAATTTGCATGTTATAAGTGCCCCATTACCAGTTTTTGTTAGTAGTGGTGTAATTTTTATGTATTCAAAAGTAAAAATTACCCATAAATACTTTAGTGTTGAGTTATACAAAGCTCTGCATTTTTAGTTGATGATATGTATCAGATATTATATTAACTTTATGGGAAAACAGAGATGCTATAGGACGTTGTGTTCGAATTCAAACCTAACACTCAAAACAATAGTGGATAAATAAAGCCCAACATCTTCTGTTTTGGCTTCCTCCATCGGATTCATTTAGTAGCTTGATACTGAGTATTCAAAATAAAGAGTAAGTTATTTAAATACAAATGCCCACAATTCTATAAAGTATGTAAAAAGATTAAAATAATAACAACTATCCAAAATTTTGTTCCAAAACAACAACAACTACAACAACAACAACTACAACAACAACTACAACAACAGTGAAGTCAGTGAACAGTGAACATTCACGTGAAGTACCGAGAACCAGAATCTAACCCATCCGACGTTTTCCTATTGGCGTCTTTCATTGGTCCATTGTGACGTACATACGGAAATGTTGCTGCCTAACACTGGCCAGATTGAGCGCGTTTTGATTCTTTGACAACAGGCTCGTTTTTAAAGGTTTCTGTTGCAAACCAGCTTTAAAGAGCCAATTGTTTGAAAGTCAATACCATATCACGATTCAACATCATCGAAAAGGTGAATTTCATGAGGTGCACTAAAATAGAGTTGTTTTGGTTTCATGGGTTCCATGTGATCAGAATCTGTTCACTAAGTCTATTCATATATATATATATGGACACATTTTGATTCCATGGAACTGATGCAAACGAAACGACTGCATAGTGTTCTGATTGTTTTGTCTTGCCTTTGGATTTTAATATTTTGACTCTTTTGTGGGAAAAGACGCCAATTGAACTGGTCTTGGGCCTAAAGATGGCAGACGCGCGCGTCCCTTTGATATCTCGCGAGTAAACCTTAGTGAGCCCCATTCCAGGTCCCCTTGATTTTTAATGTCAAAAGATGCATGCGCCATCTGAAAAAAAGGCTATATGTCTCACATAATTTACTTGACATCAAGCTGCATGTGCGTATTGACAACGTGTCAGATGTGTAGGAAATGTATTTCAGCAATTAAGAGCAGAAAACAAAATTGGCCCTACCCGACCGTCCGATGCGCAGAGATGGACCCTTTTGGTCCAAGTCCATGCTGGGGCTGAAGGCTGGACAGTGGGATGAGCGGGTGTGTGTGTGTGGGGGGGGGGGGGGGGGTATTGCTGCTTCCTTCTGCCAAACACTCTGTTGCTCTTCTCGCTGCCTTTTTTTGTTCGACGAATAGTTTGAAATAACGTGACTCTTCCGCTCCCTGTTGAGCCGTTGCAATTGTTCAGTGGAGTGAGACTAAACGTTTTAGGGGAAAAGAGACTCTGAAGAAAAGCGTGAAACGATTATGGGGCAAAGTCAGGAAAGAACCGCTCTCTCTCTCTCTCTCTCTCTCTCTCTCTCTCTACCTCACAGTAAAACGCTGCCGTGAATTTACAGTAAATTTCTAATTTATACGCAAGTATTCTCATAAAGCTGTCACGGGCTTTATATCTTTGTATCTTTTTGTGTCATCTCCACAAGTGCTTATGTTTGAGTGCACAAAACATATACACATCATGTTTTTAAGAAGGTAATTAAAATTATTCAACAGTTATTTCAGTCGGCCAATGATTTCTATAAGAATAAGAACACTGTAAACTGTTTAAAACATACATTCAAAGGCTATACATAAATGAAGTTATATTTGTGAAATGTATACTTTAGCAACTTTACATTTAAATATTGTTGACACGTGTTAATATCTATTTAGTATTATTTGTGTACATTCCAGCACAGCCTTATAAGCTGTAAAAAATGTACATTTAAAGAAAATATTGGAAGCTGAAGCGCCAGCAACATGTTCATATATATATATATATATATATATATATATATATATATATATATATATATATATATATATATATATATATATATATATATATATATATATATATATATATATATATATATATATATATATATATATATATAATTTAAACGGTAAATACCAATTATAAAAATTGCGTTTATAAAATATAATGTTGTGTTAATAAACGTTCATTTACTGTACACTTTTTGCTTTTGGAAGCTATGGTCTGAAAGATCTTTAGAAAAAGCCCCCGGTATTGCTCGAAAGATACGAAACATTATCTTTGTTATTGATACATTAAAAAACCTTAAATGTGTTTAATATTACTTCAAACAAAACTCAGATAAAAAAGAAAAAAAGCAAGTCAATTAAGTTTGGACGGAAAAAGTATTATACATTATATATATACACACTTATTTAGCTATACTGCTAAACTTTTTTATTGTATTTACTAATAAAATTATTTTATTAATAATTATTTAAAATACTAAATAAATATATATATATATATATATATATATATATATATATACATATATATATATATATATATATATATATATATTCTTTTTTCTTAAGACTTCATTTGTTTCACTTAAAATCATTTAACATTTGTTAACTTAACAGGGCAATCAGTTAAACAAGCTTTCCTTAAATACAGTTTACCTATAACTTCAGAGGTACAAATGATGTAATTTTAATTATTCATTCATTCATTTCCCAACCCGATTATTCCCTTCTGGGGTCACGGGGGTCTGCCGGTGCCTATCTCCAGAGCACATCGGGCGAGAGGAGAGGGTACACCCTGGACAGGTCGCCAGCCCATCGCAGGGCGACACACATTCACACCTAAGGGGAATTTAGATTATTCAATTAACCTAACCACATGTTTTTGGGATTGCTGTAACAAATCTCAATAGAAACCAGGCGCTTATAAAATGTGTTTCATTAGGAGTTGAAAATGCAGCACATTTTTCAGATTTTGTAAAAGAATCAGCATGTTTTAGGAAATACTGTATATTTTAAATGCTACAATTTTACACGAAATGAAGTACACATTATTCCAGCTGCAAATTTAACACATTATATTCTTGTGGTTAGGTGCGGCACTCTGTTTTCGATCACAAAAAGAAATATGCAGAATTCGGTTTATTTGATTAATAATAATAATAATAATGTGCACCTGAGCGCATGCGCTGGACGCCGACAGCGAAGTCGCGAGGTTCACGGGCGACAGACACAATGCGCGAGAAACAATACTCTGACCTTTCCTCGCAACTACAAACACAGCTCCTCATAAAGCCGTGTTCCATTCACAGAGGGCCGCGGGAGGGGGCGGGGGGGGGGGTGAATGAAGCTTTAGACCTTATTAATTTAACACGGAGTGGCCCGTGGCTTGTTTCAGATCATTTTGGCCCAGGGGTCAAATGTTTAATTACACTATTTTCGCGCGTGGCGGCTCGTCGAATTCATTTGCAATAAGCGGGACGGTATCTAGGCTAAATTTCCCGCGCTCCTCACGCTCCGTGCAGGTGGTTGTTGTCACGGTGACCCGAGGAGAGGACGAGCCGCATCGCTACACACGACTCTCCGCTGCAGGATCAAAGGCCAGCCTTGTCCGACACAAAGTTACAACCGCGTCCCCTCTTTCCCTTTGTCCTTCCACATCAGCTCCTTTAACCGAGATTCCTTTCCCACTCACCCGTGCAATCAATGCTAGGTTTTTAAACTAATGTGCAGACTTCCTGCCGGCTTTCTTAATCAAATATTCGATGAAAGAGCACTAAAATGAACCTGATTTTAGGCCATCTAGTTAATCGAGAATTAGGGTGCTAACAGAAAAATAAAATTAGGACGAATAACAAAAACAAAACCACCTCACCGCTTTTTATAGTCACATTCTAAGCAGACGATAAAATAAATAAATACACAATGTAATTTTAGGCCTAATAGTCTTCATGTGAATGTAGAAAAATAAACTATTTCCTTAATGCGTTATGCATTTAACTTATATTCTCCCTCATGCAACATTAATGTGATGTGATTGGGAAACGCGCTGTTTCGGTGCCCTTCTTAATTGAATTAATAAAGCGAGCTAATTAAAGCCCGAGAGTTTTCGGGAAGTGATATTTTGGATGCCCTCCTGAAGCGGAAAGAATCAGTTTTCACCGAGACGTAGAAGTAGAAACAAACAATTAAAACCAAAAGCGAACAAATCCATAGAGAAAATCCAGAGCTTCTGCTTCCTTCGAACTCTTACTTTCAAAATGTTGCATACAATGTAATACACAATGCCTACAAGCTCCCGAAAACAATCGAAACAAACAAAGAAATAAAGTTTCCTGTCTCAGTTTTCGGAGCTGTTCGGTCGCTTTCAAACGATTTTTATTAGAAATATGCACAACACAAATTGCAACTACAATAATCAAACGAGCCCACAGTTCGTTCCGGATGTATATAATATGAATTATTAATGTTAATGTACTAATAGTTTTGCAAATTTGTGTTAGTTATTCATATAACTATCTGCAACATCAACGTGTAAAGCCACCTATAAGAAAAATAAATAAAAATATTATTCTGTAAATGTTTAATTTCTACAGTATGATACCCGTCTGCGCTTGGGTTACATTTACCCAAATCAATCGTCTGACTTTCAAATGTCCTCTACAGATCAATAGTTGATCAAGGACCTCTCATCTCAAAACTGAAGGTGTTGCCATGCTGGTGGCATCAAAAAAAATGAACGCCATCGCCTTCAGTGGAAACATTTATTCTTTGCACATCAAAGGCACTATTAAGAGTCTAGCCTCAAACTCTAATCTTATTGAAAAGCTTAGAGTGAGCTAAAGGTTTGAGTTGTCTGAAAACTTTAATCTGCAAAGAAGAGTGACAACAAAAATGCGGCCTGTGAATTCCAAAAACAATTGTGCTTAGGAAAAGTCAAGTACCCCTAGTGCAAATTAGCATTTCAGGTATTTTATGGTGATGTTACCCAGCCTGCCAGTGTCAAAATATGTGTTCCAGTTTTCTTTTACAGAAAATGTATTAGTTTTTAAGTGAATTGTGCACATTCAGTATTTAATTTTGACACTACACTCCTGTTATGTATACAGGTGCAACATGATTTCCAAACATAAGTTTGGTATTCAGCCAGATTCTGCAGCTCAAGGGAATGATGTAATAGAGCGATTTTATAGAGCGCTTGATTCAAACTCTAAACATGAAGAAGCGAAGCCCTCAGCAGGAAGGGGTGCCCAGAGATGTCTTTTGTTTTTGTTTCAGACAGCATGCCATGCTCAATCTGTTCGCGGATGTTCTAAATGTTAGGATTATGATCGAAGAGCCAATGTCATCAATTTATATCAGGACGGTAAACCGAGGAGAGGAAACCGGAAAGTATAAACGTCTTAAAAAAACAAAACATTTCAACAAATCATCTGGTATTAACCAAGGCTATAGTCTTTATATTTAAAAACAAAAATGTAGGTCAAGTTTGTCAGAACAAAAATGAAACAAATAAACCAAAACATTCATTCGGGTTGGCTGCCCCTCCCTTTATTTTTGAAGCACTCCTTTGACGCGTAGAGCTGGATTCCATAAAAAAGCCATTCTGTTTGTATAGAGAACCCAAATAGACTTATAACTTTCACCGTCATGATAATTGTATGCTCAAATATTGATCACAGCGCAGTACGGGTCGACGTTACACTTGAATAACACACTGAAAGTGCGGGCTGTGCGTGGACACATCATCAGCTATATAAATGCAGGGCTGGGTGAAGATGGTCCTTTGGCTTCATTTCCCAAATGAAAATCTTCCTCATGCAGAACAGCCATGTGGAATCAGATATTGCAAACGGAAGACCTGCCTCCTCACCGCTGTCTCCATCTTAAACACTCCACTGGCTTGAACTTGTGCAAATGAACCAACACACAGACGCTTCCCCCTTTCGCTTTAAAACAATAAGAAGACGACACGTGCGTTCAATTTCTGTGGAGCAGCCAGGCATTCGTTTTTCCAGCCGCAATCATGTGCTCTATCCCAACACAAGCTTCATGTAGTGGATTGTGGCTTCATTTAGAAATGTAACCTTTGGAGAGAAAAGCATCCTCTGGGTTGATGGCCTTTTCTGACACTGACACGCATGGAGACGT
The DNA here is from genome assembly GCA_007224835.1 of Danionella cerebrum. NCBI lineage: Eukaryota > Metazoa > Chordata > Actinopteri > Cypriniformes > Danionidae > Danionella > Danionella cerebrum. Next base: position 360,830 of record SRMA01026928.1, read on the forward strand.
CTGTAGAATCAGATGGCATTTCCATGATTCCAGTATCTCGTCCTGATAAAACTAAGTTTTAGTAATGGCCAAAACATGTAATATCCCCAACGATCTTCCAACCCAATCTTGTATTTGTGCCTCCTGCAGCAACGCTATCTCCGTGGGGAAATTGTTATAATACTCAGCACAGAAACCGATTATTTCTTTTGCAACTTTTGAACTCAAAAGAGATCAAAACCCTTTCACAAGGTTAAAGGCCATTTTACAATCAGTTGGATGATGGTCCTCAACCACTTGAATGGAAAAGTGCTCAATATGGAAAACACTGTATGGAAAACACCAGAACCCTAACCCCCTCGAGTTTAAAATGGATGAGGTGAGAGAGAAAAAGGCACAGAAAGTAAATTTACATTTGCAAAACACTCTTGCTTCGTCTTAAAGAAGTAAATCTCACTATGTGATGAATTCTCCTTGACTCACTGGTGACAGCGCCAACTGCCTGTCGGGGTGACCGCAAGGCTGCCATTGACAGGTGCACATGCGCACACGGGACTTCCTGAAAATTGAGCCAATGTGAGCCATACTAAAATAAACTTAACACAACAACAACAACAACAACAACAACAACAACAACAACAACAACAACAACAACAACAACAACAACAACAACAAAACTATTGAACTTTGATCACTGTAGAAAATCTTTGGAAGGAACTGTAACTTCCTCCAAAATTCTAAGAAGATATATAAGGAGGAGTGGGCCAAAATCCCTCCTACATTGTGTGTAGAACTACTGGAACCCTTTGACCTTTGTAATGGTTAATGAAGGCTTCTGAACCAAATGTTAACATTTTTACTCGAGTGATCAAATATTTTATGCAGCAGCAATTCTTCTGGGTACATTGCACACAGTTTTTGAAGGAACAAAAAAGTACAGGTTATAATCCAACAAAATCCCCAGTTTCGAGCAAGTGCAGCTATTAGATTTGAAGCTTGTTTGATGGTAAAATGCATTTAAACCAAATATTATTTTCATTTAGATATTTTGTTTACCTCGAATTTTGTAAATTCACACGTAAACAAACATTTATATTTTCAAAATAATTCTATGTTTTCTGTATTTTTTCACACCCGCCTACAGCCTTTTCACAGTACTGTATGTTAATTGATTGACAGATTATGTCAACAAACATTTAGAGCAACGTTCCAGATTTAGCGCTGCTTTCCCCGGAGTGAGGTATAGTTGGCCAACCATTTAGACTTCCCGGGGACTCCGGAAGTTCGCCTCCTGTGCTGCCAATCGGAACTTTATAAACAGGTTAGACGTTTCTTTAGTTTCATTCTAATCCCGTTAAAACATGTTTACGTGTTGCGGTAGAGGTTACGAGAATTTAAACGCCGATCGGGAATGGTTATGTTTAATACTTCCTCACCGGCTGCTGAGGGCACGGACACACGTGGGTCTAGCGCGGAAGCTAATGGTTGCTAACGACAACAACAACCGTAACTCGCCGTAACGGAGCTATTGTTACTTTTGAATAATACGTATCTTATCGCTTAGTGTTTTCTTTTTTGTCAACTAGGGCTTTTAGTGTTTTAAGAAAATAGTGTTAGAGGCTGTATTTCAAATTACTTGTTTCATCATCGTTACAGAAATCGGTAAACGTCAATTAAATGTGAAAACCGTCATCTTCTGACTCTTTGATCTGGTGGCCAAAAGTTTCGGTGTTATTGTGTAACGTTTATTTAAAGGTATGGTACAATACATTATACATAAACCATAAATAAAAAGACGATTGGACTGATGCAAGTTATGTTTTTATTTGAAACTGATATTGGGTTGTCCTGTTTGTTGATTGTTAGCTTGTTGTGCTTTAAATTGAGTCAAACGGGCTGGTCGAAGTATTTCAGAAACTGCTGCGCTACTGGGATCTTCAGACAGAACCATCTCTAGGGTTTACAGAGAACGCTCAGAAAATCTCCAGTGAGCAGCAGTTCTCTGGGAGCAGATGCCAAAGGTCCAAAGAGAATAACCAGCCTGATTCAAGCTGATAGAAACTCAGACTGGTTTCCTGAACGTGAAGATGATTCAAGAAATCCTCTCTGAAGAAAAATTGGGGTCCAACCCGGTGCTAGCAAGCTGCAACTAATAAAGTAGTCCCAAAAAAGGCCGGCAGAGTGAAGCCAAATGTTCACCCCCCCTTGTGGCTGGCTGCAGAATGGTCTCTGCCCAATGCAATTGGAAAAAGCCAAACTTTAAAAGTTATTTCCTCAGAATTTATTACACAAGGTTTTGACACAAACAGCTGTAATTATTTTCAATAGTTTCTATACAGTGAAAACACGTAAATATTTTTTTTTTCTGGGCTCAAATTTATTTTCATGTGGTTCAGGATGGCTCAATTTTCCCCCCCAAAAAACTAGGCGGGGCCATGTGATAAATGACAGAGACACAGAACAGAGCTGACTGACCACTGGCATCACGTCGTGAGGAAGATCATTTATGCTGCCAACGAATTCTTGTTTAGAATTACGAAATAAGTCGTAATTAATTTAGATTTATATGTTGATAAATGTTTGTTATTTCGGCTTTCCTGTGGCTCAGTGGCTTTCCTGTAGCTCAGTTGGTAGAGCATTGCGCTAACAACGCAAAGGTTGTGGGTTCAAATCCCAGGGAAAGCAAGAACTGACAGAAAAAAATATGTTCATTCAAATGTAAGTCGCTTTGGATAAAAGCATCTGCCAAATGCATAAATGAAAATGTAAAAAAAAATGCACTTATTGGATTTCATTCTTTACCGCTAGGACATTCCTTGAGATGTTCCCTGTGAATCTGAATCTGGAGCTGGAGGACCAAGAGGATGAGTTGTACAAGGACGAGGAGGATTCGTGCTGGTCTGAGGCCGACAGCGAGCTGGAGTTCCAGCTTTATTCACAGCTGCACTATGGTGAAGAAGTCCAGGAGGACTCCGCCACCCCTCTGACTCAAACATCTGGGCACCCTTTAGATCTTATTGTGATTGACTCAGGCACAGATGTCATCACTATCTCAGACACCACAGAGGAGGAAGAAGAAGAAGACAGTGTGTGCACTAAAAAAAGCCAAAGGCCAAAAGGTTGGAACAGGAAGTTTCAGCACCCCATCTCAGCTCCGCATGCTCCTACAGGGGCAGTTTCTCAAGATCGTGTTGTGGTGGTGGATTCAGATTCAGAGGAGTCTGCGCTTTTGGAGGATGTGGATGAAGACAGTGACTCAGATGGAGTGGAGAAATGGATGATCCTGGGAAGAGAGAAACAAGCTGGAGATGAGAGCATCCAGCTGAACCTCAGCGTGCCTCTCGACTCGGAGGAATCAGGTAAGGGACATTTTCATAACTTCATGACACTCACACTGGCCAAATTACATGGATATTGGAAAAAAAGAGAAAAGAACATTATTATTTTCAATTTTTGATCCATATTCAGAACAGTAGGTTTCTATAAATGACACATTTCAGGGCAGCTGTGGTGGCCAGAACTTTACCCCAACTTCTACGGGTTATGACTGTATTCGTTCGTCTTCTATCCGCTCGTTCCCTTTTGGGGTCACAGGGATTAATTTTTTTGTCTGGTTTGTGGGGTAAACCTGAGTACCTTGAGGAATCCCACGCAAGCACAGGGAGAACTTGCAAACTCCTTCCAGGAAGGTCACCTGCAAGCCTCGAACCGTCAACCTTCTAACTGCAAGGTGCTACCCACTGTGTCACCTTGTAGCCCTAGCATATTTGAAATTCTAATAATGTTTATGGTTTATTACTGTCTCGTTTACAGGAAAGAGACATTATTTTGACATTAAAAATGGTACAGGTATGGTAACAATGTAATTTAGCATTAATTCGCTTTTTTCAGTGTACCTTACCTGTGTATCAAACTAATACCCACAGCCAATGTCTGATGTTTTTAGGATAAAGCCGCTAATCAACCCAAGTACCTCATCTGTGTCAAATCTGAGGAAAGGCACTGAGCATGTGCAGCTCTGCCAGCTCCTCGGGCGCACCTTGGGTCGGCACTCGGTATTTATTGCTCATATCACTATTGATCATTGGATAGATACGTGTATATTGTTCTCATTATTTTTAACATGAATGGTTATGGGCTGGCAGTGCGGCACACAGCAGTCTGTTGATATGACGGGTCTATTTTGTCTCATGGAAGAATTCTCACAGGGAGCACCCGCTGACCGTCTCCATGTATTGCTTGTCATGTGCAAGAGCAGATTTGGTGCTGATGATGCTGATAGAATTGCAGTGGGAAAACGGTGACTCTAAACGGTGACTTTATGTTGTGTAATAATGTCAGTTCCTCATTAAAAACGCACCTGAATCGTGACTTTGAATCATTTATGAATATTTCAGTAATCCTTGAATCTCCTGCGGTAGCCATCGTGGGGTGCTAAAACGATGTCTTTTGCATAGCTCCGCCTCTGTCCCCTGTCTGCTGCTGCACCGCTCCTCCCCTCAAGCTCCGGCAAAGACTCTCGTCTACGGCTGAGGGAGCTACTGTTAGCAACGAAGTGTCAATGAAGCTCCTCGTTCACAGGGCTTTTCTCTATAGTTCTCCGGATTACAACATGACTTCTACAAGGAGATGTATGTTTGGATGCCGGGGAGAGAACCCTCTCTTTACGCTTCCCAAGGATGACACGCTTCGTCAAAAATGGTTAAAAAGCTTATGTATTATTTCACAGCAAAACATAGTTTCATTATGATGCATATTTTTAATTTCCCAGTAAGATACTGCCACAAAATGGTGTACATTTACAAGAGGATATTTACCAAGCAGACGCGTCTTGAAAAAGTCTCTGTACTTGCTCCGGTTCCGCCGAAAACTCACTTTCTGGGTCAGACGTAGGATCGTGTGCATAGTGTTGTACAATATCCACCGCTGCCATTTTGCAAAAACATGATTTTAATGTTTTACTTTGAAAATGTAGTGGTGCTCTTAAAATGAAAACAAACGGTGGTCGTGCGCATGGACTATGACACACTGAAGGGGGCATGTTGGAAAGAAGGAGGGGGCTCTTAAAGAGACAGGTGAATATCAGGGCGTTATGTACAGCCAAGATGCCAAGCCAAATTTCTATGAGGTTGTTTATGACAAATACAGCGATTACAATCCAACTGTAGGTGAAATTGTTACTTGAGTGTGCGATAAAACAATATGCCTGAAAAACATATAATACCCCCCCAAAGAAAAAAAAAAAGGATTTGTTGCGCTCGTGGCTAGTGTTTGGGCGAAGACATTTATTATTTAACAATTTTGTTTACTCTTTTTAAATCATAATGCCCACAGAAACTTTCCAAATGACCCTGAGCAAAATTTGGGTATTTTGGCCTGATGACAAGCACAGAAGGGTTTGAGTGGCTGGCGAAGGGAACCATCCTCACCTTGATCTGTTTGCTTAGAATCAATGCAGAAAAGGTTTTGGAGTTTCTGGCTCCTCATAGACCCTCGCCAGAAGTAAGCCATTACTACACAAATGCCGCGAAATGGCCTCTAACAATACGTCAAACGGCTCAGAGAAAGGTATTTGGATTGTCTAGACTAATATTTAACCTTTTGGCCACAACAGTAAACATTTGGAGAGAAGACAACAAGGCCTTAGCTGAACAGAGCACCATCCCCATGGTGAAGGAAAGGAAACTTGGTCAGAATCGATGGAAAGATCAATGCACCATATTCTCAAATAGGGCTGGTTGGTTTGAACAAAATTTTTTTAGTTCAGATTTTAGCTTATAATTGTTATTTTTGCTCTCCTAGTTCACTGAGGGGTTTGTACAGTAAGAATGCTCAAACATTACCCATAAGAGATTTTACAATGAAGGGTACATTACTTGCTTCATAAAATAAATCATAATAGTTTGTAGAAAACACACACTATACTATTTAATATTTTTTTTTTATTTTGTATTTTTTTAACCGTGTCTAGTCCTGCTCAAATGCCATCACATGGGAGAGTAGATTAGAGCCCGGCCCAGGCCCGACAAGCTCATCAGAATTCTCAGCCGAGCCCGATGTATTTATTTATTTTTGTAATCCTAGTACACATCTTATAGCGATAAAAATCATTCAGTGTGGTTTTAGTGCCTACGTTATATTTTGTTTTTCTTTCTTTATTAATTCAGAAAAATGTTTAGTGCACTTTTTGTTTGATAAATTTAAGTTTCTGTTTGTTTGTTTATAAAGACGAAAGTGCGGCTAGTGGCTGATGGGGAGCTGACTACGTTTAATCAACTTAACCTCTCAAATCAAACTCGGCTTGCTTGCAATAAAATCCAAAGATAAAAAAAATAAAAATTAATAAATTCTAACTCTAAGCAAATAGCTGTGTTCGTTTAAACGTTTATTATTAACAAACACTAATAATGGCGGACAGCTGAGTATTTGACCAATTTAGCTTCTCAAATCGAAACTTGGGTTGCTCGCAACAAACCCAAAAATACAATAATGTAATAACAATAATAATACAAACAAACACATCTATGTTTTAGTTTATTATCATTTTTTGGTATTTATTATATCATTTATTATACATTTTTAAAGTGCAACATGAGTGCACACTAGAGTTTGGCGATTCTACGCTTTATGTTCTCCATTTTCTGCACGTGATGTGAATCGTGGGCGAGCGAAACCCGTGTGCTTAGGCGTGCATGCCAATGCGCGTGATGGGTATATGTCAGACTCCACGTGGTAGGTAAAATGTCTTTCGATATTTGTTTTACCATCATCTAGTTCTTAATTAATAAACGTGAATATATAAAAGTAAAGAAATATATACTATAAATGTGAGTATATATATATATATATATATATAGACACAGACAGACAGATAGTGGTACCCCGAGATATGAATACTTCGAGTTGCGAAATGTTCAAGATACAAAAGGTCTCGCGGGAAATTTTTGCTTTGAGCTGTGAAGAAAAATTCGAGATACGAACAACCACAAGCTGTTCTGCTGTATTTTCCGCTTGTTTGTATGACGCCGCGCTGCGCTTCCGGGGTCTTGCGCTCCTATCTCCCAGTGCATAAAGGGTCTGATACACTTCAAAACACTTCAACAACAAAGAGAAACATTACCTATATATAGATTACTAATATTGTACTATAACAAGTGTTAGAGTCAAGGCGTCGTAAAAGAAATAACGTTTATAACGTGGAAAGTGCTGTTCTGTAGCGCAACTTAGAGAAACCCTGTGACGCGTTCTCATCTGTCTGCGCTCGTAATTGAAACCGTGTTGCTAGTAATTCATGCTCATAGTAATCAAGAAGGTTAACTTTTATACGTACCGCCGTAATGTTTTCTGCATCCGTTCCTCCTCTGACACATCGCTTCACTCAAGGTAAGGTTTCACATTTGTGTACGTATTATATATATATATATATTGACAGAAGACAGAAGCCCAGCCCGCATGTGAGCAATGACGTGAAAAAGTAGATGCTTCATTTGAGTTGGACAGTTTTGTTATCTTCAGGGGAGTGAACACCTGGTGTAGTAGGGGTGTAACGGTACGCTAAAATCGTATTCGGTTCGGTACAGTGTCTTGGAGAGCTCGGTTCGGTACAAAACAATATGAACTTACATAATCTTTATTTTGAAAAGCTGCCAATACACAGTAGAATTCTTGCATAAAATAATTAAAAGTGACACTTTTGGGTGATATTTTAAATAAATTGCACTCTTTATAAAGAAAAACACATTTTTTAAATAAAAAATGAAATGCTGCAACTAGTTAGGATAGATAGGATAGATTAACCTATCCACATTTTCTGAAGAGAGCACAGATCTGGTTGCCGTGACAATATTTCCAGCAGTAGAAAATGTTGATGTGTTGCCTGCCCGATCTCCGTGGAACAATGTCGGCATACAACTTTAAATTTATCCACTCGTCTATCCCCGTTATGTATTTTAACAGAGAAGCCAAAGTGTTCCCAAACAGGAGACCGTAGTGAGGTGGGAGGGTCTTCAAGCTCTGGCTTCTCTTTCGCTTTTGGTATGATTCCATTTTCCTTCTCGCGCTCGTGCTTGTCACTCAATAGCGTCCGTGCGGAAACTCGTCTTGGAACATTGTTCCGCTGCGCTTAATATCGCGCTAATAATACATTTTATTTATTATAAAAATACCGAATACCGAAACGGTGCGCAAGTGTCCCGAACCGAACAGGCCGTACCGAAACGGTTCAATACATCCCCGTGAACCGTTACACCCCTATGGTGTAGTGTTTTCTCCACTGGATTGAAGCAGTGAATGTATGCAGATATTTATTAGTTGTATTTCCCATGGACCAGTTTACATGAATTGTGTCAGGACAAGGCTTTGTTTCACTGAAAGGGGGAGTGAGTTGGGGATTGGAGAAGGTGAGGGGGAAAGATTCAGGAGTGAGAAGAATAGGATGGAATAGTTTTGTAGTTTGTACATAACACACATATATACAGAACACCTACTTAGACAAACCATGTACGTTTCTTATTGTTCGTGCAGTACAGTTTTAGCAGTTTGTACATTCCTACACACATATATACATACATACATACACACAGCCAATGAATTATGCGGCAAAATCATGATGATGTACAGTTTATAATACAAATCTGCTACATGGGTCATCAGAAACGTACAAGGCGCATAACGACCTGATCTGCATTGAATGAACTGAATTAAAGCCCACATAAGGTAGTGTTGTAAAAGGAAAGCATTTAATTACTTTTAATTGATTACGATGAAATTGTATTAATTGCGATTAATCGCCCAGCCCTAATCTCAAAGGAACCGGGAGGAAAATGTGAATCATCAGCCAGGAGCTCACTCATGATCGGTTCCGCCAGAACAAAGTGAAGGTTCTGGAGCGGATCTCAGTCTCCTGACCTCAATATCACGGCAACACTCTGGGGAGAACTCAAACATGTCGTTCATGCAAAAATTTACAAGAGCTGGAGGCTTTTTACCAAGAACAACATGCTGCTTTACCAACAGAGAAGATAAAGAAGCACATCCACAACTACCTCAAGAGACTTCAGGCAGAAATATTAAGATCTGGGGTGTGTAAACTTCTGGGACTTTTGGAAAGTTTCTGTGGTGATTATGATTTAAAAAGAGTAAGCACTGTTGTTTCACAAAAAAAGGCTTCACCCAAACCATTAACTTTGAGTTAAAGTTATGTGATTGAGCTTTTGTGATGAAGGTTTCTGAAAATTTCATAATTTTTTTTGTTTGTTTTGTTTTTATACAATGATCACATAGTTTTTACCTGGGGGGGAACAGAAAATCTGTTAATGAATTATTGTCATCAATTTATTACTTTAGTCTGATTCGTCCGGTCCAGAGTGGAAAAAAACGCAAATACTCTGGCAGAAGGCAAAGAAAGCCTATCGGGAGATGATTCCTTACTATTCACCTCTTTTCAAGCTATTCATAGGACATTATTGAGTAGTTTTATTCCCTTTTCATACTATTAAACAGTTCCGTACATTGCTAAGAATTATCAGACATTGAATTGGTAATAAAATGATCTATTCCTTTATATAACGTTTGGCACATTGATATAAATTGTCATCTGACCTGATTTGGACCCTGTAACTCAAGCTTTGCATGTGTTAATAACTTTTGAAGTGTATGATCTAGAAAGAAAATCACTCTTGCTGCCAATGCCAATCCCAACCAGCAGCACATCTTGAAACCCCAGTCTGCTTTGAAATCTTTGTCTGGGAAAGCCTGTGTGTCCTGTATAGTGGAGGGATGGGGGCGCTTAGGAAAAGTGGGAAAACCTCTTCTGTTCTTCAGATAACCGTTGTTTAGGATCTGAAATGCAAGCGCGAGGTTGTCCATGATCTAGAAACAGATTGCAGGTATGTCTGGATAGTCATCGATCATTGTTTGTCCTGCAGGAGGAGATTTCTACCTTCCATGGGTTACGTGTACTGGTGATCTCGTAAATAAAATCTGTATTTGTAGTTTCTCCTCAAACTCAGCGGCGTGTGTGATGGGTATAAAGTTATCGACGCAGTGCTTGAGGATGCTGGCACGTGCTACGATCCATTGCAATACAAGAATTTAACGATTAGTTATAGTTAGTCTAGATTTGTTTTTTTTTGTTTTGTTTTTTTTATATATCAGAAAACAATACATTTAAGGGTTTTGGTCATTAATGACTGTGTGGCAGAATAATTTTGATTATAAGGTAGGTTACATTAGCTAACCTGTTATTCAGGTGAAAAGGTTTTTTATTTAAGAAATTAAGTCTTTTAATTTTTTCAAATGAATTATTGCTTTTGTTGATAAAAGCTTCATGGTTTTCTAAAGATGGAAATGATGCCGTTTGAAGTAAAGTATTTTTTCTGGTTGTTGTATTGGACAGAGGTCTCAGGCTCTCAGCCTCATGAGCCGGTGTTAACATCGAGCGCTCGGTTTGTTTGTGAACCAAGCATCATGAAGCTCATTTGCATGTGCAGAGAACCTCTTCTGAGTATTTTAGAGGGAAAACTCCCGTCAAAGAGCCGCAGAGAGATTTAATCACTGATGAACAAATCTGTCCAGATCTACACATCAGGTTAACCTCAGCAAAGCAACCTCGCACTCTTTTTCTCTTTCCTATCATCTTTAACCCCCCCCACCCCTCACTCTTTCCTGCAAATGTTGTCCTCATTTCCATTTGCAGGGTGCTCTGCTTCCTGTTCCTATTATTCATTTGCTCCTCTTTCTCCTTCTCCCTTTCTTTCTATCTTGTTCCCTCGACAAAGCACAGTGCATTTCATTATGCCTTTTCTCCCTCTCTTTCTCCATCCATCCATCCATCCATCTATCCATCCATCCCAGGTTGTGTTGTTGAATGTGGAGGAGTGTGTGGGGTGTATTTCTGCTCTGTCGCTCATGCCTCTCACTCTCATGTGCAGAGGGGGCCTTCTCCTTCTATTGCCCCGGCCTGCTTTTGTTACCCACTGAGAGAGAGAGAGAGAGAGAGATTTGGTGGAAAATGCGGGGATAGACAGGGTGGAGGGGATTGGGGCAGTTCCATGTTTCTGATCTCTGGGGCTTGATCCCTCTCTCCATAACATGTGGCTTTTAAAAAGGGAGGACCTGGAGAAGCTGCTGTCTGCTTCCGAGGTTTTTAGAAAGGATGCTCCTGTGAAGAGGAACTCGAGCCCGATGCACATTTCTGATGTCTGCTGCACAAATCTGAAAACAAAGTGTGGATGCAAACCGTATGCCGTTTGGTTTGGTAGCAGTGTTTCTGGAGTGACGTCAGTCACTGACACAAACCAAATCATTGAGCGATTGATCACGGACGATCTTTACGACAGCACATAGATCCTCAGATGTACATAATATATTAGATATAATACGACATCAAATCCAAGCACGAGCAAAGAAACTCTCGCTTTACGAAGCGATAGCGCAGGCAGCTACGAACGAAGCGTACGGTGTAGGATTCAGCGTAAACTCAATGCAGAAATGCTGACTGTGCTTTTGGTGTGAGCTGAGAAAAAACCTAAACACTAGAACCTGCCGCACATCAACACATCGAACTCTCAATGGCTTCATTCATTAGAAACACTTCAAACAGAGAACCAAACCTTTTCATAGTTTGTGCCACTAATGCGTGATGCATGTCCAGTTGCCACCAGACAATTAGATAAAGTTAATTAACACGCATTTAAAAAATGTTTGTCTCTTCTTTTGACATAGACGTCTCAACCACACGTTATTTCATGTATAACTGTTCGGAATTGCTGTGTAATAAACATTTTCTTAAAAACAAGCTCGTTTTAGCAAAGAAAGAAAATGAGTTATGACCAGTTTATCTTTAGAATTCGTGTATGTTATTAACATTGTAATGGAAGCTAGAGCTTCACCTCGTGTTCTCTGCCTAGATTCTTGCAGTATAAATGAAGCTCTTCCCTTATCCCCAGGATAACACAACTTTTCCGGCAGCAATTTACATCACTCTACAAATGTGTTCTTCTTACGCTATGTATCTAAACCTGTGTTTTGAAAAGAAATTCACCTTTTTAAAAATGTGCAAGAAGGGCACTAATCCTCTAATCAAATAATAGACACGGAGCATCTGTGCATCTAGGACATGGTTAATTTTAATAAGAGTAGTTACAGGGTACATAGGTTTTTACTAATGAAATGACAAAATAATGCATATATTCAGAAGCAGAGTTTTTATCTAATGTTCCAAGTATTATTCTGTACACAGCGAACAGAAGATTAGACTAATGTGGAGCTTCTTCTGATGTAATGTTCCGTCGTTATCAAATGTATTTTGGAATTATAGTCAAGAAAGAATTTCTTTTAAGTTTTTCGTTTGTTTTGAAAGTCCCATAGCTGTATCTGTGCGCACCAGTGTCCACCTGCCAAAGATCCCGAATCTTGAAATGTGTTCTGCTTTGATCGTTCCTATCTAGCGAGGGCTCGCGGCTTGTGTTTCCGAAGCTGCTTTCAGGGTGGACGGGTGCCTCTGGACGCCGCTCAGATGGAACAGAGGAGAAAATTGCAAGTTCGTTCTCTTAAAAAGGAGGGGGAACTCAGGGCTCTAAAGTTTGTTGTGCTGTTCCTCACACTCTTTGTGCCGTTTTAATTTCCCTTTGCCCCTTTGTATCTTTTTTCCCGGTGCACCCCCTCTTTTGGGGTTCAGCCTGTTTTTTTGCCTGTGAATGGCAAACTTTGTCATTATAGCTGGACTGAAGCACTGGCAGCAGATGGCATTAGTGTCTGTCTGTGTTTGTTGTACCCGGGGCCTGTGCGGAGGTAAGCCTTTAGACATTGCTCTCTCCCTTTCTGTCTGCTTATGCTTTGGGTTCGAACAGTGGACAGACACGCTGGGCGGCTCTTGTTCTTAACCTGTAGAGACTTTCCTTCTCTCGTGTCGTTGGTGAGCGGGCCGTGGCGCACACTTTCCTGCTGGACGCTGGGTTCTGTTGCCGCCATCGTCTATTTCAGCAAAGCCACTCCCAGACCTCCAGGAATAATTGACAGCTGGAAGTAACTGTTGGCTCCGAGCACTTTTCTGTAATCTATCGATTCTTTGTCTACACTTAAACAAAATGATTGCTTTTATAGTTCATTACGAAGGGTTTTTAATGTTTAAAAGTGTTTTTTATTTTGTGATGACTAATTCAAGGCATAACAAGAACCTTCAAAATTAATCCAAAAAGATCTGAAAAGAATAGTTTTCCCTAACAACTTTGGAGGATGGGAAACAAACAGAAAACATAGTGTATTAATTTGTAAAAAAGCCTAAAGTCAGCTTTATTTGTGTGTATATAGCTGTTAATAATAGCGGTCCCTTGAGTGCCCGTGTGCACCAGGGAAAGGTACCAACACTAGCGACACCATTCAAGCCTGTTTGTCATTTGTTCAAATTAAAAGCAAGTAACATTATTTGTACTACTTTTACTTACATTTTTTTTTTACCCTTTAAGGTTTTAGAGCAAGTGATGCCAGATTTTATTTCAGGCGATATCTGAGAAAATTGAGAGCATATTGCTCCAGTCCTCCATCCTTGTACTGGACCCGCTACATTTTGCCTTGATTTTTATGATTTTACGGTTTGTTTTTAAAGCTGTTTGGCCTGAGGTCAGAGGGTCAGCTCCACCTAGTGGTTGCTACGGCGAGATGAAAGTGACTAGGTCTTTTCTAAAATGGACTCAGATTGTGCTCCACTGACTTCCTTGTTAAAATGGCTCTCACAGGGCAACGGTTTCAGGCTCATCTTGAAAATATCCTCGCTTCTATGGGATCAGAAGATGCCAAACAAACACAATTTTATCATGTTTAACCATTTTTTTTCCTCTGAAATTATGTTTTTGCACATTCTGATCATTTGAAACCATTGTGTTTTTGGTGTAGTTTTGTCAAAACCTTTGATGAATACTTATTTTAGAATCGTTTTGGATTGTTTCTGTGGAATTTTGGCCATTGTAAAATTAACAGTTGCATATTGCCAAATTGGATTGTACTGAACAAAGGCAGAAATGTTATTGATGCAACTGTTTTTTCCTAATATGTATTTATTCCTAACTGCTTGTCATTTAAGAACTCGGATTGGTTCTGCTTATGAATACAGTATTATGTTGATTACATTTCTTCTACGTACAATGTGCGTGCGTGCGTACAATTTTTCATTTATTAGCTGGAATGAAATAACTTAAAAAGACCAAAAATATATTGCATATTTACCTTCAGAAGGTACGTGGAATTTCTCACAAAATTTAGCTTGAAACTATTCTCTCCAAAATAACATTTATTTCAATTTTCCAGTCATCTTTTGGACCATCCATGTTCTTGTGATTATGATAAGGTCAGTCTTTCAGCACTAAGAATGGCATTAAGAAACCCAGTTTTCTGTAGCCTGTTCTGGTTTTACCCCCAACATCTAGTGAATATATATATATATATATATCTTCCTTAATATGATTCCTGCTTATTTATGTTCTATGTATTTTCTACTTCTTACGGAGCTCTTGAATTCTGCTGTTCTGAAGAAGCAGTCAATAGATGTAAATAAATGTTAGATTCCAGCAGCTCGAGGCACTTTTTATGTGAGCGAGTGCATGAGTGAAGGCCTTTACACACCTATGCATCGACAACAGCAATACACTTCATGCCACACGGTGGTGCAGAAACAATTCACATCGTGTGAGGCTTGTTCATTAAAAAAAAAATTAAGAAAGAGGATGAGTTATCGCTCATCTTTAAATTTAAACCCAAACTATTTTTGTCTGTAAAACAACCACTTCTCTTTACAGCCGGCTGAACGTTTTTTTACCCGTTTTTTGGTTTCAGTCGGAGCTTGTTTCTAGGTGTGACAATCACACAGTGTGAAGGTTCGCAGGCTGGACATGAGATATTTGACGTGCTAGATATCTGGAGTTACAATCGTGCAGTGTGAATTGCGTTCTGACTAAAATAATGTCTGTAATTACCTGCAACCAATGAGAGAGCAGATTCCAGGGCAATGTGAAGTAGTGGAGTCAGGCACCAAAAGGGGCTTCTTTTCGATTTATTTAGACCCAATAAATGAATGCCCTTCAGTCTGTCACATGTGACCTTTTCAAATCATTTCAGGCAAATGTTTGATAGAGAGACGCAGTTTGAGAACACAGACATGCCGTGTGAAATCCTGTGTCGCCGATCTCTCGTGCAGAGGGAATTCAGCAGTGACTGGTCTCGGCGTTACTTCTTCTGGAAGTGCAACTCTCAAATGTTGTTCTGGAGTCCTTGCTCTGCTGAAGTCATGTGACCAAATGAGCCAATCACTGACGCATCAAAGCACTGTGTTTTTATCCGGCTGGTGTGTAAATTTAGTGCTCTTGTAAGTGAGTGAGGGAGTGAGTGCAGGAGTGAGAGTTGCTCTTTGGGTGGGCTGTGCATGGGACAGCAGGTATCATTGATCATGTTATGGGTGCGTGGTGGATTTTTGAGAGAGTGCAGGAGTGAGTGTTTGTATCTCTAGGGTTTATGTTTGTGTCTGTGGGGCTGTGTTTGTGAGATTGTAGGTGTGTCCGAATGGCAAGTGATGCCGGTCTGTGTGCTTTCTCAAGCAGTTTGGCCGAGGTTGTGTGTCTGTATGTGGTTGTGGCGAGGGATAGGCATCAGCTCTTATCAGGGCAGAGCAGTGCCACTTCAGCTGAAACACCACACCCATTTCTCCACACCGTGTGTTTGAACAGATGCCATGGCCTCGCGCAAATACAGATTTGCTGTAAAATCATCCTTGTGAGCCCTTTTTGAGATAAGAGAATTTTTTTATTACGTATAACTGTAGGAAATATTGAGTAAATGCTGGATTTTACGTTTCCAAATAAAGTCTTATTAAGAAATAATGAGGATACTTCCACTGTATACGGCAGCAATTACAATACAACAACTTCCTTGTGTTTGTCTACTTTTTATTTTCACACCTCTGTGAAAACTGGCTGAATTAGTTTATTTCGAAGGGTTGGGAGCACGGGAATGATGATGTTGGACTCGATCCTTGGTCTCAACTGGTGTTGAGCTGACTGCCTGCTGCATCCTTTTTTAAATTTCGAACCGTTTGTTTATTGATTAGCAAGCGTTTTCACTGGTTTTACATTTATTTTTAAAAAGATACTGTTTTTTTTAATTGGAATCGTTGCATTTGTGTTTGTTTATTTATTTATTACATTTTTTGGATCATTTTCGTTCAGGTTTCTGTTCATGTGGGTTGTTGTGATTGATTTTATTATAACGTTTACCATTAGAATATTTAGACATACAAGCAATTGTTTAAAAAAAATACAAAATTGTTTTATGTGTCATTTATCTTTTGTATTACACATCTCACTGAGCTTCTTCCTTAAATCCAAAAGATCTCATCAAACTTTTTGGTGAGATTGTAATTTCTCGAAAGGGGAACATCCGGCTTCGGTGTGAGCCGAGCGTTTCCATCAGCTCGCTCTTCACGAATGGCCAGTGAGTGTGGCCAGTGTAATCCTGTTTGAGGACGCGCTGTGTGTGTGTGCCGGGGCTCTGGCTCTTTGGGTGGGCTGTGCATGGGACAGCAGGTATCCTTAATCATGTTACGGGTGCGTGGTGGATTTTTGAGAAGGGGTTAGCTGGCAAGCTCCCATCCCAATTTCATACTAAATGGTCACACACCAGGTTTGATTAGGAGGAGTAAGACCGAGGTGCCCCTTCTCCTTTCTCATAGCTTTTGTCATTGGTGCAAAGCGGCAGGGCTGCCTTCTGCAGGATTTATTCATTGTTTTCTGACTTTTTACAAAATTTTTGACTGAAACATTACATTTATACTCTATATTCAATTAGCAATTAATGGAATTGCTTCTTATTGTAAAAATCGCTATGTACATGCATTTCCCCTTCTGATGCTTACAGCACAGTTCTGACATTTAAGATGTTTTTCAAATGTTCTCGAATCTCTTCAAATCTGTTCCTCTGTGATTTATCTTTGACCTCACAGAGATAGAGCCAGAAAACCTCAGGTCCAGTATCTGTGCTTGTCTTCCCAGCTGCGTGAATACAGTTCTTCTCGAGCTGTTCGCTTCTGGTGTTCATTCCTTTCACAAAGATTGCACTGAAATATTATTTTAATAGAATTTATTAAAAATAAAATTTTACACTTCTATGTATGAATAAAATGGATGAATGGTCTTGTTGCCTGTCTGGAGGTGTTTGTTGTGCCGGGGGGCACAAGGGCCGGGCTTCTGTGATCAAGGCATGTTTAATAAAGGGTAAATGCAATACTGGACCTAAATTATCGACGAAACTGCCAATAAACAACTTAATTTGACCCTTGAACTTCATAAAAAGCTAAAGAATTCAATGTAAAACAAGTAAAAATTAGATTTTAAAATATATTTGATTTAATCCACAAGTAAATGTTCAGATTAATACAAAGAGCTGATTATTTCCTATTCTTTTCTATTATGTCCCCTCACAAGTGCTCTTTGTGCTGTGGGGGTTGGTGCGCAATTGAGAAGGGAAAGGTAATTACAATTACCAATAAAATTCATTAGAATTAAACAGTCATTTGATATAAAATCAAATGATTGCCTCTGCACATAGGACAGAGGCACCCCGGCGAGACCTGATTAATTTTCTCAGCAATGCAGTAACTTCCAAGGAGCCCTGTCTTTTTAACTGGGCTTTTGGGTGAGGGGTATTTATTAAAACCGAATAATATGATAATTACCTGATAGCTGGCTTTTTTAGTACAGTGTAGACCATTTAATTAATTGTCTTTTCTTTGGAGTGGTGCTTAAAATGTAGATTCGGAAATCCAGGTTACCCACTTTAAGTGGTCAGTCTTACAGACCAGTTGGGTCGGGGACCAAAAGTGAAATTTAAAGCCTCCAGAATATACTCATAGTCACTTAAAAATATTCTCTACAAACACAATTTTAGTGGTTTTTTTCAGTTATATTTGCTCTAGAACACATTGGAAATTCAGAGAATTTTTTTTTCAAAGTCTTTAAGCTTCCTGCTATATAAAATTAATGGACTTTTCAGTTTTATTTTCAGTTATATTTAGGTAAAAGTGTAGTGTTTTTCTCTTGGTTCTTGTGTTAAGAACCGTCTTTAACTGGTAACAGTTTTCTGCATCACAGTGACGTATTTTCCTAATAACAGTGAGGGAAAACCCCACCTCACCGTTATTAGACTCTTTTGCATATAGTTTCCATCTGTTAAAAGTAAGTGAAAAACAGCTCAATTCTTCTGTTTCTGTAGAAATGACTGGTTCACGATTGAAAGGTGGAGGGTGGGGGTGGGGGAGCTTACTATCAAATACTTCTTTTCTCATGCTGTAGGTTTGCTTTAAATCCCAAATACTGTCATACAAACACAAAATGTTGTAAATGTTCGTTTCAAGGGTCTTAAAATTGGAACCAGTGCTGTGACCGTTATAGCACCTGTGCAGCTGCATCCCACCAACACCCCATCCCCCCCGCTTCTCGCTGGACTGTCACTCTCAGGTGCACTACAGCAGGAAACTGTCGAAAGAGCCAAAACTTTGGAGCCTTGTAGAGCTGGTAAAACACTGCAAGTTTTAAGTAAGTAGTGATTTGAAGGGTTGAAAAGTTCATGTTCGTTATGATGTGAAAAACGTCCTCAAGATATTCATAAACGATTGCTTGGAAATGCATCAATGGGCTGCAAAAGTGCCAATCTCTTGTAAAAAAACAAAAGTGCAAGATGTGTTTGGACAAGGAAATGGCTGGGCGGACGAGGACAGTACAGTCCTTTTCCGACAAGAACCAAAGCTCCAGAAGCTAGGACTCCAGAATACCTGCTGAGTTGTCACACTGCTGCTCAGTTTGGGTGAAGTCTGCTTCAGCTGTGATGAACATTTTCCTTACGCCCATAGGATTGCTATTCACGACTACAGTAGTCACGACTGAAAAATGGTCTCAAACCCGTTCAGAAATCACTCCGTGTACTCCTAGCCAAACATTCCACCGTGAGTTTAAGCAGCTTCAAAATGCACCACTGAATTCTTCTCTGCCTTGATGGAGGCTCTAAAGTGACCTGTAGACCCCAGTGCTGTGCTTTATAAATGTTTTGTGGCACTTTCCATTGGTTGAGGAAAAGCATTACTATCGTACATAGAATGGAGAGGGGACTTCATTGCGTTGCCTTCTTTTGATTCTGGAGTGTGAGCGCGAAGGGCAGGCTGCCAGAGAGAAATAAAACCGCGAAAAGTCACAGGCTCAGGCCGCAGACAATATATAATAATGCTAATGATATAAAGTGAAAAATTAGATTTTCTTCAACAAAGCAACCAGCACAGTGTTCCCGTCAATAGTTACTTCCATAAACTGTGCATTGCGTCATGACGTCGTCTAATCTTTTGCACACACATCTCATCAGATGCACAGCATTCAGACAGAGCCAGAGTTGCGTATTATCTGTAATGTGAACAAGCGCATAACGAAATCTGAAGTGAGCATGAAGACCTCCAGTGCGAATGTAGTCTTTGATGACGACTAAACGGTGCACAAAATTCAAACAATATTGGATTCTCATACCAAAATATTAAATTAGTGTTGTCGTCAGATTAAAAAAATGAACTAATTTTCCCAAGGAAAGCAAGAACTGAGGAAAAAAATGTGTTCATTCATTCATAAATAATCACAATTTATTTACAAATTTGTAAATAGATTTTGATACAACTGAATATTTATACGTGAAATGTAAATGGATTAAAATCATTTAATTTTTTTTAAACTGACCTATAGGGTCTTCTAAATAAAGTGAGCAAATCTGTTTCAGATAAAAAAGGAAAGTTATTCTCTTTGAGCTGTGCCACTGATCTTCAATCACCTTTCTTTAGATTCGTGAGACCTCCAGAAAATGTTCAGTAAATACCTTGCAATTGCGTATTTTTGGCGCAAAGAATCCATAGCAGTGGCCTCGAGGTAGTGGTCATTATTCACCGAGGTCCAGGGGTCGCCGATTAGAACAATGTGGATCACATCATTGAGCATTCTACTACTTCACCTAACACTCCCTCACTCGCTGTATCCATCTTGAAAAAGTAACTACCGGTACATTACGTATTTTGGGTATTAATTAATTGGGTATAATTAAAACAACTTGGTTTTGGCGACTGTGATGTGAACAAACAGCGAGAGCACGCACGTCCACCCAGTTACACAACGCAGGAAGTTACGTGTCAATTACGAAAAGAAAAGGACGTGATTATTTACAAACATTATTTGCACACATTAAACACTATATATTAAATACATACAAAGATTAAATTGGTCAAATACATTTGATTAAGATTTGTTTTGTCGTAGTTTGTATTCCCAGCGGAGCTAATAAAATTCAGGTGCTAAAAACGGAGACACATGACAGGGAAATGGGTTTTAATGAATCAAATAACATTCATCCGTCATAAACCGCAGCTGAGGACTACAAGATCAACAGATCGGCGGAGAGTGCGGGAACCTGGACACGGGTCAAGTGATGTGAGTGATGTGTGACTGCTCGCTGAGTGATGTGTGTTATACAGAAGATACCCAAAAGCACAGAAAGGGTTGCTAGATTTGCCCGCAAGCGGGTCTTGAAGCCTAAAGGTTAGTCTTCTGGGTTGAGAACACCAAGTAGAGAGCGAACAGGAAGCTGGTGCTGCTTTAAAAGGTTTCAGAATAAAGGTGAGTCTACTGGCCAGAGCGGAAACAGTTAATCAACGTATACAATTTAATTGAAATAATAATAAAAAAAAATTAATGAAACCCCATTAGACTGCTTTTCAGACCGAGCAAAGGCTGAGCTCACCCGCTCGTCAATGTCACGCTAGGGTCCAGTCATCGCGGAGGAACGAACGCGCGCATTAAGTTCGTCTCTAGACAGGCTTGTGCAGAGGGGGCAGTCAGAAATGTAACGCTGGCATCATGTGTGCCGCTCATGTTTTATCCCTCCGTCTTCTAGTCTGGAGACTTTTGGAGGAGCACACATTCTGTATCCACAGAGTCATATTTCAAGCTGTACGTTAATTTTAGTTGTATGAATGTATTCAATTTAAATTAGACATCTAAATGTGGGCACTCTTCCTAGAGTCATTAGTTTTTTCTGTTCTTTGTGTTATATCAAATATGAAAACACCTCTTTATTTGTAATTTTACAGCTTAAAATTGTTAGGACGCTGGCTTTCTCCAAAAACAAACGTGCACAGAAAATACTCTTTCAAAAAGTAATTGTGACTGGTCGAATCAAAACGATGCTTTCATACATATTCATGTCGCTTAACACATTCACAAAACCGCTCACTGATTGTATAGTTTCTCATGGATATTAAGATGTTTTGGGCCATCTTTTGGCTTTTAAAACATTTATTGCTGAAAATAAAGTAAATGGATAACATGACAGAGACCAGCGTTTTCTCAGAAAAGTGTTTTATGCTGTTGTGACCCTTTTTTTTCTCACGGACGTCATCACACCTGTGTCAACTAGTGCAGGTTAAAGAAAGTGCATTAGGTTTATTTTAGAACATCGGGTTCCCTTTCGGGGTCATGGGCCTGGACAGGTCGCCAGTCCATCGCAGTGCAACACACGCTCACACATTCACACCTAAAGGGAATTCAGATTATTCAGGTCACCTAACCACTTATTTTTGGGATTATTGGAAGTACGCAGAGGAAACCCACTCAAGCACGGGGAGAACATGCAAACTTTTCCCAGAAAGGTCACAGACGAGCCTCGAACCGGCAACCTTCTAACCGAAAGGTGCTATCAACTATGCCACCGTGCCGCCCAGGTTTCGTTCAAAAGAATTCTTTGAAAATGACTAAATACATCAAGTAATAACTCTTTACTTGACCAGGGAATAGAGCCTTCACTCCACTGAACTGAGCACCGTCTCGTGCACATCTGCACTTGAATGGCATTAAAACATAATTGTAAGTTTTCCTTTCAAAAAGCTTATGTTAATTTTGATTTAAAATGGTATTTATTAATTTCACATCTATGTGTACACATTTAATATCGTTAAACTTCCTGCTGTTTATAGTTTTCATGAATAATAATTGTTTGTTTTAGGGAAATGCCTATACTTTGATAGACCAAATTGAAGTCTGTCATTTTTTTTTCATTTTTAATTTGAAATTCTTTTTATAATTAATTGTATTCATTTATCCAAATCAACTTACAGAAAGCAATTAATCACAACGGGTCTGTTAACGACTAGAAGAGTTTTCTGTAGGGGTGTAACGGTTCACGGGAATGTATTGAACCATTTCGGTGCCGCCTGCTCGGTTTGGTACACTTGCGTACCATTTCGGTATTTGGTATTTTTATTAAATAATATACATTTATTACTAGTGCGATATTAAGCGCAGCGGAACAATGTTCCTAGGCGAGTTTCCGCACGGACGCTATTGAGTGGCGCACAGTAGAGCTGCACGGGTAGCTGTGGGAAATGGCAACAGTGAAAGAGAAGCCAGAGCTTGAAGACCCTCCCACCTTACTACGGTCTCCTGTTTTGGAACACTTTAGCTTCTCTGTTAAAATACATAACGGGGATAGACGAGTGGATAAATTTAAAGTTGTATGCCGACATTGTTCCACGGAGATCGGGCAGGCAACACATCTAACATTTTCTACGGCTGGAGATATTGTCACTGCAACCAGATCTGTGCTCTCTTCAGAAAATGTGGATAGGTTCATCTTTTTAGCCAAAAACTTGAATAGTTAGTTTTGTTGATATACAAGCTGAAGCTGTTGCTAGTGTTAAAAGTTTTCAGGTCCTAACTAGTTGCAGTATTTCATTTTTTATTTTAAAAATGTGTATTTCTTTAGAGTGCAATTTATTTAAAATATCACCCAAATGTGTCACTTTTATTTATTTTATGCAAGCATTCTATTGGCAGCTTTTCAAAATAAAGATTTTGTAAGTTCTTATTGTTTTGTACCGAAAATGAACCGAACTGAGCTCTCCAAGACACTGTACCGAACCGAATACGATTTTAGCGTACCGTTACACCCCTATTTTTCTGCTATGATAACTTTTGGGTGTGTGTTTCATCAGCGATTTGTTTTGCTTTTAATTGAAACGTCTCTCTCTGAATGCAATTCGTTGATTTGCTATGATTCTAAAACCTCTCAAACTCTTATTAGCTATAATGTTGCAGTTCTTTTTGGAATGATTTCAAGTTGAAAACAATTGTCGATAAGTTTCATATTTGAACAGTCTAGATATTCCCACGTCTGGAAGCGAAGGCTGCATACAGATTTCTGTATTTTTATGATAATACAAATACATATCAAATAATCCCCCAACATGCGGAAATAATGAAACCAGGTCTCATCCATTGAGATTCGAAGCTGGCGAATCTGTAGTCTTCACTCATAATGACATGGAGATGCGGAGGCTCCGAGTTATCTTCTCTGGCTGAGCATTCCGGTTGCTCAGGCTCCGAGCCGTGATGGCTGACAGTGAAGCTGGGGCTGCTTCTGTAGATTCTGTCGGCAGCTGTAAATGAGGCTGATATGTTAACATGCCGACAGTCCAAAAGCCATTTCTCTCATATCATTCCACCTCTTCTGCAATTTACTGTACGCGCCCGACAAATGCTGCTAACATCCAATAATGTTTTTTATCTTCATTATTATTATCAGCACAAATGCTTTAGCACGGAAATATTACAATTGAAGAAGCCTTTCTGAAAGACTTAAGAAGGGTGCACAAGACAGAATATTGTTCTGCTTCGTTTGGCTTCATGTGACCATCCTTTATTTTTCACCTCACACTTTGCTTTTTTTTTAGCTTGCAGGTAAATCTCATAATAGACACAGTATTTTAAGTTTACCCACAGACAAGTCAATGTATTTGTATAGTGCTTTAATGCACTTATGTCATTTGGATCTGTTGTGCATACAGGTCCTTCTAATAAAAATTTGCATATTGTGATAAAGTTCGTTATTTTCTGTAATGTACCAATAAACATTAGACTTTCATATATTTCAGATTCATTTTACACACAACTGAAATAGTTCAAGCCTTTTATTGTTTTAATATTGATTATTTTGGCATACGGCCAATGAAATCCCCAAATTCTCTCAAAAATTAGCATATTTTAACCGACCAATAAAAGAAAAGTGTTTTTATTACAAAAAGAGTCAACCTTCCAATAATTCTGTTCAGTTATGCACTCAACACTTGGTCGGAAATCTTTTTGCAGAAATGACTGCTTGAATGGGGCGTGGCATGGAGGCGATCAGCCCGTGGCACTGCTGAGGTGTTATGGAGGATGCTTCGACAGCGGCCGTAAGCAGTGATGGGTCTAGCGTCTCTCAACTTTCTCTTCACAATATCCCACAGATTCTCTATGGGGTTCAGCTCAGGAGAGTTGGCACCAGTAATACCATTGTCAGTAAACCATTCACCAGTGGTTTTGGCACTGTGAGCAGGTGAAAAATGAAATCTTCATCTCCATAAAGCTTTTCAGCAGATGGAAGCATGAAGTGATTAGCTCACCTCTTGCCATTTTGGAGTGTTTTCTGCCACACTTTTTCCTTCCCACTGACTTCCCACTGAGGCGCCTTGATACAGCACTCTGGGAATAGCCGATTCGTTCAGAAATTTCTTTCTGTGTCTTACCCTCCTGCTTGAGGGTGTCAATGATGTTCTTCTAGAGAGCAGTCTTACCCATGATTGCAGTTTTGAGAAATGAACCAGGCTGGGAGTTTTTAAAAGCCTCAGGAATGTTTTGCATGTTTTCATAGTTAATCAGTCGATTCAGATGATTCGGTTAAAAGCTCGTTTAGAGAACCTTTTCATGATATGCTCATTTTTTGAGAGTTTTTTCATGAGCTGTATGTCATCAAAATTAAAACAACAAAAGGTTTGAACTACTTCAGTTGTGTGTAAATGAATCTGAAATATATGAAAGTCTAATGTTTATCGATATGTTTCAGAAAATAATGAACTTTATCACAATATGCACATTTTTTTGAGAAGTACTTGTATATTATTATATCTGTTGATTATATGCATAATTGAAATATAAATATACGTTATTAAATGGGCAACAAGATGGTAAATTAACATAGGCTATTGGCATTTTATACATGTGGGAAAAAGCCACGCTCCTTTTTAATTCCATTCAAAGCTTTAAATGCCATCAGCAGTATTTTGTAATCCAGTGGTTTTCCTCAAACTTTTCGCAGCCATGTACTCCTTGTGACTTCGCCTAGGCCACGCTAACAATGACTCTTGGTCATGTCCACACGTACCTGGGTTTTGATCTTTGTAAACAAGCTGTGGTGGAGTGTGACGGGTGAATTTTTTTTCTTGTCTGTTAAAGCAGGTAATCCATGTTCACAAAAGAATCTTTTGGTGGAGTTGTTTTTTGGGGATGTTTGACTCCTTTGCAAATGGCGAAACGATGTGAAGGCACATGTTTCACGTAGTTGGCTAATAGGTTTCTGCAGGAGGAATTGTTCTCTTTGCAGATCCATCCAGTTATTTAGGTTCTGAGCCTCCAGCCACAGATTTTCTCCAGGATGTGATTATTCTCTGGTGTCTATACAGCCATTACCTTGGCTTTGTGTTTTGCATCGTCATCAGCCAATATTTCATGGAGCAATTCATGGGATTTCATTTATCCCCAAGTTTGTTTAGCTGCACTTTTCACTTTGATTCTCATCTTAATAGATTACCACTTGGTAGATTTCTGGTGTAGAATGTAGATGCTGTACAGCTGGGTGAGGTCAGGTATCATGAGTAAACTATGCATACATTATCAAGTAAGTCTTGAAATGTAAGGTTGAGAAAAAAATGTTGTTAGTAAATCTTTTTCTTTTTTTTTTTTTGCTTCAAACAATCATTTTCACTCGTTAGACCATGAATGAAAAGTAATAACCTTGAATTTACCAGTTGCCTCAGTTTGTGGTGTACTATTGAAATGCCTTGCACCCTTCGCAGCATTCAGTCTGTGTTGCCATCCAGAGAGTGATGTGCTCACCTTTGAGTGGATTTTGCTCTCTATCTCCTTTCCCAGTCTCTCGCTCTCGTTTTCCTGAAGTGCGCTGATCAATAGTAATTGGTTTGCCGCTGCTGACCAGCTTAGTGACCCGCCTGACCAGCAGAAGGAGAAATGGAGAGTGTTTACGAGGTGCAGAGCGTGACTGACTTTCCTCTACAAGTCTATCCATATTTATGCAGCATTAGATCTCATTGAAAAATCTCTCTGTTATAGATTTGTGTGGGGAGTGTCGGTGTTTCCATTTCTGTTGGTGTGGGTGCGTGCGTGCGTGTGTGTGTGTGGGGGGGGGGGTGTAAATCCTTTTATTGCTAAACAACTGAGACTCTTCCAAGGCATATTTTAATAGATTAATTTTCAGTGCAGCTTTAGTTTAAATGAGTACATTCAAATAGAGCGGCTTCTGGGAGAGCATTAGGCATATGTTAAGGTGTTTTAAAATACCCCCGTTGTTCATAGAAATGTCTTAAATTCAATTTGCAGATCCCTTTGAGGGTAATGGGATTTTCCAAAGTATGTGATGCAAGGGCACTTTACATTTTTCGGTACACTCCATCATTTAAGACAGTCAGTTGAACAGACATTTATTTATATATACAGTGTTTAAATGCATATAAATAGCGTGTAAATTTATTGCTTATATTTGGTGAAAAAACATTGCCGCGACGGTAAATAGCTTTATTCTTAAACTGTTTTATTCAGATGAAGAGAAGGGTCTTCGCAAATGTAATAATAAATCAAGTATCTTTTCGACAGTTTGTCACAAATCATATTATTTGGAACTATTTATAAAACCATAGACTCGTGTGCCATTTTGTTCATAGTTCACTTTTAGGCAAAGAAAGAAACTGCTGCTTGATACGCATTTCTAAAATATTTGACGAGTTTGAATCAATAGACTGTGATCTAACCTTTTAAAGGACTTTTTGAGATGGATCTTTCAGTCTGATGAATTAATGAATTGATTTGAGTGTCAAAATAAAAAGATGCACAACTAGTCGACGCACAAAAGACGCTCGTCTGTCAATCTCCATTTAAAGCCTTTCTGTAAGGGAAGCAAACATCTGAATTGGGCAAAGCAACATGACTAATAAACAAAATCTCAGTATAACAGGGGAGGTCCCGTAAATGAGAATTACGACTAGGAATGAAATCAAGCAATGCCCCAGGGACGAGACTGAGGTGAAGATGGACAGCAAACACCTCTCTCTTCAGTCGCTTCCTTTGCCCCCCTTCACCCAACTTTCAGCCAGCCATAGCCTCACCATCTGTCCTCGCCTTTCCCTTTGATTCTGCACCTCATTTCTGTTTTTGTTTCTTTTTCTTTGAAGGAATCTCATATGTGACTGTGTAAAAACAAGTCGTATAATTCCATTGTGTCTTCAGTTGTAATGCTAATCTGCAATAGCTGAGATGGAATTTCTAAAATAGGTTTTTTACTGATGAAGTTACAGGCAAAGGATGAGATCGGGTAATTAGTGGAATGTCTGAGGAGTGTAGAATGGCTAAAAGGTAACGACTGAGATTTCTCTGAACCTCGTCTTGTAGAAGGGGAAGCTGATTTTTATTAGTCTATCTACTAAAACTCAACTTTTATTTTTTTCCTGCAGAGAACAGCAATCATTTCCAGAATACGGTAATAATGAAAATACATTTTAACAAAGAGCCTTACATTTTTGAATTTAACTTTTTTAATATTTAAAACTTTGTGTGCTGCATCGTTGTTGCCTTTCTTCAAGTCTGCAGCTACACATTTAACTCTTAAAGTGCTATTATTTCTTTACCCAGTGGCATTGGATTGCAGCTGTTTGCGTGTGGCTGAAGAGGGCGATGGAAAGGGCAGGATTAGTCTGCTTTTTCAATTTACCGAAACCTTTCTGCCCACACCCCAACACCCATTGTGTTCAAACACCCTCCCCACTCACTGCTGCGAGATAAAACAGCATTATGGTAAATTCCACTTAATGACAAATTTTTAATTTGCTGAACATGGCGGTCTCCCATGTGTGTGTTCAAGTTTTAGTTGCTGAGTGAATCAAAAGGAAGACCTAATTACAGCGAGGGTTGGAAAGGAGGAAGAAAAGCCCCTCTCTCCAGTCATACGTGATAAGGGAAAGGCAATGTAGCCGATTAATGATGGTGTTTATCTCTTTTCATATAATAACAATCATGAAAAGTCGATCTGCCCCTCGGCCTGATGGAAAAACACTCCCAGAGGAGACGTTTCACGAGGATGAAATTGAAGTCGCACGCTCATTTGGCTCAATGTAAGTTTTGCTCACATTGACTGGAAGGGAGAGCTGTGTTACCATTTTAAACGGTTTGCAATGGATTTTTCTTTAAAGAATCTAAAAGAGATAAATGCAGCAAAAAATAGATCATTAATAAAAATCCTCTTGTATAGTTTTGGGCTGGTTCACTGAAGTTCTACGAGTCAATATTCTCACTAACTCTTGTGACATGCTTTGTGAAGACTATGGAGGCTATTTCTGCCCTGTGCAGCTCTACATCCTTTGGAATGTCTCGAGTCTTGACCTGAATGGAGATGTGAGATTCTGATCGATCGATCGATCAATGGATTTCTTTGTACGGGTACCTCCCTGGCTCCTGAGCTCAGCTAGTTTTCTTTTTATTTTAATTTTAGGCATTTGGGTACCAGAAGTCTTTACTGAGGCAAAAATTTTTTATACGTATAATTCCTAATCAGTTTATATACATTTTTAAACATGTTTATTGAAAAATGTTTCGTCAAGGGCCTTTCAAAGCAGGTTTATCATAGACCGACGCTGTGATGAGTAAATAAGTGAGACATGAACTGAGACAGAGACTCTGACTGGGACTGGAACTAAGACTGATTCTGACTGCCCACTCAGTCAATAAACTGATGAGCATCTTAACTCTGCTTTGTAAAGCGATAACCATTCTCTTGTTAACCATGCTGAGCTGCTTCTAATGTGCTCCCTGTTTGTTTGGGACAAACAAAAAGTAAGAAAATCCCAATGCCAAAGGTCTTGTGCGGCACAAACATGTCTGGGGATGGCATCAGAGGGAATTATAACACGGTGTATGATCTTAAGTCTTTTGGAGTCGAATAAATGATGGCAGAATTTCTTAAAATGTTTTCTTTCTGTAGTCGTTGTGTGTTTTTTTTTTCTTTTCCATTAGCCTAGAGTGCCCAGAGATAATATCTGCATCTGTGAGTGTGCTTTTCACGATCCCGTGTGACTTCTTTCCTTATCTCCTGTCACTTACCCGTCTGCCACTCTGATTGGAGCGTATGGTTACCGTGTGGTTGCCATGCTGCTGCCATACTGCGCCCCGCTGGGCAGTAATTGGGCCCCCTCTGGGTTGCAAGAGCCATCGCAACATTGACAGACAGGTTTGGTCAGCACCCCCCCACCTCCACCCTGTAAATGGGTAGTGGAGAATGCCAAGAATATGGCAGAACTTATTGGTGCCATGCTGAAATGTATCCCCTGGCATGAATTTGGCCACCTGCCTCAGTTTCATGTTGTACCTGCAGAGTCGGTGTAATAAGGACGGATGTTCTGTTTGTGTGCTGGAGTTGGGGGTGTCTGTAGTGTCTTCATTAACCTGCACATTCCTGACTCTCCAGATGTGAAGTTTTCAGTTGTTTCCACATAAATATTATTTTTTTAATTTCTAAAGACTTAACAGAAAATAACTAAATGGTACTTTTAGAGAAAACGACCGTATTACAGATCACTACATGGCATCTTCAACAGTTTTATGGCAATTTAGCTCTGTTTGAAGTCATCAAAATGTCATCAGACTTTTTAAAAAGAATATTATTATAGACCGCCTGGCCAAAAGTCACACACTCGAATACGTCGTTTCACCACTTTTAGCTTTGATTTCATTCACTGTGGAATTGTTTCAAGAAGCTTCTGCAGTGTCACAAGATTTTTTCCCATCCGCATCTTGCATCGATGCCGGTGAGCCTGAGCGCTGCACAAAACCACTTCCCCAGCACATCCCAAAGACAGGGTTTCTACATTTTGAAAAGACATTTTTCAGGAGCTTTCTAGAGCAGGGGCATTCTTGACCCTTGACGAGTTTTTCGACAACTGCTGGTTCCAGTCTGGTCACATGATCTTTTGTGTGGAGTTGGAAACCCAGACTGATGGTTTCTTTCATTGGAATGTAATCTCTCTCGTCAACTGCTTGGTGATGGTCTTTTAGCCCATCCCTGCCTCGTGTAAGGCAAAGCAATGCACGTTTATTTCCATAGCACACTTCATACACATTCAAAGTGCTTTAAAAAGAGTTAAGGCACGGAAAATAGAACACACATGCCCAGAAAGTTTAAGAATATTGTAACGAAACTACTAATGATGAAATCCCTGATCATTCCGATCATGACGTTCCATGTTTTGCCTCCCAGTTCCTTCTTGACTCATAGGTGCAGTGTCCTCTATAACAGAATTGACTTAAATGAAACGTTGGCAGGTTCAGTTGTGATGTTTGGTGTTTCACAAACAACTCATTTCATGATTGCATCTCGTGTTCTAACAGAGACTGATTTAGCGGTTTTGAGTGGGGAGATGTTGAATATACTCAGTACTTTGGAGGCCTCAGTATAGTGGTACGAAGAATCCACGGGGTGCCTTTTGGAACTAAATAGTCCCCAAAATACAATTTGTAAAGAGCGCAGTTGTCCCCCTCCCCCCCTCTTATCAGATCGGTTCATGAACGTGATGGTTGCTATGGCAATGGTTCATTAAGAAACAAATTTCAGATTGTGTGGTATGACAAAATCATTACGAATTACTTTTATCCTCTGGCTTCAGCTTCAACAATCAGTGACTTGAAATTTATTTGACCAACAATTGCTCTATTTTGTTTTGGAACATGAGTCTCTTATTTTGCAGAACTGATGCAGTAAGAGCACGTGGAGCGAAGGACATCTGCTTGCTCTGTACACATTTCACAAGCTTACTATCTCGGAGCAGAATATCCTGTTTGCGTCATTGAGGGTGATTTTAGGGCTCTGTCTGCTGAGGCCAGGGGTGCCTCCAAGAAGCTGGGATCCTGAAGATTCGGATGTGGCCTTTAGGAAGCTGTCCTGACGACTCTGGTTGCTGTCCATACCTTCTCTTGGGATGAGCATATTCAGAAAAGGGTATATTGTCCATCAGCAATCTTGACCTAGTTCTGTCCATCTCATGTGAAGAGATTTCGTTAATTCCAGAAGCGGTTGGAGTTATCCATAAACTTCAGTCCTCTGGAGCAGCATGACTTTCGAGAGAATATATTTGAACCATGTCCTGTGATTGGAAACACGGAAATTTCAGGGGCATCAAATAGTTCCATGAAGTCTCTCTTTATAGCTTTAGATTCTCATTTCATCACATCAATTTCCGCACATAAATAATAGGGGTGTAACGGTTCACGGTATGTATTGAACCGTTTTCGGTACGGCCTGTTTGGTTCGGTACACTTGCGTACCGTTTCGGTATTTTTATTAAATAATATAAATTTATTATTAGCGCGATATTAGATTCTCTGTTAAAATACATAACGGGGATAGACGAGTGGATAAATTTAAAGTTGTATGCCGACATTGTTCCACGGAGATCGGGTTTGTGGCAGGCAACACATCTAACATTTTCTACTGCTGGAGATATTGTCACTGCAACCAGATCTGTGCTCTCTTCAGAAAATGTGGATAGGTTCATCTATCCTATCTATCCTAACTAGTTGCAGTATTTCATTTTTTATAAAAAAAGTATAAAGAGTGCAATTTATTTAAAATATCACCCAAATGTGTCACTTTTATTTATATTATGCAAGAATTCTATTATGTATTGGCAGCTTTTCAAAATAAAGATTTTGTAAGTTCTTATTGTTTTGTACCGAACCGAATTAACCGAACCGAGCTCTCCAAGAGACTGTACCGAACCGAATACGATTTTGGCGTACCGTTACACCCCTAATAAATAATCACCGGCTGTGCTTGTTCCAGATGTGTCTTATCTACCGGTTTACACTTTTTGCTTGAGGAAAACTGTATGTGGCTCATTTAAGTATCGTCCCTCATGATCAGAGTACTAGGCTCCACTGAATAAAAAGCCGCTTTGCTGGTTGTACTATTCCTGACCGGGCGAAGTGGATCGGTATCACAGTCGTTAAAGCTTCGAGTGTGTTCTGGTTCAGACCTTCTTGATGGTTTGGCATTGATGATGCAGGTGCAATGGGAGGCTGTTCTCAAAGCAGTTGCAGACCGAAGGATCAATGTTCTAATCGGATTTGTTGTTTGCTCCTGGAGACTATGAGGGTATTATTAGGTCCAGTAGATTAATAAATAAGTTTATGATCTATAATATGAAGGGGTGTACAACAAAAAATCTGATTCACAAACAAGTAAATATACATCTATAAATTAAAACACAATGCAACGCTCAATGGTCACAGGTACAAATTTGTTTATTTGTGGATCTCTTCAGCTTTTCACTTGTGCGTCTCGACTCAAATCTCCTGTCAAGAGAGCTAGAGATCCACAAATAGCTAAGCTCCTCCCAGCACCTGGTAAACCAACCAGATTGCAACGGACTGCCGTTTTTCCCATCCAATCACGTCATGCAGAGAGGTGAGTGGAATTAATAGTAGCAATTTACAGTTTTGACAAGTTTTTGTTTGCACCAATTTTATCATTTAAATTCAAAGCCTCTTTCTTTATTCTTTCCCGTCACAAAATTTTGGTTTCAAAAGCAGGAGGGACATATCTGACTCATGTGAGGTGAGACTAGGGCTTTAAAAAGCAGCACCATTTCTGCCCAAAACATCACATGTGACATTCTGAATGTTTATTAAACTCACCTAAAACAAAGGGTTTTGTCTTTTCAACCAATGTGTGATCTCTCCTCAGTTCTCCTCAATCTTCTGTTCTATTTTCTTTACCGAAGCATCCCCTGACCCCTGCTTATGAATCTAAAACACATAGTACAAAAATGTTTTGCTAACAACCATTTATTTTAGTGTGTTAGAAGTGCTGCTGGCTCTCAACATATAAAAAACACCTCAAAACAAAAATGTAATGTTTATCTAACTATAAGTTTTTTTTTAAATATCTGTTATTTATAATTAAAATAAGTATCATGATCATAACAGCTGATTATGACAAAAGAGTGTTATCTTTGAGTAACTTGCAGTTTGATTCGTCTAAAGAAGTCTCTTATGTTCCATTTTATTTACATCGAGCCACTTGGATGGGACAGTGATATAAATGTAAACGTCTTTTAAAATGTGTTAAGCTGACAGAACTCAACCAAAACAATATCTAAACTGCAAGCAGCGTTCGGTAGTTTGTTGTGTAAAACCGGTGACTGTAAAAAAAATACTGCCATAATGGCTGTATATAATTAACTTATAGCCATTAGAGCTGGAGAGGAGGCTGCCATTGACTGCTGCGCTTGTGACTCGCTTGTGGCTCGCTCTGCCTTTGAGTCTGACTCCACCCCTCTCACACGCAGCTGTTATAAATTGATCATTGGGATCGTAAATGATCTTACTCACGACGTGATGCCAGCGGTCAGTCCGCTCTGTTCTGTGTAGCTGTCAATCAAATGGTCCTGCCATGGGAAAATTGAACCATCGGGGGACAGCCAATAACGCAAACATCAAAATTGACCATTAAATAATTTTGATGGACTAAAGGAAAGCGCTTAAAGTTTAGGGGCGTTTGCGCTTGGTTTGAGTCGGAGCGGTGGATATAGAAAGCAAGAGCGCTGCATCTCTCGTCCATCAACAGTCTCCACATAATGCGTCGTCTGGGCAGTAAAACTAGAGGGGACATATACTGCCTTTTAAAAAAAATTACGTCTGTGATTCCTTCCGTATATTTATGTGTTTGTGAATCTTCACGTTTATTGTAGATCATAAACTTATTTATTAATCTACTCAGTAACACTCCCCTAGGGGACAGGTGCAATTGTGCCAATGCAAGTCATTTTTTACATCTGTCTTGCTTTCTTTCTCACAAAGCTAGTTTTTGGTTTAGTGTTCATGTGCAGAATTGAGTTATCAGTGTAATCCATGATGCTGGGCTCCACAGCGGTGCGGTAAACATGAGGACTGAGCATGAAATGAAATGAAATGCGCCACTGTAATCCATAATTGACCTGTACATGATGTATTGACCGAGAGGAAGATCTCTCTCTCTCTCATTTCATCTGTGTCTCGACCTGTCTGTTTCTTTCTGCTTGATTTCATGTCCTGGTCCTCTTCTCCAACATGTTCCATTGGTCCAGCTGGAGGCTTGAGTTTAGTGGAGTGTGAAACGCTAGGAAGTATGTTTGTAAGCACACCTATCTTCAATCTGATGTAGCACGGTACCCTGATGTGTGTGTGTGTGTGTGTGTGTGTGTTGGCTCTATCTATGAAGTGTGGCGTTGTTACACACTGTTTGGTTTTCACTACGCTGATGACCCAACTCACCGTGTACTTGCCCACAGTCCATGATGCATTTCACTCCTCTACTCATTTGAATTCTGCTTTCCATCTCTTCTTTCAAGTGGAGTGTAATTGCCCATGTGGCTGTGAATTTAACACTTCACACACAAAGTGGCGGAATGTTGTGAAGAACCCGAATGATGTCATGGTTTAATTTGGTGTAATGCGGTTCATTCCTCTCTTCCACATTCATTTCCTGTCATCTCTCTGTTCTCATATCCATATGTTCTCTTAAAATAATGAATGGGCTTTGTAGAGATGGATACCAACAGGAAATGAGGAACCGGGAGATTATTCAGCAGATGCAGGAAGCGGAGGAGTAGGAGAATGTGACGAGAGAGAGAAAGCCAGCCTTTGGTCAAGCAGGCGAGAACACTGTGCTTGTGTGCGTCTCTGTGCGTGTGTTTGATCACCCTTTGATTGGATTAAGGTCTGCTCGGGGCAGGGTGAATAGGGACGCAACGCATTTGCTCCGTGGTCCATGTCAGGTATTTGACAGGGGGTCTGTGAGAGCCTCTGACCCCCCATGACTGCCTTTCTGTGAGGCATTTAGTCGGTAGCCAGACCTTTGACTAATCGGCAGAAAAGGTCTGGTCCACATTGCTGGATATTCTGTCCGTGGAACGCCCCCTTTCAAAGTGAAGAGGACGCTAGCAGCTTCAGTTGTTTCTCGAACTCCGCTTGAAGGAAGCTTCAACCGATATGTGTAAAATCAGTGGGGAAAAAGCCCGTTGGTAAATTGTGTTCTCCTGCAAAAGAAAAACATTCACAGGCCTAATACAGAGCGTAAGATCTATATATATCTATATAAAACCAATCATTTTACACGAGCAATTCATCTGAAATGTTCTTTAGGTCGTGGTTCATTTGGAGTCGCAGCAGCACCATCTCGAAAAGACGAAGGTTACTTTACTTTAATGCTTCATAACGAGCTGATGCTAGAGGTAAAATATTGAGTAATTCACATGATCATAATTAATCACAATAATCCGACAAACTTCCAGTTTTAATAACCCACTGTAGTGCAAGTGAGACATGAGGTGGGCTGGGGTCTTTTAGCTGTAGGGTGCATTTAATATTAAGTGAGCAATAAGAGGAGATTTCACATTATTAAATCATGTTTCAGCCGTCCGTTCAGAAATATAGTGCACTCAAGACACGGAGTGCGGTCATTGTTGAAAAAAATAGGATGAGTCTGAAACCGTAATCCCAGATAGATTACAGGGGCAGGACACGAGGAGAATACTGAGGTTCGTAAATGAATAGTATTTTGCAGTAAAAACTTCTAATAGATCATTGTCAAAATGAATAAGGCGTATAAGGCTATAAACTTGTCTGCAGCAATTCCGTCCGATCAGCAATCGTTAAAACAAATTTACTAAAATACCGAAAGCAGTTGTTTGCTTTTTGCCCACGTGGATTGTTTGGGTTATTTTCGAGTCTTCGTCGACTTTTTTTTTTTCCAGGTTATGCTGGTAGTTCAAAACAGCACTTGCTGACAATTTGCTACTAGTCCAGTCGACCAATAAGAAAAGAAAGATGAGCATCTTTTTTCCCTTCCCTTCATCCCTCTCTCAAACGTACAGCCTCAAACACAAAGGTACACAGGCTCTCTCCATTGTTATGTATGGCTGTGTTAATCTGGCTGCTGGCCTCTCTTCCGCTCTCTTTGTCTCCTCCACCAGCCCAGTGGCAGAAGTCAACAGCACAACACAAAAGGCCTGCAACCCCCAAACTGGTTAACGGCTGGGTCTGCCCCAAGCTTTGATCAGCTTTTAGAGGTTCAGAACCATGTTCCCCCTCCTTGTCCATGAGAAGGCTGAATGGTTACACTTGAGGGAGGTGTAAAGGGAGAAAGATGCTCCGGCTCGATACGATGCAACATTAGTTTAGCGTCACATTGGGAACTTTTGAGATGATTTGCTCTATTTGCTAGTGAAAAACTGACATGTAGAATGGAACATGCTTGTGGTCATTAAAAAATAATAACCAATTCCAAATGAAGGTGAAATTATTGGAATTGATGTGAATTGAGCAATTTAATCCTTTTCCGTTTCAGACAAATTTTTTCTTAGCGTGACACTGATGTACAGCTATGATGCGTGATCTTGAAAAAAATGCTGCAGTTAACATTTTCGGATGTTCATTTTGGTTTATTCACTCAACCGATCACCAACCGAGTAATATTTAAATGCGCATTGAGTAAGAATAAATAGAACTAGATTTTTCGTTTACGATGCACTGCAAACAGCAGCAGCAAGTTGTTACCCAGTCAGATTTACATGCAGCGTTTTAGAAAAACAAGGTAATATACAAATAAAAATAACCAAAGCCTGCATGTAATTATTTCTATAACAAATGAAGCACAAAAATAACAAAAAAAAATGCACTGATCTTTTAACATTGCTTTTTTTCCTATTCAAAAATAAAAACTAATAGCTCAGCTAAAAAACTGAATTTTCATTTAGTTTTAGTTTTAGTAGTTTCATTTCGTAATTAATTTTGTGTAATAGAATTGTTTTATTACTCTGGAAGATAATGCTTCTTTGGCATTCACTAATTTTAATATGTTTTGGAAGGGCACAGCATTTCGGCTGACTGAGGTAAATATAAGTGAACAATATTTGTGCTGCTAGCAGACCGGCTACGTGCCCGCAGAACTACCATCACAAAACAACAAACGATTTCGATTGTGAAACATTTGTGCAGAAATTTGACAAACAAAACGTCAAACTCCTTAAAACTGTGACAAAAAGATTGAAATGGACCCTGCTGTGAGGCATCGTTTACAGATCGCTTCATCTCCATTTCTGTCGAAACAGTCCCACACAGAACTTCTTTTCGCACACTTCGAAATGTCATTTTTTTGCAGACAAACCTACAACAATCACAAAAACTATATGAAAATAATGTTCCCTTCAAAGCGATTGCTTTGCACATCCCTAGGTTCCAAAATATTGTCCATACACCTGCAAGTGACATGTTTATATTCTACAAGGAACTTTGTATATTGCTATACGTTTATTAAATTCTACAAATAAATCAAAAAAATTTTTTCAATTGCAAATGATTACCGTTAATGTAACAAATTAATTAAGCTTTATCATTAATAGACTACGGATCGTGCTCGGCGTGCCAGAAATCTGGCCGTTACCACCACGGTATTAAAGGCATTGCTTTGTTTTCCTGTACACTTCAAAATACAATGAATATGTAGAAATCCAAATAGAGAATTTTAGAATATTTTATCAAGCTATAATTCTATTTTACTTCTTAGAAAATAAAGTTCAGTTTACTTCTCAATTCCATGTTTAACGTCAAATGAAAATGACCGGCTGAAGGACGACATGTTTTTTCTGTTTAGCGTTTGGAAAGAGATTTGAACAACTAAAATGTTTAGTGATCTTTACCTGATTTATTTAAATGAACTTATGTAGAGAGTAATCATTGCTTTCCTGTTTTATAACAAGATAATACTCTATACCATGGTAAAAATAGCCTGGAAAATAGAGCTGAGCATGTGTCTAGATTGTTTTTCATATACAAGACTAGAGTTTAAAATAATTTCAGCATTTGAATATTTTCAGCATTCAGAAATCATTGTTGTTGTTTTAGGAACCATCAGCTATAATCAAATAAAATAAACAAGTTCCAGATAAACACTCGCGCCTGCGATCTGAGGAGTCTTATGTGAAAGTGTGGGCATCCAAATAAAGTTTAAAGAGGTACGGTTTCATCATCTTGTGGAAGAGAATCTCCAGACGACTGTAACGACTAACTGTTTACTGCAATTTATTATTACGGCGCTGCATGTTTTTAATACTTGAAAGACAAGTGAATTCAGTACCTTTTAAAAACATTTTGATTTGTTAGTAACATCAAGCTGCACATATATTTACAATATATGAAATAAAACTGAATATGGTTTGAATATGTGAAAATGTTCAATTTGATTTGAGAGGGTTTGTGTCTCATAATGCAATAAAAGCCAGTTTCTGGTTTAGTCCCAGTGGGTCAGTTTTAGTGCTCTCACTTTAGTGCACTACCGACAGACACTTCGTGATAGAAAAAGTGTTCAATTGAAGATAAATTGTATCTTTGTAGCAATGATGAGTAAACTGGGTTACGTTTCAAACAGTTGACTAATATGTTGCTTTCAATGCCCTTTTTTTCCTTCTTACCATTTCCTGACTAAAAACAAAACAACTATAGCAAGTAAAAAATTAAATCATACACGACTGTATCAAATGCACTTGTGAAATGAAATGGAGTTGAGTTGGGTTTAACTCAAAGTTGAGTGGGAAGTTGCAGAGGAGAGAGCTGCTGTTTTCCCCCTGGTGGCTATAGTTGGGATCGCCTGAAGGTCCGGATCAAATCGGCGCTTCTAAAACTCACAGCTGTGTTTCTGCTGTTATTAGCACTCTTGATAGGGGCCAGAATTTCAGTGTATACGAAACTGAACGTGTGAGAACAGTAAAATGTGCGTCATCCTCAATGCGTGAGACTTGATAACCTGCTTTTATCGTCTGTCTCTCGCTTTTGTTTTCGCCGGCTACGCGCAGCAATGTTTTTCTTTATTAATTCCTTTGCAACCTCAAACTTTCTCTCATCAGCTGGTACTTCTGAGTCGCAAGATTTTCCACCAGTTACCACAATCGATTGGCACGTGGGGTCGCATCCGATTGGTCAATGACCATAAAGATCACAATAGCTGCGCTAAATGAAAAAAAAAACGCTCGGTTAGGGTTAGGGTTTGGTCTGCAGCTTCCGGACCGCGGCTAGGTTAGGATGTTAGTGCTGCCTGCTCTATAGCGTAGTGTTTTGGTTTTATTTTACTTGTATTTAGCACGTAATCCCTGGGCATTGAAAAAGAATGGCTACACAATGTTCTTTAAAATGCTTTATCTAATATTTGTGATCTATTGTGACTTGAACAATTCCATATAGTATTATGTATGCGAGGGGCAAGGCGGACGGAGGGATTTCCACGGAGGGATCCCATTAGCAAGTTTCCATAGCTTTTCAGTACAGGGAAACACCCTGAGAATCCCAGACGGTTTTGAGTTTCAGATACGGACCCGTCCCAAGAATCCCATGTCAAGTTAGAACGATATCTCAGCTCTTTCCCTCTGAAGGGAGCTTGTGTTCGTGTCATGGCTAATTAGTTTCACCAACACATCCGTTTAGTTCTCCGTGGACCCAGCAGTGGTGGCCGGGTACGTGCCAGCCTTCGTTTCTTTCTCTCAGACTATTATTCAGTTGGAATTCATTAAAGCGCACAGTGATGAAGTTGCACCGTATGCGCATAACTCTCTTATTTTTGTTTTTAGTTTGTGTTAATTAGCATGCCTCTGAGACATGCACGAAGCATCTGCCATTTTTCCCCTGTTCCCTTCTACCTTGCTCTAATTTTCTTCCTTGTCTCGTCGCCTCACTCTTTAGTAAGCGCCAGAGGTTTTCTGTGATGCAGATATTCTCTCTAGCGCCCTCTTTGGTTAAAGTAATTCTGTCAGTATATTGTTATTTCAGATTTTTTATTAAAGTGACAAAACGTTGCAATTATTAAATTGTTTCTAATATTCATTTAAGAAGAGCATTAGGGTATCTTCGGTCTGTTTGTGGTGCCAGTGTGTGTCATTGTGAGTAGGCCTCGCTAGCAGGATTAGCATAGTGAGGTCCTCCTTTCTCTGGCTTTGTGTGATTGCTGGTGTGTGACTGACGAGGCATTTCCCCCACGTAGAGGCATGGAGGTGTGTGCGTGCTTGTGTGTGCATGTGTGTGTGTGTGTGTGTGTGTGCGTATCAGAGGGGGGAAGAAAGAGGGCTCCAGGATTAAAGAAAATGCTTCCTGTTTATTGTACTCGGGGTCCTCAGGGATGTTTTGGGGGCATTGTTGCAATATGTTTGAGGTAGATTTAAAAATCTCCCTCAAATTAAAGAATTTGTTTTTGTTAAAGCAAATTAAATTAACTTTCGGTCTGTTTTGTAAAAAGCAATATTTGGTTCATTTGATAACAGATACTATATTTTTTTGCATTTAATCATGAATTTTATTAACAACCAAATGAGATTAGTTTTTGCCAAAATGACTATTTTGCTACTGGAATATTTTTAAATACAATGTGTAAATATAACCTGTGTCGAGTAATACCTAGGTCAGAAATGATTTTAATGGGAATATTGACGCATACTGAATATTGACGGTCTCTGAGTGTTTGTTTAAGCACCGAGTGAAATTCCAAGGCATTGTGTTAAAGTCCAAGTCTCCTGTAATTTTGTAATGAAGGGCGCCGGCGGTTTGGGGTTGAAGAGACGAACAAGTGAGTGAAAAGAACAGCACTTGCGTAAAACCTTTACCTTTGTAAAGAACATCAAGTGACTTGCTTCGAGTCCCGCTGAACACACACCGATGCACCCATTTTGTTCAATTTGTTGAAACCGAGGAAAAGTTGTCAAAATCGCCCCGAAAGTGGCTGAAAACAGCCTCAACAGCACATAAGGGCTAGGCAAATTTTAAGAGTGGTGGTGTGCAGCTGTGTAATACTGTAACTGTCTATGTCTCTTGAGATCGGACCAAAAAGCTCAATGTATGAGAGTGGTGCTACGCACACACACACGCACGCATACACACACATACACACGCACACACACCCACACACACACGGACACGCATACATGCTGTTCTTTTTTAATACATTTTGTCGTTTCTGTTCATCTAACTAAAGAATGAAGGTATCAGTATTCTCTAAATCACTGTTTTATATCTAGAAAATTCTGATGATGCAGAGAGAAATGCTGAACAATGGGCCGTATCTCAAAAGGATAAACAGGTATGGCTCACATATTAAATACTACATTAATAAAAGGATATTATACAGCATAAAGCCACAGTGATCTCAAATGTGTAAACGATTTCCATCCTGTGTGTGTTTGCAGGCTCAGATCTATAATAAAGGAGTTGGCCTGAGGCGTGTCTTCAACCGCTCCTCGAAACGTTACTACACTGAAAAATCCATCGTTTGCCACAACTGCCACAAGACGGGCCATCTCTCGAAAAACTGCCCTTCACCAAAGGCACGGCAAAATGCTTTCCAGACTCCTCTTCTGCTTTTTGGGATTTGGATTAGATTTGAAATATTACGACTATTAATCTCTAGATGAAGGAGTACAATACAGTAGAGATGGTTTATGTTGCATATAAGAACGTTTTGTTGCACGTGATTAACATTGCAGATACTCGTCATGATTCATCAGATTCTTCTGTTCATCAGAGGAAAGGCCCCAGTGTGAGATTATAGCAGCCATGCATGATGCTGCAGGTCCAGAGTTGACGTACTCTACATGCAGCAAACACTTTTATCCATAAGAAGACGCACACAGGAGAAGTTATGGTTTTACCGCAGCCTTAGCATTAATGCTCTACTTACGGAGATATACAGAGGTTTTCCAACAAGACTGCAAGAGTAAATCCAGGCTAAAAATCTAAATCCAAATATAAACAGCAAATCCTTCAGAATAACAGGAGTGGATTGATTTAATCATTTGCTTCCATTTAGTTTCCTGTAGAAATTATTTGGAGACTATTTATAGTTGACCTGTTGCAAAGAACACGTATTACCGTTAAAATTCACCCTTTCTTTGACATTATTTCTCTTTTTCTTGTGATGACGAGCAGAAGGCACTGTGCTGCTCATTATGTGGTCAGCAGGGGCACCTCAGGCGGACGTGCCCAAACAGTCTCTGCTGGAACTGCGCTCTGCCAGGCCACTGCTCTGACGAATGCCTGGAGAAAGCGTACTGGCACAAGCGCTGCCACCGCTGCAGCATGACCGGACACTTCATCGACGTAAGTGTTTGTTGAGTGCTTGAGTGCATCCGCGGCCACGGCCGTTCCCTCTCTCGTTATGGCTGCTGCTTCATGGGCTGGGAGCGATTGAGGGTGGATTGGGGGATTCGCACATGGCTCTTCACCCACCCAGACGCACAAGTACAAAAAATAGAAAGCTTAGTAACAAATAAAATGACTGAGATTAGGCTCATAATGTTTTGTAACTGAAATGGGCAAA
The DNA here is from genome assembly GCA_007224835.1 of Danionella cerebrum. Taxonomy (NCBI): domain Eukaryota; kingdom Metazoa; phylum Chordata; class Actinopteri; order Cypriniformes; family Danionidae; genus Danionella; species Danionella cerebrum. Next base: position 403,358 of record SRMA01026928.1, read on the forward strand.
TTATCTGGCGAGCTCATTCTCGTTTGTCACAAGATGTGTTTTGCGCAGAGCATCAAATACACAAGTTCACAAACAGTGTGCTTGCTTTCAACACAAGAACGCACTCCCTCCTCGTAAAAACTAGTTACGTTTGTACATCATCTGCTGTCTTGTGATTTGGAAACATTTTCAATATAATTTTGGCATAGTTTTAATTGAAATGGAAATGGCCCCGTTCATGCAGAACATGACAAACAAACACACTGGGAATTGAAGTTCTGCTGAGATTCGAAGGACGTTTTTAGGTTTGTTCAAATGCAGAGCGTTTTTACTGATTAGAATCGAAGTCCATGATCTCTTTTCGATGTCTAGTGCCGGATGGATCTGCAAGGGAACATGGATTAAACCAGAATTGTTGCCGGTGTACTGAATACGAGCTATAATCATGCTCATAAGTAAACTTAAGCAGTATTAGCAGAGCCTTGTACACTTTGGATTATTGCTAACAACTGTTGTCATAATCGCTTGGTGTCCATCGCGCCATCCACTTTAAGCTTTGAACTCTCTCTACAGACACCTTCGGAAAACATCACAGACCTTGTGTTCCACGGTGCGGCATGTTGTAGTCAATAATTTAATTTGTGAAACGTCATGTAGTGCTTTTTCCGTAAAACTGATAAAAAAAAATCCTGTTCGGGCACAATTTGCTTTAGTCCTGTGTGCTCCTCTGATTCTGTATGAGAAACAAGAGAGAAATATTTGTTTTGCTTCGAATCGTTGTCTGTGAATTCAACAAAACGTCTTTGATGCTTTTGTTGACTGTTAACACACATGCATGCACACGCACACGTACGCACACGCACACGTACGCACACGCACACACACACACACACACACACACACACACACACACACACACACACTATAATACAAAGCTGTCCATCTTTTTCGATGATGCCGCTTGCTTAGTGAATTGGGGAGAGGATCGACTTTGCCGTTGGTGCCATTTCTCGTGGGCGCAGAGGCCGATTCTTGAGCCACACACTCCTCCACAGGTGGTGCAGGGGTAACCAGAGGACAGAGGAGCCCCGACTGCCCTTTGGTGTCTTTGTCTGCATCTCTTGTCTCGCCGCTGTTGGTCTTTGTCGTGGATTTGTGAAACTGCTCGGGCACATGTAACCTGCCAAGCTGATCGGTCCTGTGCCAGAGCTTCAAGCTGCATTGGATTTATGCCAGAATGCTTTAAAAGTCTTTGATGTAGTCCTTGTAGCGCATTTTGCCCACCAGGTGCTCGTTTGACACCTTGTAGTTTACTGTAGAGGACTTGGCGAGGCAAGCGGTGTTCCGGCATACGGATTGTGTGCCCCATCCATCGAAGGAGTTTTTTCACCACAGCGGCTTCCATGCAGATAGAGTTGGGGCTCTGTAGGATATCCGCATGTTGGACTTGATCCTTCCAGGAGAGGCCAAGAATTTCTGAAGGAATCGAATGTGGAAGGATTGCAAGAGTGAGATGTGTCGGCTGTATGGAGTCCATTTTTCCGCCCCATAAAGCAGGGTGGAGACACACACAGAATTATAGACAGCAACCTTGGTGCTGATCCTCAGGTTACGATTTTCAAAAACACTGCTACGAAGGTGACCGAATGATAAGGACCCTTTTTTGATACGGGTATGTATTTCCATATCAAGGGAGCAGAAAGAGGACAGAGTGGAACCAAGGTAAGTGAACTGGACTACATTTTTAAGTTGAACACCCTTTATGTGGAAGCTAGAAGGTGGAGAGGTTTGAGAGAGAATTTGGGACATAACGTCAGTTTTTTAATTTTAACCTGGAGAACAAAGGATTGGTAGAGACTGGTTATTGTGTTGAGACGCTCTCAATGGATTGCTGCATGGATTCAGGACTATGTGCTAGAATCGCGCAGTCATCAGTATACTGTAATTCAGCTATACAGCAATGCTTGGTCTTTGTATGGGCCTGCAACCTCCGGATGTTAAAGAGGCTTCCATCGAGGCGGTATTCAAAAGGAACACTATCCCTGTGTCCTAAGGCACAGTGAAAAAGGTGAGTAATAGAAGAAAAAAGGAGATTGAAAAGGACTGGAGCCAAGACACAGCCCTGCTTCACCCCAACATTTATGTTAATTAACTCTGACTGAAGTTCTCCTGTGGTAACTCTGGCTTGCATCCCATTGTGCAACTGCTGTAAAATGGTGAGAGATTTGGGTGGTACCCCAAGTTTGGAAAGATGTTTCCAGAGAATCTCACGGTTGTACATATCGAATGATTTGCAGAGGTCAATGAAAGCTATATAGAGGTCTATGCGCTGCTCTCTGCTTTTTTCTAGCAACTGCCTTAAGACTAAAATCATGTCAGTGTTGGATCTAGTCTTAAAGCCACATTGAGTTTCCGGGAGTGCAGCTTCTGAAATGTACTTAGCTAGCCAATTGAACATAATTTTTCCAGCGATGGAGAGGAGGGAGATTCTGCGGCTGTTACCACATACAGCTCTGTCCCCTTTTTGTTTGTAGATGACCACAATATTTGCATCTTTCCAGTCTTGTGGGAGGATCTCACATTCCCAGATGTGACATGAGGAGATAAAGGCGGCGCGTAAGGAGGTATGCTCCATGTTTGAAGACCTGAATGCCATCCGATCCAGCACTTTTATCGTTTTTAAGACTTGCGATGGCCTGGCGAGTCTCAAAAAACTTGGGTTGAGAGTTTTGATAGCATCATAGAAGCCCTGCGAGTTGTTACAGTGTGCCATGCGCTGTATCTCTTCCGCCTTTTTTATCCACCATGTGTCCTCCATGATCCGGAGGGCACGCTGGGTTGTAGACTTTGCTGCATTAAAGGTGGCTTTCAAGGTAGGAGATCCAGGGCAGGACAAGAGTGCTTTATGGGCATCATGTTTTATTCTCAGTAGTGTCTGTATCTCAGCTGAATTGCTGTCAAACCAGTCCTGGTGGTGTTTCCTCGACTGGCCCAGTGCCTCTGAAGCTGCACTATGGATGGCTTGGCGCAGCATTGGCCAGTCGATTAATTCCTCTGGGGACTTTTTGAGGTGATCAGTGAGGAGCTGTCGAAAAAGGTCTTGTGAGGTGTAATTACTAGGTGCTCAACAGTTGATTTTTTTTTGTTTAGGGGTTGTCCTCTGACCACGGGATGTAATACTCATGAGGAGCTTGGATCTGACCATGCGGTGGTCAGTCCAACACTCTGCTCCGTGCATGACTCGAGTGGAGAGGACATCTTTCCAGTCACCAACACAGTTGGTGTTCTGCACAGAGAGAGGAGCCGGAGACCGTTATCATTCATCTTCCTAACTCTGTGCTGGCCAATTACCTTATCCCATACCAGGTGCTCTATGCCCACTCTGGCTGGTACTTTTCTTATGGCAGAGTCGAGGGCAAGGTAAAAGTCCTCTTTGATGTCAGACTCAGCTTAGGCACTAATGAGGGTGGCAAAGCATCCTTTTGCAAGAGGGATGCGCCAGGTCATAAGCCTCTCATTTATGCTGACAGGGGATTCAGAGATATGCTGCAGCAGTTTGGAATTTACTGCAAACTTTACTGTTTACCACCCGGAGTGTGTGGGGCAGATATTTTTTGAACCACCTTTTCCAGGTCCTTCCCCATCTCAGGGGTGAGCAGCGCGGGACTGCTCAGTTGCAATAGAAGCTGCCGAGGCAATGTGCTGCTCCATCCCACAATTGCAACCATCATCACTCCATTTGCCGCCTGTGTGCATGGTTTGGCTAGGCACTCCTAGGTTTACCCATGTGGCAGTGGGGCTGTCTTCTTCAGACTTTGCCGCCGTTTATAGTGATTCTCTCACATCCACCCTTTTCCGGCGACTCCATCGTCGAGACATTTGGGATCACTCTTGGTCTGGCCTCTACCCTTTGACCTGTTTGGCATTGGAGGCCCTGCCAGGAGTATAAAACTCCCACCGACATGGCTTTAGGGGTCACGGAGACAAGGTGGTGATCCCGGTGAGACACTTTTCTGTTTTGTTAATCGGAAACTACAGTGTAATGTTGAATAATTGCTTTTAAAAGATTAGTAGAGAGTTATTCCATTTCATCTCCTGTAGGTTGGTAGTTAATGCTCAGAGATCTGCAGATCTTTCTATTAATGCATGAATTAATTAAAGTAATCAATGGATATATCAGTAGAAACCTGGTTTAAAGGAGCCTGGTTTGGATCTTCTAGAGATAATTATAGCTTACTGTTGAAGATATCCTCGGCGCGCTGCATGCTACTTTATCACAAATCATACATCGCACGACAGAGCAGCACTAAATCGTTGTTTGTGATTAATTTCAGCTTTTATTTGTGGGCGAGGTTGCAAATGTGAAGTTTGTTTCCTCTTCCACTTTGCTTCCTGATGGGAGATGCGTCTGGAATTAGGAAATAAAGTTCCAAACGTCTGAACTGTGGCAGCTTCAAACTGATTTGCATTCATTGGCTTAATCCTGCAGCATCTCAGACAGTGAATTTCCTGTAGAGCATAAGAGCATTCTGCAGAGGTCTACCGTGGCGTTTTGAGGACAAGTATTGTGAGAAGGAGAATATCCCAGAGCCAGGGTTGCCAGACATGAGTTAAATCCACTTATTGAGTTATTATTTTTTTGTTGAATTTATGAATTCATTCAGGGCAATGAAAGATGTTTGAGGTACACTAACTAAACCGTTATTCTGTGCCCGGTGGGGCACGGTGGTGTGCCTCATCAACTAATCCGTGCCACGTATTTAAAACTGAAAATGTTCTGTTTTTGTAAATCAGCTGAAATTTAAAATTTAAAACTACATGAAAGAGTGTGTGGCTTCCAGGTACTGATTTTCGTAAATCCTGACTTTTCTTTGTGATTATTTTCTATCCAGTTTGATCCCATTTTTTCTTCTCGGGCTCCCATTTCTTTTATGTTCTCTCTATTTGTTTTGTGAAGCTTTCTCTTTTTAGATTTGGTGTTATGCTTCTGATTAGTTTTTTTCCCATGTAATGTTTTAATTGTTTTTATTTTCTATTGTTTTTCCCCCAAGGCCTGCCCGGAGATCTGGAGACAGTATCATCTCACAGTAAGTTTGTTTCTCTAATATCCACATGACGTTATCAGAGCAAAGAAAGAGTTTTTGATTATTGAAAACAACATCGGATTGTGACTGCTGAGATTCACTTGTTTATTCATCCTTTGTGTTTGTGCAGAACACTCGCGACTTTTTGTTTAAGTTGTTTACTCTCATTTGCCACAAACGATGGATGCAACTCATGTTTAAGTCTGAAAAGTGGGCAAATATAGGCTAAATGTCATTTATTTTTGCTACATTGCGGCTGGTTTTGTGGAGTTTCGTGTCTGTTTGTCTAAAACAAACTGAAAGTGGCTAATTGGCAAACTTGCAGAGCATTTTCTCCCCAAAGATCCACCAGGGTGGGAAGGCATGTGACAGTTAGGCGCACAGCTAAACGTCAAGGGGCACACCATAACATCTGCAGAAACACAGACTCCTGAAATATAGACCTCAGCCTAAGAGAAAAGAGCAGGTTGTTTGTCAATTAAAAGACGTGATAAAGCATGAAATGGGCTGCCAGCATCGCACCGTGCCGAGCAGTCACTCGACCCGTCACACTCACACACAGTCTAATTAGCTTGCTTGCCTAATGAAAAAGCCAGATCATTAGCACTAGCTCTGTGTGTGGCTGACAGAGGGGAGGGGAGGGGGGCATGGTGGACAGTGAGAGAATGGTTGCCAGTAGGGCAGCTGTGGAGCTGGGTCGAGGGTTTGGAATCAGAAAACATGTCTTTCTCACACCCTTAGACAAGCATCTGGTTCAATTCTGATCTATAATAATATTTTGATTTTAATACACTGATTTCAATTAATTTTACAGAAATTTTTAACGTAAATGTATTACAATATTAGTGTTGTACACTTTTTTTTATTTTAGAAACTAAATATCCCACTTTAAGCCAGTGGCAAGTGTGTGTTCTGGCACAAGATTATAGCCGTCTCGTCGTTTCTCTTTAACTGTGTGAAGCATCCTAAAATGCACCGAAGCTGAAGTGAAGACGTTCTATAACTTTTGAAATGTGTGGTCTAGAAACAGAACCATGCTAACCAAAAGATTTCAAATGAATATGGATTTCTAATAACTGTTTCAGAATAATTTGCAAACAATCATAACATAATGTTCAAAATGTTGTGAGGCTGTATATCTGCAATACATTTGTGTATGAAACTGTGCATATTACATAGACAAGAAAATATGGATGACGTGACGCCACCTACTGCCATTGGGCTAATATGAGGTTTTTTTTTTCGAGTTGGAGCGGAGGCTGCCATTGAGCATCAACATGCACACAGACTGCTTTCCTGATGAGGACGGAATGGTCATAGTTATATACGTTAATTCTAATTATTACAATTCTTATTCTATTATTTCAAACACATAGATACAGGTCTTCTTGTCTGCCATCTTTAACTGCCAAATACCGACTTTTTCAACTCGTAGACTGTTCTTCTGATTTCCAAGATGTTTGTTTAAGGTCACCTTCATACCAAATTAATTATGATTTGTCAAAAGGTTTCCTGAACAATCACAATGTCAGCAGTACCCAAACTATGGTATGTGTACCCCCCCATGGTGCGCAAAAGTCTGTAATGGGTTCGTGAGTGGGGGAATCAAGGACATCAAGAGGAGTATTTCAAGAATTGTGAGTTTTGCTGGCAAGAGTTTCTGCACGTGCACCTCGAGGACACAGATACTTCCCAGAGGGGGACGCATCAGTGGAATTGGATTCGTCACCCATTCACTGGCATGCCTGCTACACCGTCTGTGTCCAACTGAGAGTGTTATGACCCCTAGCTTGCAAGGAGTGAATAGCTCTTGTGCCGCAGGAAGCATAAATGGAGTAAATTATATCAAAAGCAAGTTAGCAAATACACAAACAAACAATATACATAAACACAAGCTCCGGTAACTTTGTTAACTATAAACCATAACAAACAAGATTAAGAACATACTCTTTGTATAAAATCAAGTTCAAATTAACAAACAATAATCAAACAATGTGTTTCACGGAGTTCAAGCAAACACAAAGAATAATACACACGAATATACACTTAATACAAGGACCTAGTTGCAAACCAGTATATAATTCACCAAAATAAATAGATGAACAATGAAACAAGCGCTGCTAACAGAGACTAATTAATAAACAACTTCACACAACGCACACGCAAGCCTTACCACCGCACACTGGCTAAATCAGTCCCTAAATTGTTCCAAAATAGTCTAAACTAGAGGTGAACGTTACGAAAGGGACTTGGGGTCAACTAAAAGATGAGCTGTAAATGAAACATACGACTGCTGTGGTAATCTAAAGTGTGAAACAATAATGAAGCTAATAATAAACTGATAAATGATCTGAAACTAAAAGTGCTTAACCCAAACCTGAGAGTGGAGGAGGGGACAGAGGAGACGGTGCTTACGAGCAGCAGGGGAAACCACCGTTCTTTGCGAAGCTCGCAAACAGAGACTCACGACATAAACAGAGAGATCCCCAAGATCTTGAGTTGCGAGTTAACGAAGATCACGGAACTAGTTCACAGACTGAACGACTGACCGGAGAGACTGAGGGAGAGTGAGCTGCGCGGATGCGGCTCTTAAATAGTAATCTCACTCACGCACGCACATAAATTACATATAGAATATAAACAACACACGGGGAAAGTCTAATGGAGATCACCAGCAATCGATCGGTCACTGCGGACTCTGCGCTTGTTGATGCCGTTCACCAGTGTGTCTTTATGTGATAGTGGAGAACTGATCATTTCACACGGCCCTTCTAGGAATGGGATGGAGTACTTGACCCATGGAGGTCTGTATGGGCAGCTTACTCCACATCGTTTTGCTCTGTAGCTTTTCTAATGGGTTTCAGGGAGCGTATGATGACTTCCTTGAGGTCCTCTTGGTTCTGCTGGGCTGAGTCCATCTGCTTTGGCGTTCCTCTGCCCCTCTGGGTCCTGCCCTGGTTCTGTTCCTTTGTGTAGCTACTTAAATGGAGTCACCCTCAACAGACGGTCTTTACGGCCTCTAAACCATCCTAGAGTCTGGAGGGCTCAAAGTTAAATACAGTACAGATACTCTTGTGTGCGCGCACGTATGTGTTGTGCTTTGGGAGCTGTGGCCTGTCACCCTACGCTAGGCCCACTCAGGTGTAAAAAGCCATTCTGTCAGACTAGTGCCTTTTTGCTGCCTCTGTTTATACTGTGCATGAGAGAGAGAGAAGGGGGGGGGGACCTGCACCTGTCTTCACTAACAAACAACCTCTCAACCCTAGAAGATTGCCACAAAACCCAAAGGAAACGCAGGGGGAGAGAAAGAAGAATGAAACGCCATGCAAAGTGTGAAAGTTTTACAAAGCACGTGTGCGGAGGACGCCATAAGGGATTTCTTCTTTCAGCACATATTAACTTTTAATATGAATTTTTTTTACTCGTTCACTTTAACCAGTAGGGTGTCATAGTATTTTAATGAAGAATGGTAATGGTTTTCAATCAACTGACGGTATTATGAGGCTTTTTAGGATATTAGCAGGTGTGGATGTTGACGAATAAAGACTCGATGCTTTGTTCGGTTGTAAAGTGTGTATAATGTACCCTAAGATCTCCTGCCAGAAAAGCCAGCAGTGGTTCTTCACCTTCACCTTCACTTCAGCACTGGACTTTGAGCACTGGTCTGATTGGGACACGTGTTTATCAGTTGAGACTCCGATGCAGCAGAATCACCATCTTCTGGTGCCAAAGCAAAGCACTCGAGGCTCCTGCGCATTTTCATTTATCTTTTTTTTAATGCTGTGGGTTTGAATCTTCTGCGTAATTTAATAGCTTTCCCATTTGTTCCCTTTTGGGATCACAGGGTCTCCAAGCTCACATCAGGCGAGAGGCGGGGTACACCCTGGACAGGTCGCCAGTCCATCATAGGGCAACACACACATTCACACTTAAGGGGATTTTAGATTATTCTATTAACCTAACCACATGATTTTGGGATTGTGGGGGAAACCTGAGTACCTGTAGGAAACCCACACAAGCACAGGGAGAACATGCAAACTCCTTCCAGGATGGTCACTGGCGAGCTTTGAACCGACAACCCTCTGCGCCACCGTGCCGCCCTTGTTTTGGCTTCAGTTTTGAATAATCATAATAGTCGGATCTTGTGGAAATTATCTTTTGGATAAGAGACAAAACAGCGGCCGGCTTTCACACGTATGCTTGATCCTTATCAAAGATCCAGAAATCATATAGCAGACAATAGCAGACAAGCATTACTTATTAGGGGTGGGTGGTATGCGTAAAAAATACAATGTTTTTGCTTTTATGCTAGTCAGTTGATATCCTTTAAAATGTAAAAACTGCTGTAAATATCCTGCTTGGACATCTCTGGGTATTGTTAAAGTGCTCCACACGTGAAAAATAAACATGCAAACAGATCTTTTCCATATCGAAACCGGTCAGCGATGAGACGACCTACTTCAAGTTGTGTACGGGCTGTACATAAGTCGCAGACAGGAGAATATACAAGATCAGGTTTGCTTCATTATTTGGTGCTTTTGTACATTTATTTTAAACGTTGTTATGAATATCAGTAACATAAAAATTAAACGTAAGCCTAAAAAAGTACCACGTATTGTTACTCCAGTGCATGCAGACGTAAGCATTTCTGACATTTTCTGATATCTGACATTAAGTTTTGTTCAAAATGCTTTTGCAGTTAGCAAAAGATTTTTAAAATGTTCCCTATTTTACTTATTTCAATCATAATGTAAACCGTTTACAAATGAGTTGCCTCTAATTTACTTTTTAGACTTTAATTTTGGGTTGGCTCCAAGCTTAGGGGTTTTGCTTTTGGCTCTGACGAGGGCACAAGGCTTTTAAGAGGATGTTGATGGGGAGTTACCATTTAAAACTCTTTGCCTCACAGTAATTTGCATATTGAAATGGAATTGAAGTAAACCATTATCGTACATGTGCATTTCTTAAATGTATATTGAGTAAATCTGATGTTTTGAAGAACGTTTAGGGGTGTGTGCCATGTCAGATAAACCCAGAGCACCATCTGGTGATGCTCATGAGTCACTGCAGCAGACTGGAAACGTGCAAGAACAGATCGACATGAAAAGTCTTTTGTTTTTTTACCTTTGAACCTTCAAACTTTTACTTCATCATATGTCTACTGCTATTTGTCGTTATCTTTTGAGGTATTCTGGATGTAATGGGATTTTTTTTTTTGCTAGTAGGCCTCGAAATAGTGCTGAAATAGAAGCTGTAGGAATCTTTCACTGTTTGGGGAAAAAACGTTCTGTTTTGTTGCAGAAGCATGTGTATGAAATGACCGATGACCTTTCACAGAGTGTTTTTATTATAAATTAACATTTCATGCACAACACAAAGGTTGGACTCTTATGTAAACACACACATCTTGCATCTGTGGATGCTTGGTGCCATGTTTTAATCAATCTTTTACATAATAAATGTGTCGCGCATTAAAAATGCACACACCTTGACTTGTGAACACTTTTTTTTTTACAGTGATTTTTTTTTATTTCCACAGAGTTTCTAGAAACTACTGATGGTATGTTTTTTTTAGATTGAAAACTACTCAGACTTTTCTGATCTGGGTAGCCAACATCTCACTCCACGCTTGAAATTCCCAGCCCTTTGCAGTCACCCGTCTGTGGGAAAATTAGATAAAAACTGACCGAATTCATTGGAATGGATCTTGATGGAACTGGTAGAGTTAGTTTCACTAACATTTTCTTTACGGGCACTACTAACAGTATTTTTATCTGTATGATGTAACTATTGAAAATGTTGCACAGAAATGAACATTTTCTCATTTTCAGAATAATTCCATGTTTAGAGAATGCATAATAATGTGTGTTTGTGTGATCAGGTATTCGAAAGCTGCTTAGATTTTTATGGATGTGAACTTGTAGTTACACTTTATTTTACATCGGGTCTGGTTTCAGTTGAGGCGAATGAAAGCTTTTCTTTTAAAACCACTCTTTTTTTTTATTTTTATTGAGTCGCATTGGAACAAGTTGAATATTTATCTTGAGAGCTTATCTGAGTCATTCAGTGATCTTGATGTTATGTTCTTTTGTCGTTTACTCTCATCATCACAAAAACATTACCCACGTCCCTCCCAAACCCCTGGTTTTAGCTGTTCTGGACCAGGGCTTGTGTTATCAGTTTGAAGGCAGACCTGTGTCCTGTACGAGAGAGTGTCTACGTGAACGAGAGGTCGATATATTGCAGCTCGTATGTGCCTGAACATCTCTCTATGGCTGTGTGCGTGTGTTTGTGGGACTTGCCCGTAGCTTCCTGTGTCTGCATTTGAATGACAAAAAAAGTGTTTATCTCTCAGCCCCTCTCATCATGTGGACAAACACCTTTTCAATTGAACTTCCAGAAAAGGGTCCGCACTCAAGGTCTGAAATGGGTCACATTGCCCTTTATCCGGTTTCTGAATGTCTGATGCTTTATGGGATGTTCTAGCAGGAAATAAACATTTAAAAGGGTAACAACACGTTTTGGTGCAGCAGTAAATTTGGATCTTTTAATGTGTGTTTTTTTCCAAATGTTGAATCGAGCATGTAATACGTCTGGAGAACACTTTAAAGTTTTTTTCTATTTTGTGGAATGGATTTCATTTTATTGCTGTTAAAACACCATTTTTTACTATTATTCTTTTAACGTTCAGTCTAGTAATAATACTTTTTATTATTTACTTTTATTTATTTCACTTTTGCCTTAGACCGAACCGCAGACGAGTTGTGGGTGCAGAGCAGTGCCAGAGTTCTCATGGGGATGGGGAAGGAGGTAATGAGGAGGCGTGAAAATGATCACTTGGGAAAGGGACAAGTGTTCTGAAGCAGGTGGGGAGATGGAACAGGAAGTGATGTCAGGGTCACAGGAACTTGAATCTAATACGTTAATACGAACACAACAGTGGATAGTAAGCAGTTGGGACGATTTTGGATTTAACGTTGAAAAAGTATGCAAGGCAGTTTAGTTCCTTTTGATTTTACCAAGAAATAAATGTAGTCATGATGTCGGCGAGAGCACGACCGGCTGGAGTCCTGTTTGCACACCTCTCACTGGGGTGGCAATTAAAAAACAAAAAAAACCTTTTGAACAGCTTATTGGAGGCCTAACCCTCCTCTCTCCCCTGAAACTGGAAGAGCCAGTGGTGGAGAGCCCGGAGGAGCCATTCTGGCGTACGTTACTAGCTCCACTGAGAAAAGGTTTCGGGAAGAGGTATATAAACACAGCGAAAGCTTTTTTTCATGTTTTTAGTCCTGGCAAGTCCTCTGCTTTATATTGGCAGTCTTTTTTTTTCTCTGGAGCTCCTAATGTGTTTTGTATTTTTACTTTCCTTTTCTGTCAATTAGAGTGGCTTTCTAAAGTTTTCTTGTTAAATTCAGACTGAATCTCCCAGCTTTCCATAATCCGGCTAGCACACAATGAGTGTGTACACAGCATCTGCATGTTTCGATTGTGATTACATTGGAAACAGTCTGAATTTGATGTGGCTTTACGGATTAAACTTGTCCGTCTCTAGCCAAGGTTTGAAGTGCTGTTGCCAGGAGGCCGTGAGCGTGCGTGTGTGCGCATCTTACCTTTGCTTGAATGTGTGGCTCTGAAGGGAGATGGGTTGGTGGGTTCTATGACCACGGGGAGATGGGTTGATGCCGATTGGAAACAGAAGATGAGATAATCAGCAGTAAAGCATCCTTATAAGAAGCGCTTGTGGAATAAAATCTGACATTTTTGATTACAGTCCTATGCAAAAATGTAGGCACCCCTGTAAATGAACAGGCTATTCCTTTTTAATTCCTTGGTGTCTGGGTAAGAAATTTCAGTTTCAAACACAGTTGTATTTGACAAAGTGATTTATGGGAAGTGCGCAGGAATTATTTAAACAAAATGAGGGATTTTCATAAATGTAGACACCACAAAAGAAAATTTTGTGCATGTTGCAGAAAAAACAGCCTCTAAATGCTTTTTGTAGCTTCCACTTAGAGTCTGGATTCTGGCTGAAGGTGTTTTGGAGCGATCTTCATCACAAAACATCTCCATTTCAGTCTGGTTTGATGGTTTCTGAGCATGAACAGCCCGCTTTAAACCACACCACAGATGTTCAGTAATACTCAGGTCTGGGGACTGAGATTCCAGAATGTTGTAGTTGTTCCTCTGAATGACTGCTGCTGTAGATTTGGAGCTGTGTTTAGGGTCGTTGTCCTCCTGAAAGATCAACTTTTCTAGCAAAGATTTCTGAACATTGTTCTCCAGACTCTGGTGATATTGAGTGGAATCCATGGACCCACAACTTTAACCAGATTCCCAGTCCCTGCACTGGCCCCAGCCCCACAGCATGATGGAACCACCACCAGATTTTACTTTGAGCAGCATAGCAAAGAGAAAAAGAGTTTCTCTTTGTTTCTTATTTGCGCTTTGCCCAAATAACTCATTTTAGTTTGATAAGTTCACCGTTAGTGGCTGTTCTTCCAATTCCTCGCAATGTTCCTCACAGTTCGAACTGAGAGCTTAAATCTTGGAGAGCTTTCTCCTTCCATCCCCTAAACCATGATTGTGATGGAGCAGGGACTGCTCATCACAATTTTTAAAATACTAATTAATGTTAAGATCAAGTGACTCAACCAGAACCTTCTATTTTCCCATTCCAGAGGGGGGGGGGGGTTCCTAAAACTCTCTGTGAAAGAGACATTAATATAATTCAGTTTAGATGATTGTGAATTGTTGTTTGCCAATGTTTATGTAAAAGATATTGTATAAATTTGAGTTTCATTTTGTTTAAGGATAGACGTTGTTTTCTTGGGTGTAAAAGGTTAACATACTTACCTGCTGATGGTTCGACCCATTTTGAGCTCTCCTATAAAAGAGCTCAAGTTCATTCAGTCTGGAGGAGAGAGCGGGAGACAACAGACAGATTTTGACTCCCTTGAAAAGAGTTCACCTGATACATGGCCCAACCTTGTGGCTTTTAGCTCTGCTTAGAGCGTACAGACTCTTTTCCTCCATTTGTTGCTGGATCCACCTCTGCAAACCTTGTAGCAAGCTTTAGCTGATTCAGTTTAGTAGAGAGGTTTTTGCTGTTTTGTTTTGTAAATATTTATGTTTGGTGGTTGTTTTGGTTTGTCCCACTTTATCCACTGGTAGCACAATAAAACACCTAAAATTCCTCCTTGCCTTGACCCCATTCCAGTTCTTTGACCCTTGGTATCCCGTATTACGACAATGATGCTGAGCGATGTTTTCAGCTCATTTGAGAGTGGTTTGAGGCTCCCATCTTGGCACTCTTTAGAGAAGATGCTTACATTTGGCCTCCTTTAATCACTTTGTCATGATTGGGTATGGAGGTCAAGGGTCACTGAGGTTATAATAGTAATTTCTATTAATTAGTGCCAAAGGTATTGAAATCAATAAAATGACAAAGGTGGCTATATATATATGCAATGCAATAGCCCATATCTCTTCCAAAACTGTTCACGCAGGCTTCAATCTAAATCCCTTTCTCATTTAAACAGTCAGTGTCTCCAAAATGGCGACGATCCTTCTCAATAGCTTTGACTCATTTCTCAACACAGATCGGACATTCTCATCATTCTTGGTGCTTTTGTCAAAATAAACCTGGATGGTTGATCACAACAACATGGTTAGAAAGAAATGTAGTTTTGACACATGAGTGAACTGTTTTAGGAGAGATATGAGCTTTTGCAGGGGAACAACATGGTTCATCGTCCCTTTGGCATTGTGTGAGTACTGCCATACAAAATGTTTAGATGTTTTGTCACTATGGCAGAGGACCAACAATATACAACAGAAAAGAGTAGCCTCCAAGGTTTGACATCACAGATTGCACTCACACTAGCAATCAAATTCTAACAACTTTTTATTCACACGCAAAGAAAGATTTATACATATGTAAAAAGAAAATGTACATTACAGTAATAAAAGTCATCTGATGAGAAAACCCGGTCTGTTGTGGAGATGCGTATTGTTTATATTCTGGAATATATGATTGTCCTGAAGCATGGCATCACGGATCTGTCTCAACCATGTTACAAATCTCTCTTTCCTGTTGTTCATTGAGCAGCTTTCCTCTGCCACCCATGCGAGGTTGTCGTCCAAGCCTACACAAAAACAGAATACAGTAAGTTACCAGTGTGTTTACTCACAGTAACTTCACCACAATCCTAATGCAACATTGCACAGTGACTGGAAAACTGTATAAATAATGTAAATCCATTGTTTACAGTAATTTGTTCAATATATTTCTTGTCATATTTAGTATCAAAACATTCCACTAGTCCTCTTTACCTTTATCTAGTATAGACCTACTACTGTAGGCAGATGCACACAAAATCTCTACAGTAAGCTATTCATTATTGGCCTCAGGCACAGTGCCCTGTACTATACAACATATAATTCCATCATAGATTACGTAGAGTACGGAACTGTTTTCTCTGTGAAAGGTTTGGATGGACACTGTAGAGCGAGGCACAGTAGGCTGCACTCAACGCCTCTGCCATTGTGAGGACATGGTTTATGACATGGTCTATAATTGTGGCCTGAATTTCATTCCGGACAGCACAGTGTCTTCCCGCTCCTCGGACTCGTCCCCCTATTCCTCCACTACATATTCTCAGTCCTCATCTTCTTCTTCTTCTTCCTCCTCCTCTTCCTTGAGGAAAAACTTCCCCTTGTCCGTTTGCTTGGGCTTGTCTATCCCTGTTCAGAGACTGGCGCTGGTCATATATATATATCTCTTTATATCTGTGTTT
This sequence comes from Danionella cerebrum, assembly GCA_007224835.1. NCBI lineage: Eukaryota > Metazoa > Chordata > Actinopteri > Cypriniformes > Danionidae > Danionella > Danionella cerebrum. The sequence continues at coordinate 419,217 of SRMA01026928.1, forward strand.
GGCTGCACACAATCATGGAAAACACCTGTGTGTGGCACTTTCCCTTTGGTAGTGCAGTTTTACCTGACTGTCATCAATGTGCTAAATGTGGGCTAACTGTATAACTGTAGGCTGCTTGTACTTAATCATTTGCAAAGATGCACTGAGACAATTGGGACATGTACTGAAGCATTTGCCATTTGATAAAATGATTGAGAAATGCCATTCTGTTGTGAACATTTGCCAACAGGTTTGGAGGTTTGTCCATGTCATTTTGAGCCAAACCAATGGTGAAAAACTGTAAACAAAAAACTGTGTCTAGCGAACAGAAAATAATAATCTCTGCACCCTGCTCTCACTCAGAAGAGTTATGTTTGCAGCCTGTCCACGGAGCTCACCTGACACGACTGACCAGCTCACTCCTGAAGCTTCAGTTTTTGTAGCCCCGAGTCCCGACTAGACCAACTAGCTTCTTTAAATAGCAGCCGATTGAGCTCTAAATCAGTCTCATCACAATAAAACTTAATTACAGTGGTACCCTGAGATACGAAACTAATCCCTTCCAGGGTGACCTTCGTATGTCGAATAATTCGTCTTTTGAAGCAAGTTTTACATGTAAAACGCCTAATCCATGCAACGGCTCTCAGAAACAACCGTAAAAGTTGATAAAAAAAACATGGAAAACCAGTGAAAAATAAAATTGTTATTTTCTATATATATATATATCTATTATTTTGTATATCTTCAATCCTTAAATCTACACATTGTTAATGTAAGAAATGATGATAAAACAGAATAAAACACAAGCAAAATACGTAATATGTACACAAATGTGAAACCTTACCTTGAGTGAAGCGATGTGTCGGTGGAGGAGGAACGGATGCAGAAAACATTACGGCACTACGTATGAAAGTAAAATTTTTCGAGATATTTCACAAATTACCAACACCTACACGCTTTCAAGCACGAGCGGAGAGAATACCGAGCGTGTGAGAAGGGATGGAGAGAGCGCTTCTGAGAGAGGGTTTCTCTAAGTTGCGCTACAGAACGGCACTTTCCACATTATAAACGTTATTTCTTTTGCGACACGTTGACTCTAACGTTTGTTATAGTACATTATTGGTAATCTATAAACAATGTTTTGCTCGATTTTAAAACTGATTTAAAGTGTTTTAAGGAGTATCAGCCCTTTAAAGTACACTTTCTTCAAAGCGAAGTGCAGCATGAGACAAACAAGTGGAAAATAGAGCAGAAATGTTTGTTATTGTTCATATCTCAAATTTTTCTTCGTATCTCGAAGCAAAAAAATTCCTGTGAGACCTTTTGTATCTTGAAAATTTCATAATACAAACAAGTCACTGACTCAAAGAGAACGTAATCACAGTGAAAAACCACTATATACATACATACATATGTTCTGGGAAAGCTCCATATTTCAATTTAAAACATATTTGTTTGTTTTCCATTTTTTTTATTTCTAGGCAAAAGAGAAAATAAAAGAACTTGAATTCTGCAGATAGACAAAGTTCCACACTGTGGGCAGTTTTTTTTTCCTGGAGCAGGACTGAAAAATCTGTTTTGTTCAGGTGTTTGTCCTGAAGTTGACACTTATATCTGCAATGGGTGCTTCATGTGAAACAACCTTATGGATTAAGAAATGAAATCATTTAAAGTCATTTGTCTCTAAAAGCAGATGAGTGAATACTTTAGACAAGGTAGTAGAGCTCAAGGAAATGAAAACTTGCATAGCTCTGTGTGTCGTCATCATTGAGTCCGTTTGGTGTGACCCTTGCTTCTGAAACACAAACATATCAGAGGGCACCCTCTGCCCTGATAATCCTCTCAGATAGAGCTGATAAGCACACACTAAAGAGAGGTAATTAATAATGGCACAGAGGAGCACCCCCCTCCTTTTGCCACATTTAGCTCTGGATCTCAAGGTCAAGAGACATTGAGTGTATGTGTGATAGAGGGTCTTCATACAAACCAATTTGCATGAGATATTACTATGAATGTGAAAGTGTGGAGAACAATGTCGATGGACAGGTGCGAAGGTTACAGATATCATGTAGGGGTAGAAATGAATAGAAGATTAGAATTCCAATGGTTAAAAGGGTTCTTTTTCACAATTGGCATAGGTTAATTTTTTTGGGCAAAAGTGATCAAATGTGAACGAAAGATGTTTAGAGGGCATGGTCAGCCGATGGTCAATAAGTGCTAACAATTTTTTTTGCCTATTTAATATAATAGACCAGGGGTGCTCACACTTTTTCAGCTTGCGAGCTACTTTTGACCAAGTCAAAGTGATCTACCCACTACAAAAATGTAAAACATCAATCAATAAACAATTATTTTCAACTTTATTGAGAATTGACAAAACACACATAATAATTAATTATTTACATTTTTTGTAATAACGTGAGTTTAATTTGATGACTTGCACTGAATTGAATCATTAGAACAGTTGTGTGTGATCTGAATTGATGGTAATAGAGTGATTTTTATGGGAGCAATTGAGCTTTGATCCAAATAATCAAGAATAAAAATGATGCTCTAATAAATTTTTACATTTTTTTTATTAAATTTGAGTCGTGCAGCACAATATACAGGTGAGGAGTGGCATGTTGCTTGATTTTGGTTGTAATAGAGTAATTTAGAATGAAGTTATGAAGCATATTCTGGGTAAAACATATTTTGGATCTGGTAATTTGTAGACGGTCCCTAAGCGATTCCATGTCAGCCGGTTGCTCATAGACGGTAATATGTTTCTGCGAATGCCGAGGGAAACTTGTTTTGATAAAAAAGTTTTGTAGTTTGTCCGCTACATAACAGATTAAAAATAGGTGTTATTTGTTTACTAAGAACATTCTGGTCTCGAGCTATGGAGCAGAGAAAACCGAATCCGTGAATCTGCAGCTAACTTTACTGAACTGTGACGGGATGGATGATCGGCTGATATTGTTTCAATTTCACGCCACGATCAACCGGTAGGTCGATCACGATCGACGTAATTAGCACCCCTGCTCCAGATACTCGACCTGCTCAGAGAAAGGTCGTTTTATTTGCTTCTTTAATAAAACTCTTTCCAGCGGCGCTAACATGATGCGGACCTCTATACACCGATGTAGATATTGTACCAAAACCCAAAGGTTTGCGGCAGGAATGTCATTTACCACATTTACACTGTATAGAGTGTGTTTCTGATTGGTTTAATGTTATCTTCATTGAAAACTTTTGACCCCAAACTTTTGAACGGTAGTGTGCTTTTCTATGTTCAGGAGGGATTGGAAAACTGTAAATAAATCTTCTTCACAAGCCAACAAGCCAACTTCTTCACGTAGTGATTTGTGCCTAAAAGAAAAGTTGGGCGGAAGTTTAATCCCTAGAGTCAGAAATCGTTAAGATCTGCATGTCTATTAAAGGTGTTTGATTAGCAAGTACTGACGGGCTAAGAGACCGGAAGGCAGGCAGGGATTGAGCGAGAGAGTAATGGAAGGAGAGAAAGAGTTAGAAGAAGGGTGGCCATCTGTGGGGGTGCGGGGGGGGGTTAACCGGTGGTGTCTTTGTGATGGAGATGGAGCAGTCTACAGCACTGAGCTGATAATGACCAATGCTTCATTCACCCCTCCACCCTGTAACCACTCAAGCGTAAAATGGACAGAAAGAAAGAGAGGGAGCATTTGGGACAGAGAAATGTTAAAAATATGACGTCTGCTGTTCGGGTCCCAGTGTGCTTTTGCTTATTCTAAATGCAGAAATATAAGTGTGTGCATGTCTCAACGCCCCCTGTAGGACACATTAAAAGACAATATTTGTGTAGTTGCGGGGCACACACATACACTTGCACACGCACACTCTAGCAGTAGTCAGCTTACCCTCTTTATCGGGCCGTATTTACGGTGGGCGATGGAGCATGAAACGCCTTTGGGCTCCCTGGGACCAGATGGAGAAGCAGACGCACGTATACAGGCGCACACCCACACACACTGAAGGCAGCCTTATCAAGAGCACATTACTGGGATTTATTGATACCCTTGGTAATCACTCCGTTATATCACCTCAAAGAAAAGAAAATTATACAGATTATTTGAAGGTCTGTGAAGAAGCATGGGAGGAGGAGGAGGCATAGTGAGAAAAAAAGGCCGAATGGGGTCATCATTCACCAGCGAGATGGAAATGTACCTGAGGATTACTATAATAAATGAAACTGGTCGGGCAGTATGACACAGGAAGTCTTTGTCTAACAAAGGGTCCTACTAGATGCATGTTTGTGGTTTTCTTCTGTTGGGCTTTGTTAGTGTTTGGAGGGTGCTGCAGTCGTGTACTTTTTGCAAAAATCAATTCGACAATGTTAATTGTTCAACATCTTCTACACGATGAAAGAATAAAGGGATTGCTGCAACCACTAGTACAGGACATGTTTATTTGATGGAATAGCAAAGTTACACAAGCTTTGATTCCACCACTTTACTCATTTTAATTTCCTTAGCATTTATATGAAAAGTAATTTAATTAATTTTTTAAACAAAAGTGTTTAATCAATTTGCGTGTTCTCAACATTAATCAATCTGATGGTTGTGTAGAACAACGTGGATGTTAAGAGCAAGAGAAACACTGCACCAAAAGCTACGTCATATTTGCTCAATTTGCAGAAAGAGAACCGTCACCTTGTGAATCTATGCAGTCTTTTTGTTTGTTGATTGTCGTCATTTTTCTGTCTGTAGACGACTGTGGGACCCCTCAAAAAGTGCAGCAACCCCGAGGCTTGCAGGAAACCGGCCTACTGTTATAACTGCTCCAAAAAAGGACACTTTGGCCATGTAAGTCCATTGTCCTCATACAACACTGCCATAGCATCAAAGTTTTAGTCATTTTTTTGTAGTAGTTTAGGCAGATTTTTACGTTAATGAGAAGATAATTTGCAAATTATTCATTCACTCCACATTCACACACTGTTGGTGGCAGAACGTGGCTGCCATTCCGCGACTACGGCCTCCTACCTACTACCAAACACACCCCACCAGTCATTCAATGTTCCTTGCACCATCTGCAGTTCTTACCTCCTCCACTGACCGGTCTCTATGTAGATCGGGAGCACTGCCTGACCCAGACGTTCTAAATGCTGGTAGTCTCACAACACATTATTATACCAATAAAGTTGGTCATAAAATATAGCTGCATGGAGTTCAGAACAAATCAAACAAAATGTTATTTATACACTACATGATGTTCAGATGCTTCTCAAACAAATTGCTTGTAACTGCGTAAGTTTCTCCATCATCAGTTTTCCTGAATTAGTTATCTATTACATAACATACATTACTGTTAGCTATGCATAGCAGCGTTTGGTTCTTTTTGTGTCAGGATTTTGATTTGTGTTTACTCCGATTACAGTTCAAACTCACTGTGTCGGTTTGTTTTCTTCAGGAATGCTCTCAAAAAAGGATGTATAATGGGTCATTTCCATCCTTGCCTTTTATTTCATATTATGACACCCCCAAGGACATCAATATTCGTGAGCACCGTATGAAAAAGAAGGCCAGAGGTTTGCTACTCTCTGATCATCAAAGTGACTCAAGCTGACCATAGACCTAAATATTTACTGAATGTCTTTCTCAGAAATGCAGGAAGCCGGCCTGATATCAGCAGATGGAGGCTTTGAGAACTCCACCCCTCAGCCCTCCAGGAAGAAAGTAAAAACCAGCGACAAACAGTCTCCGTACCAACAGTGCTCCCACAAAAACAACCATAAACAGCCCCCGAAGAAACGCCTCGCTCACTCTCTCAAATACCCACAGGTACCTCAACAGAATAAAAATTGGAATTCCCAGAAGCAGAACTCTAGAACTCCATGGAGAAGTGAGAAGCACACAGCCCATGGTGCGTTTAACCCCCAAGAGCAAAGGCAGCGTGGGGGCAAGAAGAAAAAGTCTTCTCTTTTAGCTCTAGAAGAGGGCGCTAATTTTCCTCGAAGCTCTAAAAAGACCGCTGAGAGGAAAAGGTTTCATAGCTCATCTCAGACTTTCAGCAAGAAGCCGGTCAGACTCTTTGGAACAGAAAAGAACAATTCAAAGAAAAAGTGCAAGTCTAAAAAGAAGGAAAGGAATCAGAGATTGATGCAAACAAAAGCTGTAAAAAGTTCTGCCGTGTATCCCAGTGATGAAAATTTATTTGAGATTAAACAAAAGAAAGGAAGAAGAAGTAAATGAAGTTGACCAATTGATATGAATAGATCTCTTTGATCCTTTCCATGCCTGTGGCTTATTACAACTTGACTTTTTGGACTTTTTATTGACCTTGTTTGTGTAGAAAAATAAAAAAAATAATTCAGATCAGCATAGAGGTTGCTGAACAAGGGTCTGAACACAGATGAAAATTGTGCAAAAGTTCACAGCGGATTTTAAAACTAGGAATAGCTTAAACACCAACGACTGCAAAAACATTTTGAAATTATGGCTCCGGTTTTAATTTAATTCTTATTCGTTAAAGCGATATTAGTCCATCATTTTAATCTACCCAAATAAATTACCATTTTCTGTCTACATCTGAGAATTGGTCTGAATTGGTCTTTTTGTTTTCATCAATAAAATTTCAACAAATGCTTTCTCTGAAGTTTTGTCGATTTTTCGAATGCATGTCAATGGCTGTCAGAACTTTGAGATCCAGTTAATTTGCACGGATCAAACTGAACACGTGTGACACCTCTGATGTGGTACGGAACCCTTCAGAGTGAAAGAAGGCAATGAGGATACTTTCTATACATCCATTAGCTGAAGACTTTCACATTATTTTGAATTCCTGAGATAACGCTGCTCACCTTGATTTCAAAATTCATACCAAATCATGAATTTACCCAATCTGGCTTCTAAAACACAGACATATTAGTCAATTGTTTCAGCTCCGTAGTTCAGAGCCAGGTTTGGCCAAACTTCTGGTCCATATCCAAAGCCCTTCTTCCTGCATTTGAATCATGTGAACACTGTGGCATGTGCATTAACTTAGACATCCTTGAGGGTTTCTAGAGGAAAAAACATGGGTTCCTTCTGTGCTTCTTGAGGAACATTTTATATTCAAATCAGTTTATTTGTCTAGCGCTACACTGCAGCATTTCTGTTGCCCAGGTCCTGTACAGAGAATAAAACAATAAAAGCATAAAAACAGCCAAAAAAAGTTAACAGGTTTAAAAAAAACCTGTTCCCTGCCTGCCTAATGCTTGTCATAAGCCAGCTCAAAAAGATGGGTTTTTAGAGAAGATTTAAAAACAGGAAACTCAGAGAGTGATCTAAGGTCCAGGGGGAGAGCCTTCTACAATTGTGGAGCAGAGATCCTGAAAGCTCTGCCTCCCAGCCCCCCCATGCATACAAAATCTGGGCACCACCGGGATGTGGTGCCAGGGAGACCCCTCTGGAGTGTACTCCTTTAAAAGTTCTGCTATGTGAGAGGGTGATAAGGAGTATATGGATTTAAAAATAAATGTGAGATTTGTACATTTAATCCTAAACTCAACAGGAAGCAAGTAAAGGCTGCTCGGACATGCAGCAATGGGCAACATGTTAAATGCAAATATAATAGGGCCCAGAATGGAGCCATAAGTCAACTGCAAGTTCACTGAATCATTGAGTGTCTTATACCATTGTACTTGTAACAGTCCAACGAACAAATTGCATTCAAGATGCCACTCCAAAAACGTGTTTACCACGAGAAAAAAAAACATAAAAACACAACTATTCATTTTTCCACCAAAAAAAATCTGTTTGCCGGTTGTATTGACGGCCATGTTTAAGGTGAACTTGACAAACATGGTAGGTTTTGATTCGGTATAGTCTACTGAACAATTTGGAACCTTTAGAAGTCTGTGACCGTGATTGGCAAATCAGCAAGCCAGTGAACAGAACTTGGCCAGTCGTTGAGCGAGAAGGTCAATGTGGGTCCTCGTTGTTTCGCACGTGTATACAGACAACCAATCACAAAGAAGCTCCACGCAGACTGACGCGTCATTTAGCCAATGAGATCAGCTTTCCAACAATATGTGGTTTTCCACAATTCTTTTTACAGACATGGGGTGTACGTGACTGCGTAAAGAGGGCAGATGCTTCCAGTTGGCCATCTTATCGCACACCGGTGAGCAGAGTGCACAGCAAAAACTTTGTTTGAGGAAACAGACATTGTATTTCTGTTATATGCTGTTTGTGTTAGTAACACAATGGCATCTAAAAAGACATATGATCATATCGAGGACATTTTAGACGAGATTCATTGCCGCTCCAGTGTAAAGTTAACCATCTTATATTGGGCATGCACAAATCTTATTGTATTATATATTTTTTACTTTTTTTGCATTTTTTTTTTTTTTTTCTGAAGTAGTTTATCTAGTGGGTATTGATTTGGATTTTAAAAAATTGTAATTTACATCAATTTGTTGTTTTAGTTACCAAGTGCCAATGTGGTGCCAATGGTGCCCGCCTGGACATTGTCTTATAAAAATCACTCCAGAAAACACATGTTTAGGCGTGCGTTCCATCTGATCTGCGGGTGAATCGAGCAATGTGGGCTTCTCGTATGATCCTACAGATGATCTGCTTCCATCGCAGTATCGGAAGGGGCGCCGCCTTCTGTGTCTTCGTGTTCAGTTCTGCCGTACTGGGCTGCAGCTGAATTGGAGCCAGAACATGCAGCGATGCTCTCTAAACTGCCGCGGCGATTGACTCGGTGGCTCCACCCCCTGATGCAGCACCATTACGGTGGGATGATTGGTTCGTGACAAGCTCCAGGATTTTCCCCGCTCTCTGCCGGTTCCTCTCTCCCCGAGATGCATGAAAAGCTCACTAAATTCTGTCAATCTCCCCCGTTTGTGAGGTTAAGAAGCTCCTCCCCCTTCATCACTCTGGTGCTTGCAGCAGCTTGGGGATTCTCAGCAATTCCACGAGTAGCATATACGCCCTGATTATGCTGCAGCTTGTTGGTTTTGTCAGAGTCTTTCTTCCTAAACCGGGAAGTGTTTTCGCCAGTCCTGATGACGAAGGCTTATTTGGTTGTGCTTAAGCTGCTGCAGCTTACATGACATTGCGACTTGCAAGTCTTCTGGCCAAAGTCCTCTGTGACATGTACCAGGGTAGTGGCAGCCACCGGTCTATTCAAGACTTGCGCTTTGCATCAGATTTTGCCCTTTGGGTTACGGATTCGGCAGCGCACTGGCCGCATGATGTTGTGGTCCAGGAACGCCATCTGCGGTTTATGATGTCCGAGGACCGTACGCGGTTCCTGGACTATTTTTTTTCCTCAGATGGCCTCTTTGGCGTCACCGTGGAAACTGCGTCGTAAGACTCCACGATCAGGAAGCAGGCGGTGGGTCTGTACAAGCTGATGGTCCCGCGCCATTACAAGCACGGACTAGGTCGCTCGGTGTGGAGCCTTTGGAGAGAGTGCCCACGCTCCCGCCACCTGCTCTACCTCGCCCAACGAGTGGTCCTGTGGAGTCAGAGCAGACTCTTGTCGCTGTTCATATCTCCGGTGCTCGGAACAAGATCGCGAATGCGCTGTCAAGGTTGAAGCCGGCTGCAGGGGAATGGCGACTCCACCCCCTGGCTGTTCAGCAGATATGGAGCGTGTTCGGGGAGGCACACTTAGATCTGTTTGCCTCTTAGGAGAACACCCACTGCCAGCTTTTTTATTCTCTGTCCCTGTCTCCTCTCGGGACAGATGCGCTGGCACATCGCTGGCCCAGGAATAAACGCCTGTACACGTTTCCCCAAGTGAGCCATTTGGCACAGGTGCTGTGCAAGGTCAGGGACGACAAGCTCGAGCTGCTTCCTGTTGCGCCTATGTGGCCCAACACAGCATGGTTTTTGGAACTCTTGTCGCTCGTAACAGTCTCTCCCTGGTCAATCTCCCTGAGACCTGATCTTCTCCCTCAGGGGCTGTCCCATTTGTCCCTTAAGGTCTACGCAGTAGCGATTTCATTCTTCCACCTCCGGGTTGAAGGGCAATCGGTCGGCAGCCACAAACTACTGTGAAATTTCTCCAGGCCCCCCCCTCTGTACCCTCTTGGGACCTCTCCATCACCCTAGAGGGCTGAGGATGTCCCCATTGAGCCCCTTGCCCTCATAGACCTGCACGCCCTCTCGCTTAAGACGGCGCTTTTGCTGGCTAGAGCGAAGACAACACTACATGGGCGGAAACAAGGAGGGGAAAGGAGAAGCAGACCTCGACGAGTAGACACCTGAGACAACTTCATAGAATCCTGAGAAGAGGCTCTGCATTCCATCTTCAGCCAAGTCATCCAGTGTTGTCACCAAGCCATACTGATAATTTTGGCAACTAAGCCACAATAATTGTCAGAAGAACCTCAACTACCAGGAATCCCTTTGTGGAGTGATCCATTGAATATGATGCAGAGCTATAATATAGTGGCCAGAACATCAGCCACCACAGACAACCTGTTTGCTGACAAGAGGAAACAGGGTTTTATGTGATCTATGACCTTTAAGGGTGTGCAAGTGTACTACCTCCATCTGTTTTCCATCCAAACATGACAGGAATATAACAAACTGTAAGAAAATTAGATTGACTATATTTGCACCTAGATCACCTTGAGATTAAGCCAAACAGGGACTTCAACGTGCAACTGTGTGACTTAGTCACCCCTGCATATTGTCCCATGAAATATCTTTGTAAGCATTCCTGTGTAACACTGATGTTTGTGTCACATGACTTTGCTTTGTCGAGATTTGTAATTATGCCAATAATCTGTGCACTTCATGTTGTTTGCCACCAACAGCCTGAGAGAGAAAGTGTGAAGGCAACACTGTTCATTCTGTTGCATGGCAACAGGGTCAAACTTGTTTCAGAGTAAATCATAATCCATACAGGGAAATGGAGACCGCTATCTGCATGTATTATGTTTGCAAAATTTTCAAATCCGGACCCAAAGTGTTCCATTAATGATGACAAAATTTGGGGTTTGTGGGACCAATGTAAACTTAAAGTTTCCAGCAATCTCTAATTCCACAGAAGTGTGGTATCCAGCTCTCAAGGCACCTGCGTCGACTTTTAAACACCCCCATTGGAGCCCAAGTGTGACCCGACCTCACACAAACAAACAAGGCCTACCAAGACTCTATCAGTAGCACAAGCAATCTGACTAATGGCCAGCAGCGAAGCTAAACTTCAATTGGTCACTTCAGTGGAGCTCAGCTACAGCAACCAACAAAATCATTCTGAAGAACAGCAGCCTGAAAGCACTCAATCTGCTGGAATATGCAGAAGTTATGATAATGTAGTTACTGTTTCAGAATCACCCAGCCCTAGATATCTATGATGGTATTATTGCAGAGCAGGAGCTAGACAGATGAGAAGGTCTAGCAGAAGATCGAAGGTGCTTGCAGCGTTTCAGAGGTAAGTGATGTATAAACAAAAAAGTGAAATACAGTTTGACATATATTGAGTTAAACTAAGTTTACACTTAACCTTCACAATTTAACCGTCAAGATATGAAATCATAAATATGCTTATTAGCAAGTGAGAAGAGATTAAGAGCGTGCAGTAAAAGAATTAGTAATGGGAAAAAAAAGAAACACTAGTTTCCAATAACATTCATAGGAAAAATATTAGTTTTGAAGTTTAATAAGAGTAAAGGAAGTTCACGCTATGATTACGGAAGTTACCGTATTTTTCGGCTCATAAGACGCACTTTTTCTTCCCCAAAACTGAGGGGGAAAAGTTGGTGCGTCTTATGAAGCGAATGCAAACCGCCGCGAAGTCCGGTAACGGCCGTATGAGAGGTGTAAGAGCTCCGGAGCTAGGCCGAAGCCGCGGCCATATTTGTTTACCAAGCGCTGCGCGCTGCTAGGCCGAAGCCGCGGCCATATTTGTTTACCAAGCGCTGCGCGCTGACGCCATCGCCCATCTCTGCCATTGCGCGGACGTAACGAAAACGGGGGGGGGGGGAAACTACATTTCCCACAATGCCTTTGGCA